>QLNU02003225.1:42135692-42185686 GCA_006491805.2 Dysdera silvatica | reverse complement strand
AATAGGGATTTTGAGAAAATTGTCGCGAACAGTCCCCGGAGATATATTACTGGGTCTATATTATCCATTTATATACAGTCACTTGACCTATTGTAATAGCATTTGGGAAAATCTAAATAAGAAAAATACCAGACTAATTAAATCGCTACAGATTAAATTTATAAAAATAATTGAAAAAACTAAAAGTTTAAATCAAATTATATTGTTTAGCAAATATGGTATTCTACCAATAGATAAGATATATGATTATAGTATATTAAAAATAATGTTCAAAAGAATAAAAGAAAATAAATATACAGAGAATATTGAATTAATAGACTATGAAAACAATCGAGCTTACAGAAGAAGAGATCAATATAGACTACCAAAAATCAGAACGGAATTTTATAACAAGGACATTGAATATTCGGGCTTAAGGAGTTGGAATAAAATACCAAACACTCTTAACGACATAAATAATATTAATCTATTTAGAAAAAAAAATATTAGATTATTTGCTAAGAGGTGATTTTGCGCCATTAAATTGTTAGGGTCCTCAGCCTGTTAAATCGTATGATTTTTAATGGTGACTCGTCACGATGGATTGTGGTTATTTGTGGTTTATTGAATTGCAGTGTTATTGTTTATATATGTATTTTCTAAGTGAAATGGAAAGTTGCTACAACCATTGTGACAAATAAATAAAAATTGTTTGTTTGTTTATTTATGTTAAAAAATCTGCATTAGAATGCCAAAAATTTATACTGAATGCTTTAATTCTTAAATTGAATGCTCAAATAATAATATATATAACAATATTATTTATCTTGCAATGAAAGTGGTCAACAGGACATAGTATAATGAACCAGTGTGCACGACCTTTTAGTCTCAAATAATATATTTTTAAATTTTGTCCCTGGGCACGTTAAGGGACCTGTGAGGTGACCCATGACAAGTAAAGTTTTGAAGAAGGGGTCGTGGGCGGCAAAGGTTTCTCAAACCTTTACCGCCCAGGGACACTAGGCATTCTGACACTGTTTTATACTATATATTACACAAACCAGCAATATATTCCAAAACTAGGCCTTTTAACAATGTACAGAATGTGATGCCCATGCCTTCAGAATGAAATTTTGATTCACAATATATTATTATATATATTTAAAATTATGCATCGATTGATTTTTTCCTTGGTTGCCATAGTTCTTCCTTAAATGCATCAATAAAAGCCATTAACAGATAATTATCGGAACATACATTGTACCGTCAATAAAAAATAAATTTGCAAACACAAGTTCTGTTTATTTAAATAAAAATCAACAGATTAATATTTTTTCAGGAAAGGCAAAACTACATCGAACTAGAGAATGAGCTCTAAATACCTTTTTGCCTGAAAAAAAGCCTAATTATTGAAGGATTTTGTTTATATGTCTTGAAAATTTTGATTTAGGTAAAGGTATTTAAAACTGAAAATAATAATTATTTAAATTAAAAAAATTGTTTGTTCATAAAAGTTCCTATTTGGAAGCTAATTTCTGTATTTTTAAGTTAACGATAAATAGCGCTAATGAGGATAATTTACCTTTATCTCTTAGTTTGACCAAAAATACAGTTAATTGTTTTCCTCATTAATTAAGACTTCAAAATTAAAAATTAAGGTTTAAAGTAAATTTCAGTTTTAATATCTTAGTTAAAGGAAAAACATAAACGATTTTTTACATGCTGCCATACCAGGAAAATGGCCTAATGGACGAATTATTAATTATCCATTAGTTTAATTACGGCGAGGCGGTTCTTGATAAAGTCAGACTCAAAAACTCCGTAGTCCACAGTCGTAAATGGAAAAATTCAAAGCCATTTGGAAATTAAAATTACCGTTGAAAAAAGCAGAAACACTTTTAAAGCCTTTTCTTCATTTGGATAATGAAGTCATTAAAGAGCACTCACATATATCATTCGTATTGACTCTCGAAGTTATAGAATTGAAATTTGTGACGTTTAATGGACAAATATTGATATATCGTCAAATAATGCCTTTGAACTTAAAGACTTACGTTAAAATTCATTCTGTTGATTCGACATCGATTTTTCAAGGGTTAAGTTAACACTGAACTTTAAAGAGTTAAATTGATACAGAAATTGATTTAGTTAAATCAATATTACAATTGAACGAGTCAAATCGACATTGAAATTAAATACTAAAAACTCACGAAGAAAATAAATGCTTGAAATTGACGCAAAAGTGCTTGAAACAGATATCGAAATCGATATCGAAAAAGAATTCTTGAAATCGATATCGAAATATAATTCTTCAAATTCATACCGAAATAAAATTCTTCAAATTGATACCGAAATATACTTCTTGTGACACTGGTGTTAAACTATAACACTTTTGAAACTGATATTGAAATACACTTCTTGTGACACTGGTATTGAAATACATTTCTTGTGACACTGGTATTGAAATATAGTTATTGTGAAACTGACATTGAAACATAATTCTTGTGAAACTGATATTTGAATATAATTTTTGAGATAAAAATGATATTGAAATATAGCTCTTGAAAAACGAATATCGAAATTTAATTGTCGAAAAAACTTGATATTGAAATATAATTGACGACAAAAAATCAGATATCAAAAGATAATTCTTGAAATTGACAATGAAATTTATACCTGAATATGAAATGAGAATTTTATAAGCCCAAGAATTTGGAATTAACATCCTGTATTTGAAATTGAGATGGAAATTCACTACCAAAAATGGACATTAAACTATAATTAGTGAAACTCGTCTTTAAATTGTCATTAAAGTTCAAGACGTAAAACTAAAATAAAAATGCTATATTTGAACAGAATAATAAAGTTTAGTATACTCTGACCTGATAGTTAAACTTGCAACAAAATATAATATAACAAAGCAGTCAATTTTTGACATGAAATGCGATCTTTGAAAAATGACGTTGAAACATAGTAGAAATTGACATAAAGATATTGAAATTCCAATCAATATCGCCATATTTTATGTTTTAATTAATTGCTGAAAGTTCAGACTGCAAATAAGTGCAGGAAATATAAGTTGATTCTCGTAAAATATTATTACCTTTCATAGAGAAAAAAAATTGTATAAAGTTGATTCTTGTACTTAAAATATGTTAGAGCTTTGCTGCGGTAATTTAAAGATTAATTAAATTGGATTTAAAATGTTAATAAATTGTCGCCTAAGCTAAACACTGAAAACTTTCTCTTGAAAAGAACTCAAAAAATCAAAATTTAAATAGAAAATTAAAAATAACCTTAAATGTAAATTTATTAGACTTTAATATTCAAAATTCCTTTAACCGTTTTCGTTATGTCCAATTACAGTTGTAGTCGATCGCCTTATGCTATTAGAGGTTTTAATATTCATGACACAGTTTACAGTTTTTATAAAAAAAAAATCCCATCACAGAACTTTGCATAAGTTGACAAAATTTGAATAAAGGGAAAAAATATTCATCCACAATAACGTCCTATCGCATATCCCTAAAAATTGCTCCTAAAAGTTGATGACGTCATTTCCGTTACAAGGATGGAAAGTCTTATCTCTCGAGGGTTGAAGGGCCATAAAAGAGGGATCGAGAGGAAGATAAAGATTTGCATATGAAGTATGACTGATAATGCGGATCTAGGCGACGCTGATAGGAAAGCTTATGTCGCAAAGAAAAGGAGATCGGACACCTACGTCTTGGGTTCATTTTCATACTAAAAACATGCGTTAATATTTTAAAACCTGCCCCTTGTTTCTGGTCTGTAAGATATGCTCCGTCGTTATCTTTCCTTGCTGGGTTAATGGCCTCTCGTAAGAAGGGCGTAAAATTTTAATGGCTTCTATTTATGACTTGAATGACAGTTCATTGCATCATTTTATTCCTGATCAAAATTGTTTTTGAAAGCGTTAATAACAGATTGTTGTCTTGAAGCAGATTTCTCCTTGCCCAATTTTCCCCTCCACTAACTGTACGATAGGGATAAAAGAAACGAAATTAATGGAGTGATAGAAGAGGAATTAATACGAGGACATAGTTCCGATGACACGAAAATTCCCTTTCTCCCCTTTTCTGTCACGATTTTTGCTTTAAAGGAAATCGAGGGGAATTCTTGCATTTGAATTTGCGATGCACGTAAAAGTCGTTCAAGAGATTTCGGGTTGAACGCCAAAAGACACATTTGGGACACATTGGCCTTTTCACAAGCATCTCAAACTTATTCCTGGAAGGCCAATCTTACGTAAACGGTTTTTTTTCGCCTGAACTAACGGATGCTGTTGCTGAGGAGTTTTTCCGGCAATATCATCATGATAGGTAGAAGTAAATCATATTGCAAAAACGCAAAAGATGCGGCAATGTGTAAAGAAATTACTTTCCCAAACAATAAACCAAAACCTGACCATTCTGTTATTTACAACGTACTTAAAGCTATGGACAGAGGAAAGGGTGTTTATTATCCTGTCCGAATGTACCGATGATAGTCTCCAACGCGTTTCGCGTTGGAAGTTTTCGTTGCTGTTGTTGATTGCGCACAATCGTAGAAAAGTTGTCCACTGCTGCAGTATTGTTTTCGAAGGTAGAAGAGAGATTTTTCAAGGACAGACAATAGAGAATAAGAGAGTACCTAAATAATTGCACTCACAAGTCCCAGAAATGGAAGTACCTAGGCTCTTGACTTCCTCGAGTTTATGAGTGGTAAGCTGACTCGATTGAAGTACTGCGTACAGGGTTGCGAAGAGCATTAAGGAAAACACCCCGTGTCTTCAAAAAACAAATGTGGTGCAGAAAGAATCTGACACTGAATGCAAGGGCTTCGATGTATAGAGAACAGATCAGTCAGTTCTGGTGGAGAGGGAAGTCCCAATTTGCTAAAAGTCATGAAGAGGACGTCAGGAATATGGTGGTATGCCGGACAAAACACAGGCAAACGTTTAAGGATCTCCTCAAGTCCTTTGGTGTATTGAACGCACATAGAAGAAAATGCTTTGCTAATATGGGAAAACTGTTTGTAAAGGTCTGACCAAGACGGTGGGGAGCGAGAAGGTGTTTATGTAGCATGCGGTCTACTTGCAGCATTTTAAAGTTCTTACCCTTTGTTCAATGAGCTATTTCTGCACTTCCTTTTCTTTCCAACTATGTACGTGTATATGTAGCAACCATTAACATGATGTTAGCATACTAAACCAAAATAACTTTTTTATATGACAAATATAAATAACATCTAATGATAAGCCAATTCGCAATGAATTATGTGTGTGGTTGGTAAAAAAATATTATTATGTCTGGAGAAGAAAGCAAGAATAAGGAACAAATGGAATATATACATTCGCCCGTCATTTTAATTTGAGACTAAATGTTTCAAACTACTGGAGAATCATAGGGTAAATATAAATATTTACGAAAGTATTTCCGTTGGTCAGTCATGTCATGTAATGTTCGTGATGATTTCTATGTGCTAAGATGTAAAAGTTTGTCAGCGTGAACAAATAGTCCTGTAATATATGTTTGCGCATTTTACCAATTTTTTATTGTTAATTCCCCCTTTCTCACACACACGTACACAGATTTAAATGTCACGTTGTTTGTCTGCATGCTTCCTTATTTGAAAGCAGATAGTCTGCTTAACATGGCAGGTATGTCTATGTGCATGTATTTGAAATAAATCTCATTCCATATACGAAGTTTTAAAATATCACTAAATTAATCAGCATTAATATATGCAGAAATTTCATGAACGGGATTACAGAGCCGTAATACCATAAATCCTTATATATATAATTGCATTGTAATGGGTTTATGATCCCTAACCACACCCATCCTTTGCACACGTTAGTGCCTTTTAGCGAAGGTTTCTAAAATGTAAGTTATGTAGAAGCACCCCGAAGAATGGCACCACTACGTTGGTCCAATTTTTGCTTTAAGGACAGAATCTTTCCTTTACCGATTCCTTATGAATAATATTAAATGGCTCGTATTTGAATTTTTTTCTACGAAGTTAATTCGTCACTAAATAACGCTCCAGTCAAGTCACAATCATGGCGTTCCAGTCAGTCACCATAATGGTACTTCAGTTAGTCTCTAGGTGTCACTCCAATCTTCGGCTTCATGATAACCAAGAGGTGCGCCAGCAACCTGATACAATGACGTTTCGCAAATTTAATGTTGATTTTCCAAAAAACAAAATGCGGTGGAGAGGATAAAAGCGTGTTACTCATGTAATATTTTTGCAAAAGTTAAACGTTAAACACAGCAGAACCAGGTAAAGTGCATGCCTTGGTAAATTGACTACCTGACTATTTTTTACAAGGGACTTAGCTATGCCTGTACCAAAGTCTATAGTGTGTAGTGATCACTTATCTATGGTTAGCATTACAGTTCAGTACTGAAGGTAGTCACTTTAGGTAAGTTTTTTCTGCATACACACATGTATAGAGTGGAACCTGACAAAGTGACCACTTTGGTAACTTGACCACATTTTGTAAGAGAAAATTGGTAAGAACTTGGTTATACCTATACCAAAGTCTGCCGTGAACAGTGACCTCCAGTTTATGGTGACCATTACAGTCCAGTCCTAAATGTAGTCACTTTTGGCAGGTTTTGCTCTATATTGAAATTAGCAAATATCTTTAAAAGTGAAATTGAGAATTTTTACTGCTAATAATTTTTTACCATTCGGCAATTTTATTAACCCTGAAAAGGGTGATAATATCCTACGAATTTTAAATAAGAAGGAAAGAAACACCTATCCTGTATTCTGGTTAAGTACAAGTGCATATTACGCTTCATACGGAGAGTCCCTAGTTCGATTCCAGGCCAAGACGGTGTATTTTTTTCACAAAATAAGCTGAAATTTGAGCTTTGGTGGCAAAACTCAATATACTCGCGGCAAAGTCGACCTGGTATATAGGAAAGGTGCAGAGCAGTATGGTTCTGCCAGTGCAATATAGTTCGCCCTTTCTTACGTTAAGAGAGTTAATAGAAGATACATTTTGTACATAAAACATTAAAATAATGCTCAAATACATAAAACATAGGCATGTTTGTGTAATTAAAATCGGGTATTTATTAAATTTAGGAAAAAGAATCATTATAGCGAGCGCTGACGTCATTCAAGTAACTGACCACTCAGAGGACTTCGTTTGCTTGGCAGGAAGTTTGGCGCCTGGAATTTTGGCAACCGCGTTTTTCTGCATTCCAAATTAGGCGATAAATAGCCTAATAATGTTGCCATCTATCTCATTATTCGCCAATTTGAGAATAAATGCTCGTCGCAAGGGCGTCAATAATTCGCCGTTGCCTAAATAGGTTACCAGGTTAGCTTTGCCATCATAGCTATCTCAATCCCCCGTGAAAAATTACGAAAGCATGCTCCAGAGGCTTTGTGTTTTGACCATTTTGTAATTGCGTTAACCTGAGTAGGAACCCCGAGAAGGAACCCTGGGTGAACGCTGAAAATATCTTACGAAGATTTAAAAAAAAAAAAAAATCAGATCAAATCTAAAGAAATTTTGTTAAATTTCTCTAGTATCTAAATAAGGAGACTGCGAGGCGAAAAATAGTTTCAGAGAATTCTTTTATGTAAATAGAAGAAAAATGGGGGTTGCATTGATTTTCCTGAGATTGTGCAGCTGGCCTGTGAAGTTCAAGAGGTCGAGGTCGGTGCGTATGCCAGTCGTAGCTTTGGTTAGTATGATGGATCATTTCGAAAATTTCATAACAATGCAAATACGATTCAATATGCCCATACTTTTGGCATTTTTCATAGACGTAGCTCTAAAAAATCTCTATCTGCCGATAATTTTAAATCAAATTTTGCTTTGTTTTCATTCTTCGTGCCAGAACACATTTTGATATTAAAAAATATAAATTCAAATATCCTCTATATTCATGCCCAATTTAATCGCCCCGTATCACAGTCAAAACATTTTCTGTATTCCAATGAAAAGTAAAATCCATTGAGAATGCGTATTTTGGAATATTTTTAAACTGAAGGCGTTTGATTCTCCGAAACTTCCTGTAGCTGCACGTGCATCAGGAGAGAATAATTAATTTTATAATTTCATCGGTCAACTTACGCTATTACATACAGGCTATGATTAATAATCCTGAATTTTACAACAATAAACATATAAAATTGGCAAAATCATTGAAGGTATCATTACTACTACATTAAAATAATACGCTCTAACGGTAAGTAAGCATCATAGATGTAATAAAATACTGCTTTACTAATTCTACGTAGGTTTTTGACGGATTTGGCTGTCTTTCGTTAAAAGTTCAACGAAAATATTAATTAAGATCTTCTTATTACCTGGCTATTTTATCACCAATTGTCATTTACGAATAGTTATTATAATAGTTATTTAAATACAATAGTTAATGTGAATCCTTAATAGATCGTTCCGAGCTTGAATAAAATAGGAAGTAAATGTTTATTCCTCGACTGTGATAGTAAAATTATTATTGGTATAAAACAATTCGGAAATATCCAATTTGTGTATAGGTTTCGATTGAAAGATTATAGTGATGAATGTCCACAATGTATTAGGTACACTATATAGGTATTGCCACTATAAACTCTGAAGTAAGATCTATATACGAATTGGACTGTTTGGAAGCGTTTCATATTCGTAAGAATTCTTCTTCGCAGTTAATGAACAAATTCTATTTCCAGTTTCGATGAAGTTTGGAAGTACCAATTAAGATTTTCTCGTTAATCACCATCCTTTTCATAATCCATAATTGGACAACACAATAGTCACATGATAACATCTCCAATGTTGTAATATATTCTTTGTATTGCTGAAGAAAACGGCCAAGTTCTTCAGAAACGTTCGTTTCATAAACGACCCTGTGCGCTACCACGATTACAATGTTGACATGTGCTTAATAATTTAAAATCGATATATTAAAAGTGGTAGAAATTTTATATTTAGATTTTAAAAAAATATACTGAGAATACTAGCTTGATATTTTTACCATTTTTTAAAGGGACAAAATTTATGAGTATATGATAGTAATCCAACTACCGCTACTTCGTTAAATTTCTCGAAGATTTAGAGCCCAGAAGGGATAAAAGAAGGGGAATAGAAACTATAAAGATTCTTTATGCAACTGTATAAGTGTTAAGAAACAGACGATGTTTGTATATTTATAAACAATAACTTAGACCAAGGGTTTTCAACTCGCTGCCCGCCGATATGCTTTACACGGCCAGCCAGCTCATGAAAAAATACAAATTGTTTCACACAGAATTAATGTCCCTGACCCCAGAGTTTGAAATATATGTATTCTATTCTGTTCATATATGTATTCCATTCTGTTCATATATGTATTCTATTCTGTTCATATATGTATTCTATTCTATTCATATATGTATTCTATTCTATTCATATATGTTCATATATGTATTCTATTCTGTTCATATATGTATTTTATTCTGTTGCAGCAAAACACTAGATAACCAAAGTAACATGCGGTTTCCCCCCACAATCGTGTTTTATTTTAGTTTTCCTGCGTATATGGGCATTAGGTGTAGCTTTATTGATTTGCAGTGCAACAGTGATTTTAAAACTTTCAAATTAAGACTAGTAAAATTCTATTCGAAATGTGCTAATAAGAATATCTCCCCCAACCATCTGACTGCATGCTCTGAAAATGTTACTGTTCTTGAGCACTTACATCTGCGCATAAGCTAACATAGAAAGTTCATAAAGGGGGACGGGAGTTACAGGCTTGTAATAGGGTGGTTACAGAGCTACTACTCCATGTATTCATATGTATGTACACAAAATTTGGTCGCAGTGGGCATTACAACCTGCATCACGCCCCCCGTCTATGCTAATGCGTCTGTAAACAGCTGTTTCCAAAAATGAAGTTGATAAAATGAAAAGTTAAGACCAGAATAACTGACGTTCATATTGAAAACACTCCTAGGGTTGCAATATTAAAAATAAGATTTGATATTGACGGGATCTTCAAAAATAAGCAGCGTTGAAAAACTTGCTAAAAGGTTTGATTTCGCTTTACATATTAACTAAAAGTATTGTAAATGTTTTTACTTCCATACGTATTTTACATTGTAATATACAGGGTTATTCAAAATGATGTACGGTATTTTAAAATACTACAATAAACTCATTTTTAAGCATACACTTACCGAAATGGGTTTAAAATGAATGAAAACACACGCATTTTAAATTCCCCTTGGCCATTAGCGTTGCCGAAGTTGTGGTGGCGCTACTGTAGCTATAACATAAAAGGGTGTCTGAGCAAGAAAAGGCGCTTTGCGTCCAAACATATATCACATATTTTAGAGTTCTGTTTCTGCAATTAGAGGAAGACTCGAATGACTTCGTCGTTCAACAGAATAATGCTCCTCCTCATTGGAAGCTGGAATTGCGTGAATTCCTCAACAATCTGATGCCTGGTCGTTGGACTGGCCACGCGGAAACGAACGACGACGTGCTGTATGCTTGGCTTCCGTGGTCACCGGACATCGTACCATGTGACTTTTCCTTGTGGGGTAAAAAAAAAAAGACAATATGCATCTTCCACAGCTACCACGCAACTTAGAAGACCTCAAAACATGCATACGTAATGCTTTGAACTTACAAGGGAAGTCGGTTTGATGCATGTCGCACTTTCAGTCATGATATAATATATTCGATAGGGCTTTCCATTTACACTACGAATGTATAATCAAATTTCTGTAAAAGTAATTAATTAATGAGTAATTAATTCCTAAAGTTTGGCGAAAGCACCAGATCTGTAACACCCTTTCCCGTTAAATTTTCGCCAAACGATATTTGCTTGAAAGGCGCTAGCACGTTATTAGTTTAAGCTACGTTATAAAATTTACGCCAAAACTGCGTTGTTAGAGAATCGTAAATATGATTAATATTGTAAATGTAATTCCATTTACTCTTGATTTAACAGTGATTAAATATAAAACTCAATCTGTAAATATTTATAACGAAGAAATTAAAATGAGTAAGTCCTTATCATGTATGATTGAAGAACGAATCAATTGCGCTAATGTGAGAGAAGAATTGACACTTGATTTCCAATTTGAATCTCATTCTTTCAGTTGTGAATATGAACATGAAGAAAACGAATAAAGTGAAAGTTATACAAAGGAATTTTCGCTGCATGAAATTTTTTAAATAACGAGGTTCTACGACTCGTGTCAGAATAATAAATTTAAGCAAACAAAATCTAGATATCCTAAAATCAGAACAATCAAATTATTTCAAGCGTTTTAAACGAATAATTTGGAATAAAGGCACAAGAAAACAGAAAATCCAATTTATTATAAAGGATCTATACCGTAAATTTCAATACGCAAGAGAAAATCATTTGCCAGTTCATGACCTCAGTTTAAAAAGGTGGTCGATATTTAAAGCTAAAGAATTAGGTTATTATTCATTCATTTAAGGCATGTTATGATTTCTTAAATTCGTTCAAACAAACATATAAAATAGTATCTCGCAAAATTACAAAATACGTTACAACATTAGATATTCAAAATACAGAAACAGTTGAAAATAAAACTATAGAATTTGTGCTGGAAGTGCATGGTTTTGTTCAAGGTTATCAATCAGATGAAGTTTTAAATGCCGATCAGACTGGACTAAACTATTTCATAGCAAATCATAGTGACATTGTCTCATAAAGGGGAAAAACAATGTTGCTCTATAATAGAATCCGAGTTTGGAGCAACTCACGCCATGCCTATAATTTCCATGAGTGGAAATTTAAAAGTAAAAACGTTTTTGTGCCTACGGGAAACGAGCGGAAATTTTGGGCTAACATACAAAAAAATTATATTTCAGGATCAAAAGATATACGTCTCTTGCACAAAATCAGGGAAAATGGATAAAAAAAGAAACTGTTAAAGAATAGGTCACCAACTGTCTGAATCCAGTATTAAAGCTACCGTCTTGCATACTTCTAGATTCGGGATTTAAAGATTTGGAAACTTTTTCACAATTACCAAATCACTGCAAAACCCTTCAAATCCTGGCAAGACCAACTTGTCTGATCCAACCTTTAGACGTATATTTTTTTCGTCAAATAAAACTTTTCATTAAAAAAATAGTAAATCGTATTGCAACGGATGAAATATAAGGAGATACTAGAAGCAGAAATGAAATCATTAAATTACATTCATTGATGTATAACCAGTTACAATCTGAAAATTACAAATTAATGTACTATCAGAACGCCTTATTCAAGTGCGGTTATTCAGATTATAATCCAAGAAATTTTCAAAATATGGAAGAAGTTTCTATTGCAGTTGAAAGAGAAATTTGTGATAATTGTGACCAATATTCTTTTTTAAAATGCACGCCCTGCGAAAAAGTATTATGTTTTGATCAGTTTTATATATAGTATCATTTCCAACAAGAGAAGCATTTCAGCTTTTGACTGGAGTTGCTGTGATGGGTGTCGGTATAGGATCGCGTTTCTTTATAGGCTGCATCTATATTTAGTTGTATTTTGTATTTATTTTGTACACTTTTTGATTGGGGATGAATAGTGTGCCCTGCTGTATCGTAATCATCCATCTTGCTTACCAGGTCGACCAGACCTTATTTATTTTTGATAACGCATCCAAAAAATGTTGTCGCATTTCCGGAGGCTTTCTGAGTTTCAATTGGTCTGCAACTATTTGTTGTTTAAGGTCTTCAACTTGCTGATTACCCAGTCCGGTAATTCACTCTTCAAAAAAATTGTTTAGTTCAAAGGCGTAATCACTCCAAGAAGACAACTGTCCTTTTTTTATGCAAAATAAAGTTTTGTCAAAATTGTTCTGGAGACAATCTGAGACTTTGAGTAATAGTCTTTTGACATAGTCGCAGTCACTGGCTCCGGGATTAGGTTATCTTTTCATTCAGTTCATTATGTCTGACGGTAACAGTCCAAGCAAGTTAGGGATCCACTCTTCCTTTGGCACTCCAGTACGCAATGCCTGTCTTTCAAACAGTGAACAGTGTTAAATAGACGCTGATGTCACTTTGGCCATCGTACTTGTTCATTAACTTTAATGAATTGTTCATTTTAAAGACTCTAAGAGATTCAATAGACTCATTTGCCTGTCTTTAGGCTATTTCTAGCTTTTTTAATTCCAACTCATAAAGTGTCCTTTTCTCCATTTCCTCTATCAGACTGTTAAGAATGCCTTTAGTATCTTCCTCATTATAGTCATCAGACTCAATAATCAGTTTTCGCAATTGGGCAACTTTCGGATCAGAGGGAACTTTTAAATACAATTCCCGAACTAATGTGATTAGATCACATTTTCTGGTTTTATTTAAATATGCCATTGCAACAGCTAATAAATAAAGGTAAACAGCTTACGTGTAATCCACCTTTCCTTTATCTCGTTTCTATCGAATCTCGCTGCTTCTTAGGAAATTTTTCCGATATTTTCGCAACCAAGCTCGCCAATGTCGCCCAATTTTTCCTATCTTGCTGTTTCTTTATTTTACTTTCATTCAATCTTGTTACACCTTTAGTCTTTAATCGTCTTTAACCGTCTTCGTCTTTAATCGTCTTTACCCGTCTTCGTCTTTAATCGTCTTTAACGGCCTTCGTCTTTAATCGTCTTTAAATCCTCTTTAAATTCAGTCAAAGTTCCCAAAAGGTGGTTAATTCAGCGTAATCCCGGCCAAGCCCCCAAAATGTGGGGTCGGTATTTGTCTAAGGGAATTATTTAGCCATTAATTAAGCTCCTACGGCATTTCTTCGTATAAAAGAATGCAAATGCCAAGCAAAACAAGCCAATTTATATATTTTTAAACAATACAGGCGGACAGAGAAAAAAAAGGGAGAAGGAAAAACGACTTCTTCGAGCTTTCAGCGAGAAGAACTGATACTATTACGTGACAAGCAATATTTAATTTACAAATAATCAATATTTACAAAATTTGGTGTTTCTGTTGTTGCCATTTATTGTGAAAATTGTACAAAAACCGAAGATAGTCATTATATTACATTTTCTTATGTTGTGACGTTATATTTTATTATACCACATATTTATTTATTTATTTATATTTCTCTTAAGGGCGGAGTACATTAGAAAATAAGTATGAGCTTTTGTACCGCTTGGTATCTGCTAACTAAAAATAAACAAAATAGTAAATGAAGCAAATCATTTAGATTAATCGGGATTGTGGTTAAACTCAGATCCAATAATTGATGTTTTACTGTATTTGTTTTGAATTTCCAAAATAGTTATTATATCATTATGTGAGTTCGGCCAGCGAAAAGTGCAAACAATATGCACATAATGTTAATGCTCTCCAGTTCTTTCAAATAAATATCTCTTTCTTTTAATTAAATAGCATTGCATCCTACCATTTATGAACATAAATAACCCTGAGAAATGGAGCGCAAAAAAGCATGAAACAGCAAAAGACTATTTACGAATTAACCGATAGTACCGACACTAGTATTGAGTTTTCTGTAATCTCAGGAGGCATATTAGGGTTGGCACCAAATGCCATTTTACTCGACTCAGAAAATTCAAATATGCTAGAATGACATAAAACCAGACACGGATGCTCTAAAGCGTAGCAAGTTGGTTTCAGAATAAGGAAAATTCCCTGTTATGTTATAAATTTAAATACGCATTTCAATAATGTCTTTTTCTACTGACATTTAATGTTATAGTCTTTACTGTTTTTATTGTTATAGAAATAGCTTTTGTTTTAATACGCTATTTTTTTCTTAACCCTAAATTGCGCTTTTGGTATTGCTATTTTATATCTTTTGCACCATAAATTGTAGTAGTATACAAGTTACTAAGCTTATACACTCTATAACAAAAAAATCGATGCACCAAGAAAGAGTTGTCCGATTGTAATGAAATTTCGTATGCAAAGACATTTTGACCGAACATGCAAATGATTAAAATTTGGTGTCCAATGAATGAATAGCGGGAACTCCAGCGCATCGGAACTGCGCATTCAGCAGGTGTATATAAGGAGCGATTCTCAATATGTGGTCAAAATTTCTGTTGCATTTTGACTGCGGATATCTTACGTCGACTGTAACAATGCCTCGCCGAAAGATTCGTGCTCATTACGAGCATATGTCAGAGTTTGAAAGAGGTCGTGCTATCGGATTGAAAGAGGCTGGTTGGACGAATCGAAGAATCGCTGGACATGTGGGTCGAAGCGATGCGGCGATTGGACGGTGCTGGCAAGAGTGGGTCAACAACGGCAGATGTCAGCGTCGGGACGGCAGCGGTCGACCTAGGGCCACAACAGAACGGGAAGACAGAGCGATTGTCAGAGCAGCTGTCACAGCACCGGATTCGTCGTTATCAACTATCCAATGTGTGGCCTGCACACATGTGTCCAACATTACCCTCTGCAGATGACTGAGAGAGCGAAATTACCTATTATTACCACTTACCTCTCACGCCTTTACACCGTCAAGTCCTATTACAGTGGTGCGGGACTCGATCAACTTGGAACTGAGCTGACTGGGGACGTATAGTCTTTAGTGACGAGTCCCGTTTCCAACTGTGTCCTGACGACAACTGCAGACCTGTCTGGAGACGTCCAGGGCAGCGTGGGGATCCTGCCCTTACTATCGCACGCCACACATGCCCACAACAGGACGTTCTGTTCTGGGGTGCCATCTCCTTTGATAGCCGGTCATTTTCTTTGGTGGTCTTTGGTGGTCATTTCTGGCACATTTACAGCACAGCGGTACGTAGACGACATTCTACGACAGGTTGTGTTACTGTTCCTTTTGCGACACCCTGGACTTACGTTTCAACAAGACAATGACCGGCCGTACACGGCACGTGTTGCTATGAATTGTCTTCAAGCTTGCCCAACACTTCCTTGGCAAGCTAGGTCTCCTGATCTCTCTCCTGTAGAGCACATTTGAGATGCTATGGGAAAGCAATTGCAACCATATGGAATGTTGATGATTTAGCCCGACAGTTGGAGACAATTTGGCAAGAAATTCCGCAGGACACCATCCGGGATCTTTATCAGTCTATGCCACGCCGGGTGACAGCTTGCATCCAGGCCAGAGGTGGACCAACGCCTTATTGACTTCCTCCCTTTGTAACGGTCAAACTCTGCAATAAATCATTCAATTATTCTGAAATTTTAATCGTTTTTTTCCCCATGTATGTTCTTCATATCCACCAATTTTTATCGCAATTGAACAACTCGATTTTTTTTGTTATAGGGTGTATATTTTTTAAGATTATCAAAATATGTATTTCTCAGTTGGAGCTATTTTACTTTTTGATCTTTTCGTTGCCTTTTATAACTTTATAGTATTGATTTTATGCACTATCCCTTCCAATTTGTTCACATAGGCGAGTAGGGAATTATCTTGGTCACAAGTTGTTCAAAAGCCAAAATAAACAAGCTAATTTGGAATGAGCTAATGGAAGTTCAGATTATGTATAATTTGCTTTTCAAATGCCATTTGGTTCACAACAGCTGCAGTAGAAAATGGGCTTATGGCGCCATCTGTTACATAAAATAGGAAATAATATCAATAGTCGTAAATTTTATAAAACTAGAGCCGGAATCTGGAAATGGCTAAAACAGCATGTCGGTTGGCTAGAGCCACCAAACAGAACTCGAGATAATCAGCTGAGATGTTAAGGCTAAATTTGAAATTTTATAGGAAGATGATGAATTACATGCAAAGAAAAGAAGTGATTCGAAGTTGACACGAACACAGAATCTCTTGGTTTCCGGTAAAGTGCTTTACCATTAAACTACAGACGTCAAACATTCTTTCCACTTGTGAGAGTATGCATGGCGTTACTATGGACAAGTTCGCGATTAGCGGGGCGGAATATAGACCGCTTTTCAGACCAATGCGACAAGTCAAAGAAGCAAAGAGTCCGATAGATGCGACTAGAAACGAGTCTAGTAACGCCTTATGTACCCTGGAAAGGCAAAGAACGCCCAACACCCATAGCTTAATCGCAAAGCACTTGACCAGAAACTGCGAGACTGTGGGGTCGTGTCACATCAGTGATTCATAAATAGTTTATTTTCGTTGCGGTTAATTCATCATCTAATACTACAGCATCATCGGCTAGAATGCGAATTGCCTACTTTGATAAAAATTTTATAGCAAGCTTCGTAGTTATAAGCTATTGGGGAGAATTTTTCAATTTTATTATCTTTAAATTGTTCGAAAATACATCACGTATTAAAACAATCGAATAATCTAGTTCTTCTCTTAAAAGTCGTTTATCTTGCAATGAATCTATCTTATTCTACACACACGTATACATAATGTTTCATAGCTTTTTTTTTATCCTCTTCTACATTTAGCTCACCGATAATAAAGTTCTGCTCCTATAATGTTCCATTTTTATAGTGGCCTTACGATGTTCTGTTTACAGAGTGTTTTTTTATTGATTGCATTTTTTTTTGTCACATTGGCATATTTCTCTTCGAAATTTCATTTCGTTATCATTATCTTAGCAAAAGGATTCCTTTGTCTGCACAAAATTGTTTACGTTGCATATCAATGAGTCACAGAAATATAGATGCAATTTAGAGATGCTGAAAAATATAAAAACTGACATAGTCCATACTAGATCATTGAGCGAAATTAGGGGTCGCGTTTGTGATGATAACTCGGTGAGTAACTTAAAAAATATATAAAATTCCTAAACGAAACCAACTTATAGCATCATGATAATTTTAACAAAATACAGTGAGGATAAATAGAATAAAATTAATAATACAAGTAATATACACTTTAATAATAAATAAAAGTTTCCCGGAAAAAACAAGTTAGCCGTAAAGGTTGGAGAAAAACAGAAGCAAAGTGAAGAAAACAAAATAATCGGTAGGAACTCTCTATTTGTGCAACTGAACAGGCAGAACGGAGGCCACAGAAAGGAGTAATTGAATGTAAGCTGTTTGGTTCAAATTAGAGGAAAAGCAAAAGCAAACATACAACAGGGAATTGTAGGAAAAATTAAATAAGAAAGCAGTCAATGGAAGAGACAATATGAGACAGGATTAATGAAAATCTATGGAATAGGGGAGCTCTAAATATCCGTAAAAATTGACGAAACATATGCTATTGAATTGCAGACTATCTCTCTAACAGTTATTTAAATATGATACTGTTACATATTTAGCATTAATTTAAAACTGAGTAATATTTTATGATGTATTCTAGGATATGTGGAATCGAAAATATTAAAGGAAGGAAGATTGTCTATAATTCATATAGATTTCTACGTAATTGAAGCTAACTATCTATCGCTGTATTTACGAAAACTGTCAGGAAAGTAAATTATTGCAGAAAAAAAGGAAAGATCAATAGAATCCTGCGATGAAACTGATGCGTAAAAAGTAATTTATTTATTTCGTTAGTTCCTTATGATGGAAAAGGTTTCTATTTTCTGTTCAATAATGCCATGGCGCTATACGATATGATGAGGTTACTGCAAATAGCAAACTCATTAATACATTCCCTCTGCAAAATTCAAGATTCTCACTAAGTTGCTCCGCAGAAAATGAGTGAGTAAAAAATATGAGACGTATTTGTAGTACTATTTCCCTGGCTGTCCCCTGACTGGTTGATTCATTGGTTGTTGGATGAAGGTTGTCTCTCATTGACCCAGAGGATGGCGAGTTTAAATTGACTGAAAGAGGCTCGAATTTTTAGGCAGGAATTCCAAATTGATGGAACATTAACAGAGTCTTCTCTATTGGAATTATTAGGACAATTTTTTTTTAATGGTCCAGGCTTCCATGTATAAGCGTGTCCACAATGCACTAGTTTTTGCCGTAACCGAGATGTCGTGAAAAAGAATTTGATGTTTATAATCAATGGCGTGTTGAGCGACCGCTGACTTGTTAGGTTGCGCCATGTTCGCTTGCAACGCAATACCTCTCATATTTTTTAATCACTCATTTTTTGCCGAGCAACCAAGTGAAAGTCCTGCATTTTGCAGAGGGAAACTTGGTCGGTATTATTTCTGAGGATGCTCCGCATAGCACGGAGTGAAACGTTAAGTGTTTTTAATAAACAGACGCGGCGGAATAACCCGCAAAGCTCTATGATGTATAGCATACTCATTAGTTTTTGTGAACAGCATTCACGTCACAAGAAAATGTTCCAGAGTAAATATTTTGAAACTTCTAAATTAAAGTACGCCTTCGTAAGTAACTAAATTTGAAAAGTAAATTTTAATGATCAAAATCATACAACGTAATTAATAAAAACTTTAATTAAATTCTATCATGAGTCTGCTCTCTGTTCTTAGAGTATGTTTTTATACGCAAATATATAATGGAATATTGATAGTAATCACAATGGTTTTTGAAAATATATAGCACAGCAAATGATTTCAATTATTTTATTCCTTATTATTTGATACTCATATTGTTATTTATTATTATACAGATCCACAGTACATGGTGGGTAAAGTTAGTTATTCGGATTATCAAGCTAAATATTGGTAACCATGGACAGTTAAATAATTATAAATAATAATACTTGAAATATTAGATAATGATTGATATTTATATGAATAGTGTAAACTTCTTTCAGGGGTGTTATACTGCTTTCAGAGGTGTTATACATGTTTTAGTTCTGCAGTTTGATGGATTAATATTTCTTTATGCATAATAATATTTGAGATGGTTTCAGAACGCAGGAAATTGCACCCAATATACACTAACTACAGTTGAAATAACTGTAGCCTTTATCATCCAAAATCTTACCTAACGAGCTGTTGCGGATCCTCGATAAAGATCCCTAATTGTTGGCTTGACAAGTGTCGATATAACGGCGTAAAGTACTACGTTACAAGGTATTATTACCCTCCGCAGGGATAACACAATTGCCAAATATGGTCAACACAAGAAAGCCTCCGGGGCGAGATTTTTGTGAGTTTTCGTGGGGGAATTTATTATACAATAATTTTTGCCACCCACGTATAGCTTATAGCTCAAACTAGAGCTTTTTGTTTTTGGAGAAAAAAAGGCGCCGTCCTCATCCTGGATTCGAACCAGGGTCAACGCATTGAGCCCGCAGTGTCTTGACCTACTAGACGAATGAGGACAAGAACAAACGCATTTTTCTCCGTATATAAGGATGTAAGATATTATTACCCTTCACAGGGATAACACAATTGCCAAATAATGGTCAACACAGAAAAGCCTCCGGGGCGAGATTTTTGTGAGTTTTTCGTGGGGGAATTTATTATACAATAATTTTTGCCACCCACGTATATATATAGCTCAAACTAGAGCTTATGTAATTTTGGAGAAAAAGAGACGCTTTCCCCATCCTGGATTCGAACCAGGGTCCCCGCGTTGAGCCCGCGGTGTCTTGACCTACTAGACAAACAAGGACAAGAACAAACGCCCCTTTTTTTCCGTATACTGAGATGCCAGTTATATAATATAACCAATATATAACTATAATTATACCACAGTTTTATCTATTATAACAGACAGGCAAGATTGGTATTAGCTAAATAAGACACAGAGGAATTTCCTCCCTATTCGAATATTAATCGATTTAATCAAACACCATGGATAAAAAGAGTGATGGCTCACCAGGTGCAGCAGCTTCCGTCTCCAGTAGCTACACCGTACTCCTCCACTTCCCGCTCCTCAGGCCAGACGTTAAACAAGATCCCCTATTTTTCGCATACTTCCCCTTAAATATATTACTCAATATTTTCCTTTCCTTTCTTTTCAGGTAGCCACCTCTCAATAACCAGGCCTCTCAACGTGGTACAAAGCCCTGGAGGATGGGTCTTTACATGCCTTAGCACAACGAATTCTCGAGTATTTTGAAGGCGGGTGTGTCCCCAATGAATTTTCAATGCCTGCACTCCTTTTCTCTACGTCATTCCCTGAATGCCAGAAGCCGCCCCCCTCCTCTCCGACGTGTAGATGCCTGTACTTGATAAACCTGTTAAGAAGGGGTGTTCTAGAGCTTGGGACTCTCCATGCTTTTAATTTTACAAAGGCATTTATGGGCTAGTGATGCGAGATGTTTTCATCGATTGTCTCGATTATTTGAACACCTCGAAACCTTTCGATAATTTTTAAACCTCACTCGATATATCGACTAAACAGTACATAAAAAACTATAAAATTTCGACTACCATTTATATTTACTTATACATATAAGGTATTTGGCCACTGTTTGTTTTGAATGATAAAACAAAATTGTAATTGTATCTTTACCAGCCATGTTTTTGAATATAAATACTATACTGTCTACTATATTTGACTTGTATTTCTTATAAAGACAAAACAACTAATATGTTATTATAAATAACTTTAAGACTAAATGCAGCTTAAAATACTAGAGGGTTTATTTTTGAATCACTCGAAGTGATGTATATACCATAATTTATATCATTTCTATGGTTCTCATATAAAATCGGTACAAAAGTAGTAAGTATATAATTTATTATATACATACAGTGAATTCAAGGATGAAGTTATTGTGTATTTACAACAAAAAAGTAAATAAAATAAAAAGTAACTACTTTTATAAATAAATATAATACGTGCAGGCCGTTGGGATTTCATTAAATCGGAGTTCTACGCTTATAGGCTGTCCAAAACCTATATAAGGATTCTATAAAAAAAAATATTGCAACCTGTTTGTCTGGATGTCAGAAAATTCGGCTAGATCTAATTATTTACTCACCAAATTGACAGAGACGCCAAGGGTTTATGCGCATGCGCAATGTGGTTGGACTGCTGACACGCGATTGCAATTGAACATCTCGATTGTTAAGTTCAAGGACGAATGAATTGCTGACTCGAATGTAAATTAAGATCAATTGCTATTCTTCGATTTTAAAAACATTTCATAATCGCCCATTACTGTTATGGGCCCTGTCAACATTTGTTAGAAACACTATGAAGAATGTCACGGATACGTTTACGTTGTAACACTTCCAATCAAGGGCAGACACAGGCTTTCATTTTGGGGGGTCAAGGACAGAATTTGCCATGGTCTTGGAATAACACCCTTCATTTATCATGAAAGTTGGAATTTTTTACAGTGAAAAAATATATTTTTGGGAGAGGTCAGGACTCCTTTGACCCCACCCCTGTGTCCGCGCTTGCTTCCAACCCCAATTTTAAAGCTTTGTATTTTGTTATTTATCTAACACCTTCTCAGATACTCGCTTATTTTTCGGCATTCTAATCACTATCAAGAAGTTGGTTGGCCGTATTTTTATAGCGCAAGGATGACAGGGGTCATTCTGCAGCAACTCTATCAAGAAGATGAAGTATTTTCTCCATCGTTAAGGTAAGTAGAGTAATGTGCAGCATATGTTTATCACACTCAATTTAAAAGTGCTGCACAATTTCAATCTTCTCATGTTCAACGATCATCTCAAGATTAGGATTCCATCTATCTCTACTTGCAGATAGACAATATTATTTAGAACTGTATCAAGGTATATCCTTTCCATTTTAGAGTTCTATTAACCGTTTACGTTATCTTCAAGCAGCCACATGCAATGTGTCTTATAGTTTCCATTTTTTGCACATGGAATCAGTACTTTCTTCCAGATTAGTGTTTGTCAATCACTTTTTTGATAACTACTGTGATATCTGAATAAATGATTCAGTGAATATGTTTATGGCTGAAATAATATTTCAGGTATTTTGTGAATCTTGATTGCACAATTTTTCTTACTCTTCTCCGATACTCCAATACATTAGGTAAATTTATTTCATTACCTTCTGTGATCTTTGTCTGATTGCTAACATAATTGCTAACTTTTCCAAACCAAACTCCATTATTATGTCATTTCTGTATGCTCAAACGGTCTTTATTAATGATATCCTTTATTGACTTCACCTCCTACTGTACACACACATATAACAATGCTATACATTATGTAGAGCTCACACATTATACAGGGTGAGGCAGAAACGACGGACGTTTTTGAAATGGCTAGAACTCATTACCAGGTGAAGCGAGTGTTAAGCGGTAGGTGATGTTAGGTTCTTGAAGTCTTACAATTTGTTTTTCAGTGGAAACCATGAAGCCGTGGACGATAGAACACCGTGTTTTTGCCTACGACTGTTTCGTCAAGAATAACGAGTCTATCACTGCAGTTCAGCATGAGTTTCGTCGCCATATTAATATCCATAAAAATCAAGCTGTTTCCGCTCGTAACACTATCGGATGTTGGGTTTCAGCACTTCGTACACGAGGTACACCAATGAGCAATAGACCATCGGGAGTAACACGAACGGTACGTAACCCTGAAAATGTGGAAAGCGTCAGATAAGCCGCGCAACTTCCAAGAACGCTTTTATAAATGCATCAGTGATAACGGACAACACACAGGCGATGTTGTTTTCCACACTTGATTTTGTCATATGCTATTTCAATACGAACTTGGGTATGTCAATAAATTTCCTTTTAAGAAAAAATTAACGATTTTGTGATTTTCTAAAAAACGTCCGTCCTTTCTGCTTCACCCTGTATTTACAATTTGTACATATTACCATCATATTAAAGTAAAAAAATCACACACGAGAATTATAATTGAATATTTCATGTGTTGGTTTGATTATTGTTTCAATTTCTATGTGCGTCTTATTTATTTTGATTTCGTGTCGACACTGTTTCAGAAAAATGACAACAGTCGAAGAGAGGATGGAAAAAAGATCTAAAAATAATGCCAGTTTGACAAGCCACCTCTTCATTGTGTAATTTAAGATCATCTCTATAAGGAAGACGAATTAAGTTCAAACTAGCTGTTTAAATCTGATAACTTCCTCCTCATCCTCCTACACTCCTCCTTTTTTTTCCTTCTTCATTTTATTATTATTATTATTGTTACTATTATTATTATGCATTTACACTGTCTATGTTATAATATATGTCTGGATATATTCTTTAATATCGAATCCTTTCCCAGATCCTGAGATATCAAAGATATTTTATGTGGGCAGTTTGAAGCTGCAATTATTATCATTAATATTATTCTTATTATTTTAATATCGAGACTCAAATTGTGAATCACTACAGATTATAAATAACAATGAGAGATAAAATTTAAGCAAGAATAAATATATTTCGAAAACTTTACAATGAAAAATGAAATAAATTGTGAATATGTAGTGAATTATGATAGTGAATCATCATTAATGTAGCTAAGTGGAATGTAGGTGAATGATATTTAACTTCTTGAAACCCTGCGGTGGCGCAGTGTGGTAACGCGTTCTCCTATTGCGCGGCTAATCCGGGTTCGACTCCCAGCAGTGCAAAAAGAACGCTTACTCAGAGATCTCATAAAGATCGCACTGCTCACTGTAGTCCGGGGTTTGGTTCCCCAGGCCTTAAGAGGTTCGGATTCCTCGGAAAACAGTAGGTCCCGGCGCAGCATGACCACTGTAGTCTTTGAGCCCAAAAAACAAACAAGCCAAACTTCTTGAAATGTGATGAAGATGTAAAATTGTTGTCGATGAAAATAAATAAATTTTTTGAAAGCGACTTTTTCTTACTTACAAAGTTTTATTGAAGCTCCATTGCAAGTGTCCAACTGAGATATAACAGTATAGTTTAGTAAAGTTTAGTATAGTTTAGTTTAAATCATTCTCCAGTAACACTAGCAGCAAAATTGGGCTGCTAATGGCAAAGGAGAGGCCTCCACGTGATATTAGAAGAAAAGTAGTGAGGCAAAGCCACCATCGCTTATTTCGGTAACTCAAATAATACTGGTATTGTCGAATATTGTCGAATTTAGAATGGAATTTCGAGTTTGACCGCCAAATACAAATGTGTCGGCAGAATTAATTTGCCATCGGTGTCAATTATCATTTATTACGGTCAATATTTCATCAATTTCGACTTTAGGATACAAATTAAACAATGGCCCCTTTCCTTCCATATATATGTGTGTGTATGTGTGTGTGTGTGTGTGCGGCTTCGTATTTGTGTATACAAATTTTTAACATGAAGAGTAAATAGATTAATGTTTTAAAATCAAAAATGCAGAAAAAGAATATATTAAAAAAAAAAGAGCAAAACTGTTAGAACCTCCGGTGGTCGGCGTCGTATAGCTCAAATGTACTTGTGCCATATAAATCCGAACAAATGAACAAACAAATCAAAGACCCTCTGGTACCGAAGCTATCCAAAGGAAACTTTAATAATGAATATATTAATTGAAATATTTCTAATATGATTATTTTTAATATATATATATATAACATCTTGTTGCACCCACTTTAAAAAATTGCTTACTTAACGAAAACTTCAGAGATAAAGGAAAAAAAATCGTCTTCGCCTAGAGGCAATTTCCTGTTTAACAAATTGCGATAAATAATTTGTAGACTCCCAGTAATTACATTATTTTTGCCTCTTATTATAGATGGAAAAGGAGTTTGTTTGGTTAATTTAATTTGGAAATCGCTGGTAGAAAAATTATAATTTGTTTACCATTTTGCAAACAAGATTCTGTAGAGACTTGAGGGTGTAAATAAAATATGAATACTAGAATTTATTATTCTACAAGTGAATAAAAATTCAGTTAAAAGATTTCTCAAAAAGCGAAATGAAAAGCAAACATTAATTTCCCAACGTAGTATAGTGTGAATACAAAATATGTAGGCGTTTTGACATTATAGTTAAATATGTATACAGGCTGTAAATAGTAGTCGATAGTTATAAGTGGAAAAAAAAGCATGGAACACAAGATTCTTTACATAAGTTTAAAAGATTGAAAGATTTATAATTAGATGAGAAAATGGACCAAAGTTTATTATTTAAAAGACATTTAAGCGAAATTTAAATAAATTTAATTCAAGGAGAATTCGATATTTTTATTATCTTGGATATTCGAAAGCGATTTATGATAATAAATTTATTCCTCATTATGCCCCACCACATCATCGGTTATTATAGACTTTTGTTCGAACTTGAAACGTGTAAGTTAGGGAAACATTGCATTTTTTTTATCCCCCCCGCGAATACTGCAAAACACGGCCCAGCAGGCCTTGTGAAAGAAGGCAAAAATACTATGAAAAAAATATGGTTCAGATTTTCAGTAGCAGGGGAATTCAAACCGTTCTGTAGCACAGACTGTTTACAGAATTTCTCGAATATGAGAAATTTAAGTCAGTTATGTGTTGGATATGTAACACAGCATTAACAATGTTCACACGTAGCATTCTACATAGAATGGTAGTAATGCCTCTGCATGGGTTCACAAGGTTTAGATAAAGAACGAACATTTTCAAAACAGACCCTTTTTTCCAGCTCCCCGCAAATCCAAAAGTTATTGTGATTCAAATATAGGGGGAAAATGGCACCAAGTACTTTGAAAACGTCCGAAAATACTGCAATTAACACCAAAAGTGGCATATAGAAGCTCTATAACTGGTCAAGTAATATCTAGTGGCGTTTTCTGGCTAAACTAAAGGCAGGAATATTGACATATTGATGTTCTTTCATGTGAAATATTAGATGAGATTGGCGATCACACTGTGTTGCTTATTCAATTTATAATTGACATGCAGAATTCATATGTTGGATATATTGTTTAAGTTATTTCATTATGCAGCGCTTTAATTTTCCTTGGTGGTAAAAATGCGAACTATATTTCCTTGTGTGATGAAGGATGATCTGAGGCGCGTTGTAGTTAGGATAAATCACAAGTTTTCTTTCACAAGTCTTAGAGATCTCACCCGAAACTTCCGCTAATTTGCACTATTGTAATAATAGTGCTAATTAATAATTACTATAAATATACGAAGATGGATATAGATGTATGTATATTTATACAGACATAGATGCCGATGTTTTCAAAATATTGTCCTACACAAATAGAAATCAAGGAACAGCGGTTTGAAAGGACTTTCTATTTGTCGCTGTAACGTGGTACCACTGTACAGATGAAGTAGGTGATTTTCGAGACTTTAATATTTATTTCAACGAAATATTCCTGGCCCGGTACATCATTTCGAAAACGCAGAACATATATTTCAAAATGGTAATGATAAAAAAATAAGATATTGTCACGAACCAACATAAAAGTTTTACGATTTCACACGAGAGGTCACGCAAACTTCGGGTGGACCCGCCCGACTTACCCACGAACGGATCCTATTCCGCAATCTCTAGAAGAACAGAAAGCATCCAACTCGTATAAAATCGATATGGAGAACCCAATTACGGATTCGAAGTTCGGTCGTAAATTTGCGATCCGAGTGAGCTGTGGCACTTTTTTTGTCGCTTGCAACTCTATTAAGTACTAGGTAAAATTCAAATAGGATATCATATAGTATCATATAGGATATATAGGATCATATAATCATATAGATATATAAATCATATAGGATATATAGATCATATAGATATATAGGATCATATAGGATCATATAGTATCATATAGGATATATAGTATCGTATAGGATATATTATAGGATATATATGTATCAAGATGGGATTATGATATATATAGGATATATGGATCTATAGTATCATATAGAATATATAGGATCATATAGCATCATAGGATAATATAGTATCATATAGAGATCATATAGTATCATATAGGATCATACAGTATCATATAGGATATATAGGATCATATATATAGATATAGGAGGAATCAACACGATTAGAAGTTAATATAATAAATTGTTTAATTAAGTTATAGACAAGCAGGATGTTTTCAAGTTTAAACCTGTTCACTAACCATACCTTGGTTGCGAACATGGTTTGATTTGTGGTCCCTGGCCATGAATGCAGAACCATGGGAGGAATTCTGAGAGTCGCAGGAAATGTAAAGTCTTGTGAATTCAACAGTATTACGTTTGAAACAGGTCAGGCTTCCTAAAGAAAAATCAAGACAAACCTTACCGTTTCCTTCCGTGCGGACGCTAATTACGTTACTGGCGTTGCTGCGACCCACTGCGTTGAATGCGACGAGGTAACAACGGTACATCGTGCCACAGCGTAATCCCTTTAGTGAATATTCCATCACGGATCGGGTGAGGTGGATCTCCTGCCATCCGGTTCCTTCCCAACGGTAGTATAAGCTGAAACCTGGGATGAACAGAAATTAAATCAAGCAGTAACTTCCAACGTTTTCACATCAAATTAAGCAGTGTTGAAACACCACACACGCTTAACAGAACTTTGTCCCTCAACGTTTAATAAGATGTAAATTTAAGCGCAGCACCTATGCTACGTATAAGTTAACTACGCTTAATTTCATTGCCTTTAACTTCTCAATTAGCTTCTCGATACATCAATATTAATTAGCTGATCAATATTTAAAATGGAGCAATTTTTAGGAACAAAACCTGCTTTGAATTTCAACGTTTTAGGCCTCAAAACAAGAATGTCATGGTGTAATTGGTTGGTTGGTTTAATTTTTGTGGCGTAAGGACATCATTCATTCATTCATTTTGCTCCAAAAAATTTAAAGTTGCATAAGTATGAGGGATTTTGTTGTTTTTTAGGTTTTTTGTTCATCGGGTTACATTTAAACGAAATTTTCGGCCAATTTAATTTTTAAAGAACCCTGTTTTTCATTTATTCACACTTTTGGCGCAGTATAGCCCAGATGCTCTTGCGCCATAAAAAAGCCAAACAAACAAACATTCACACTTATTTCCATAACAATAGGACATTTAGCATAAGGGATAGTTTAAGCCCAGGTAAATTTTTTTTCTGGATGCTATGAACCACAGAGAAGTAATATGTCAGATTTAATCAAAATTCAGACCTATTGTCAAGGTAAATATAACTAAGGTATAAAATAATGAATATACTGAACAAATAAAAATAATCAGCCTAAATAAACAAATCGTTTAGTATTGAATACGGATGTGTAGTTTATGGAAATTTAACATGTAAATTTTCTTTTGCCCATGCTACGCTTTTGTTTCTTCGACATGACACGCTTGACTACGGTGCCAAACACAATAGTACGAATCCTATTAATTAAAGACAGTTCCACTTTTCTTTTATTTATGCGTATTCCGAAGTTTAGTTTCCTAGACGACAGTGATTCTCATCCCACAAAAGACCGTATGTTATGACTCACAATTATTTTAGCTATATTTACACATAAAAATGCAAACAACTATCCATTTGCAAATACCGGAACTCTGTTTTCAAAAATAAATATACGATTCTTTCAAAATCTATAACTGTAAGGAATTTAAGTTAATTTAGTTGAGTTTATTAAGTAAATTAAGTTAATTTATTAAATTAAATTAATTGGGTAAATTAAAAAATTAAAACATTGATAAATTAAGTAAATTAACAATTGAGTAAAATTAATTGAATTGAGTAAATTAATGGAATTCAAGTAAATTAATTGAATTGAGTGAAATTAATGTAATTAAGTAAATTAATTGAATTGAGTAAATTAATGGAATTAAGTAAATTAATTGAATTGAGTAAATTAATTGAATGGAGTAAATTAATTGAATTGAGTAAATTAATTGAATTGAGTAAATTAATGGAATTAAGCAAATTAATTGAATTGAGTAAATTAATGGAATTAAGTAAATTAATGGAATTGAGTAAATTAATGGAATTAAGTAAATTAATTGAATTGCTAAATTAATTTGAATTGAGTAAATTAATGGAATTGGCAATTAATTGAATTGAGTAACTTAATTAAATTGGTATTTTGGAGTAAATGAATTGAATTGAGTAACAATCTGAATTGAGTAACTAATTAAATTGAGTAAAATTCTGAATCTCTGAATCCGAGTAACTTAATTAAATTGTATTGAGTAAATTAATTGAATTGGAGTAAATTAATTGAATTGAGTAAAATAATTGGATTAAGTAAATTAATTGGATTCATTAAATTAATTGTATTGAGTAAATTAATTGAATTGAGTAACTTAATTAAATTGAGAAAAATTAATTGAATTAATTATATTAAGTTAATCAAATAAATTAATTTGATAAATTAAGTTTAGTACGTAAGTTACGAAAAATTAAAGTGGAAACTACAATAAAACACCTCATTAACGGAAACTCACTGGCCAAAAAGTTTTGTTCATAAAAGAGAGTTATTAATGTGAAGGAAATTCTTACCATAAACATTAGGTGACCGTGTTTGGGAGGTGTGAGTTAAGAGAGGTCTTACTGCATTACTCCGTTATCTGAAAGTCACATTAATGGCGACGCATCACAGAAGATATACCTGTTCTCTTTCATGAAATATTATGTATGATAATGGTTTTCGGGTTTTCTTCACTAAGTAACTTTGTTCTTGACATTTTGTTTCATTATAAAGACACAGAGGAATGGTATTCAATCCTTTTCTATTAAAACCAGTAAATGTCGCTGAAGTCAAATTAATAGACGTTGGGTTTGTGGAGATCATTTTCCTTGAACATTAAAAGTAAGAATTGACAATACCCATATCGCTCTTATTACAAAAACAGAATTCCATTATAAGCCCGATTTGAAAAAATTTCTGACTTATAAGATTCGCTTTTAAACGCCTGTCAAGGACTTCCCACACCATATAAACTAACAACTCTTGACTGTAATTAATCATAACTCTAATTGAATCAAGACAGGTTGAGCAATTACCCATTGCAACAATAGGCTTTGCTAAATTGCCATACAGCAAGCAAATGGAACAAATTTCCGTTGCGGCACACGCGAAGCATTGAAATACAATAGTTAGTGCTAATTACAAAAGAAAACCTGGACGATTAAACAAATAACTATGTATTGTATTTTTCAGCTAACAATGTAAAAAAAAGGACAATTGCTGCCTAAAAACAATATTTTTTCTTATCTGCTTTGCTCCGAAACAAAAATTCAAGCTTGTTGTAAAATCCGAACCAGGTTATTTTATTTTGTGTCGGACGCTTTGTGTCGCCAAGCTTCGTCCAGGTTTTGATGCTTCATATAAAGGAGAGGAAATTGTGTTTGCGAACTTAACTTCAGTTTATTCACTTTGATTAATGACACTTCGGGTGTCGTGGAAATTTTTAGGGAAGACTTTCCTTTTGTTCCTTTTCGACGAGAGAATCATCCCCTTGTGATTCCTTTTCGTCGCCCTGCTGATTCCAGCCTATTTGCAAAGGTCTTCGCGACACAAGAATGTCCTCAAGAAGAAAATATTGTCTTTACACACCGTAGATCAGTTTCGAAATGTTATTTAGAAGGTGTCTTGTCGCTGGAGACTTTAAGGCAGCCAGTTATCCAGTGAGAATTCCCGTCCGAGAAACTGTCGTGATTGGATCGTCTGAACGGAATATTCTTTTCTTAGTGTAACGACACGTTCATTTGAAATTTTCGTGTTCTCGTCTTGCGCTCCATTGCACACACACATATTGCCAATTCTGAAAAATATTTCGATTTTCGAAATTTTAAAGCCTGGGGACATTTGGCTGTTGCAGGCGTTTGTGAATAGCGTCGAATAGATTTTTGGGAACTAAGCATATAGACTTTGAGCACATATATGAAGTATAAATTTGCGGAAATGTTCTTCGAGAAAAGTGTTTTCAGTTTAAAAATTCCATTTTAGACACAGTTTCTGAGCTATATGTCTGATACAGTTCTCACATTCTGATCAGAAGGATATTTGTTACCTTGCAGAATGGTTTCTAACGAATAATGCAAAGCCGGGTATCCCAATATTAAATAGTTGCATAATTTAGTTTGCTTATTTTAATTTTTAGATTACTATTATTTAGATTACAATGGCAGAATAAAATCACTATGAGCATTAGAGTCACTTCGATTTTAAAATCAACATACCTATCGATATTAAAACCATTATCCCAATCGATATTAGAATCAAAAGCACGATTAATGTTAGAAACAAAATAAATATCAATAATGAAATTAGTTTCACTTATATCGATACTAAAATTAAGTTTATTTTTATCGTTACTAAACTTAAGTACTCATATAGTATATCAATAACACATTTTTATTCAAGAGAGATAGAGTCTTATTTATATCGATACAATATTTATTTTCATCGATATCGATGCAAAATCTAGTTTCATCTGTACCGATACAAAATTTAGTTTAATCTATATCGATATAAAATTTATAATTGTGTACATCGATGACAATTTTAAGTTTACCCGCATTGATATAATCTTTATATTTATCTATATCGATAAATTAAATTAAATTCTATGATTTGTCACCAGTTTGTTTGAAGCTACTATAAAGAAAACGTATTTGTGGGTTGTATTCATAGAATATGTATTTTATTTCAGCATTTTCATGAAATACATTTTCAGCACTAAAATGCGTCACGATGGAAGTCTATTGCCACCAAACTATGGCTAAGAACGTTTTTCCTTGAGTTTAGCCTTATGAGTTAGCCCAGCGCTTCACCTGACTTGTACTTAAAAGAGAACGTGTATGATGTTCTTCAACGTGCCATCAATGGTGAGGTTTCAACAACGGTAAATATTAGGTTATTAGAATCATTGTTCAAGTAACACGGCATATATTTTCTTACACGGTACTCTACAGCTTTATTGATTGAGTTACAGTGAGGTCCTGATTTTATGGGCTTCGAAGGCCAGTGCCACTGAGAAAGTCTGGCCACGCAATTCTTAAAATGAGAGTTTTAACATTTGATAATTCAAATTTCCTTTCCCCATATTTTATAAATATTGTAAGTTACTAAACTTTTGATATTTGGCACCAGTATAATTAATGGAATTCCGAATTCTGGAAAAGGGTGTGTGTCTTCGATTTACCATTGACCTGTATACACGTACCAACAGTGGCTCCACCAATAAAAGTTTGCTGAATTCTTTTAACATTTCATTCTAATCATTTTATGATTTGGTGTAATAATCCTAACCAGTTTCAACATAAATATGGTTTTAAATCAGATGGATTTGGCTTTCAACCTTTGGTTTTGAACCTTAGCACCCCTTCATTGTTTCTGTATGATCACAGCTTCATAGCGGCATGTCAACGCCTCCTCATCATCATAACTCCATAGTGGCATAGCTCCGCCGTGTTACTGCAATAATCTGACCGAGCATACGATCTACGCCAGTGATTCTCCAAGTGTGTGCCATGGCACCATGGGGTGCCGTAGAGAGATATTAGGGATGTCTGCAGGCGCCCCAGACATTCTACTAAAAATATCTACTAAATTCTCTCTACTAAAAATCTCTACTAAATTCTCTCTACTAAAAATCTCTACTAATTCTCTCTACTAAAAATCAATATTTTATGTGAAGACAAATATTTTATGGAACGGAAAATCATCCGCATATCCACGCCGCGCTCTGAGCACGGGATGCGTTAGTGGCGAAGCGATGGTGGCATCCCTTATCACCTCGCCTGCGCCCGCGCCGGCCGTCAGTACGGAATATTCTAGTGTACAAAGTAGTTGCGTCATAAGAGTATCTCGCTAGAGCTCCCTGTATGGGCAAGTGCTTGAGTCAAGTTCTTGGCGTAGTATTGGAAAGAAAGTTGTACCTGCTCATATTTCATAAAAACGGATAGATTTTTGATGAAGAAAACCGATAGTGAAAGTATTAATGATCATACATCGAAAAGTGACAGGTGGGAAAAGGGACGAAATGACGCAAATACGAAGACATCTACTTGGATTTTGGCTTTACTTGACAGAAGTCAGCGATAACTAGACACCGCAGTATATGCTGTATTGAAAAGTTCTGTCATCCAAGAGCATGAATCCAAGTAATTTGAAGCGGCATCTTGAAAAAAAAAGCATCCAAACATAATCGACAAACCACATGAATTTTTCAGCAGAAAATTCAAAAATTTACACAAAGAATAAATGTTTCCTCTAAGCAAGCTTCAGTGCCAAGTAATGCCTTGCTAGCGTCAGTCGAAGTGGCATATAGAGTAACGAAGTAAAAAAAGCCCCACACTATTGCTGAAGAACTTATTCTAGGGTAGAGGCATGGTATTTAAAATGTTACGGAAGAACGACATCATGGTTAATGTTTTCTACACTTTCAAAATATTAAACTGAAATGTTTTTCGTAAGTCATTTTAAGAAAAGGGCCTAATACTACTTTTAACTGAAATGGTATGAAAATTTTCCTGCAGTATAAAAAAAATGTATATTGAAAGATATATATTGTTACGGAAGGACAGAAAAAATATGAAATGATGTCCTTCCGTAACGGAGTTTTCAAGATTTTTCAAATTCGGCACTGTTAATGAAATAATATAACACCCTATTTTGCAAAAACATGCAAGATTATGAGGATGTAATTTATTAGTTTTAATATGATATATAAAACATCATGGTTTTTTAATCTTAAATATGTCCCAAAATACCATGGCTGTTCCTCTATACCGCCTCTGTAGACTTGGCTAATATCGTGAGCAGGAAAGTTTGCTGGGAAACTTCTTTCGAAGATTTTTGTTGAACACCACTACGTCGAAGAATCCAGCACATGGCTCAGAATCACAATGATCAATTGATAGGAAAAAGCAAATGAATTTGGACCTCAATTAGATGACACGGACAGCAACAAGGACACACATCTGATCTGCTATGTACGTTATCTTGATGGTAGTTCTATTGTTGAAGACCTTCTGTAATGTAAAAGCATTACGATAGGTGTAAAGTCACAAGATCTGTTCAACATTCTTGACAATAATTTGGAGTGGACAAAGTGCACGAATGGTGTTCGATCAGTGTTTAGACACTATGGAGGATTACAGGCGCTGATTTGCAATACAACCGTAGATCCTGTGTATCAGGGATTAACTTGTCGCTAGCCTTTTCGCCGAAAGGCGATGTTAACTGGAATCCATCTTGAAAAACTGCTGTGCAGTCGCCGAAAGCTCCAAATAAATGAGCCAGAGAGGCAGGAATTGGATTTTAAGGCTGTGTATCTTAAATGATTTAAGCACAGACAACCAAGAATACAATCAAAGTATGAAAACAAATAAACGACCTTGCACGGAATTGAAAGTTTTTGACCAAAAGTTCTTGTAAACTTGAAAACAACTTTTCTGATACGGCCAAAACTTTTATGTGAAAGTTAGCCAAAAAGCTACAAAAATCTCTTTGGCAGCTTACTCCCTGCTCTGTGATTCATTGTATAATCCACAGAGAAAGATTCGCATCCAAATAGCCAAGTCCTCCACTGAATCCTATCTTAGGATGTGTAGTAAATATGTAAACTACATAATATCTAGGCCACTTAATGCAAGGTTTTTCAAAAGCTATGCGAGGATTTGGGAGCCGAGTACACGTCCCTTCTATACTACTTTAGCTCGCGATGGCTTTCAATGTACTATCTCGTACGATTGAACTGCGACAAGAAATTCATATTTTCCTGGAGGAAGATGATCATATAAACGTCAACATTTTTGTGGAACCAAACTTTCTGTTGAAACTAGGATACTTGTGGCAAATATTCGAAAAACTTAATGTCCTGAAACTGTCTCTACAGGCCCACAACATATTCATATTGAAGCTTGTAGAGAATATTTCAACGTTCAGAAACAATCTACAACTATGGAACAGAAAAATGAGTGATGATGGAAACAAAGATTGCTGTCCTATATTGCAAAAGTACATGGCCCGTAGTTAAGTTGAGGTTTCACATAACTTATTGACCCTTTTCACAGAACACCCATCACAGCAAACTGACTAGTTCGCTAAGTACTTCGCAGAAGACCAAGTGGAGAAATTTGCGAGAAAATAAGATCCATTTTATGCTCAACCTCCACAGGAATTCACTTCGCAAGAATAAAATCTAATTGAGCGCTTATGCGATGACAGATTGAAAGAAAAACTCGCTTGTTTGGAGTTGATGGAGTTTTGGACATCAGTCAAAAATGAATATCCGTATCTAAGTGCAAAATCTGTAAGGGTCCTCATTGCTTTTCCGACTCCATATTTATGCGAAGCTTGATTTTTAGGGTTTACTGTTATAAAGAACAAATATCATGCGAAAATCAAAATAGAAAAACGTGAGAGTATCTGCATCAAGCCTTATTCCACGATTCAAAAATTTTTGCAGTGAGCAGTAGTTTCACTTGTCATACTAAACATATACACACCTCAAGAGAATGTGGAAGGTTTTTGTTAATTTTATTTGTATTTCCTTTGTATTTTCACCTATGTTTTCCTACTAATTATAGTACTTGTGAAAATTTTAAATACGTATTAAATTCATTCACTAGAAATAGCTCTAGATTGAGCTAATAATACGTGGGTGTCAAATTTATTAGTAATAAAAAATCCCCCATGAAAAACACCCCGGTGGCTTTGTGTGTTGACCATTATTTGGCAATTGTGTTGTGTGAAGGGGAATAATATCTTGCATCCTAATATACGGAGAAAAAGCCATGGTTCTTGTCCTCGTTCGTCTAGTAGGTCAAGACACCACGGGCTCAATGTGGGGACCCTGGTTCGAATCCAGGATGAGGACAGCATCTCTTTTTCTCCTAAACAAAAATAGCTCTAGATTGAGCTAATAATACGTGGGTGTCAAATTTATTAGTAACATATTAATTTTTTACACTTACATGATTTCTTCTTTATAGTCGTACAAATATGAAATATAGCTACCTAGATATATGATTAGAGTGACGTGAAAAAATTCTAATTTTCTAAGGGTGCCGGGATATGGAAAAATTTGGGAACCAGTGAGCTATGCATTACCAGACAGATATTAACTTTTATTTTGCACAAAATGGTATTAAAATAGCCATGATTTTTATACTATTTTTGAATATTAATTATTTTTGGTAATCACTTCAAAAATGTGAGAAAATGGAACGAGTACAATGCTTCGTCTTAAGCTCTTACATAGATGTAATTGATAATATTAATTAAAATTTAAAGTATTTCTGCGTCAATCAAGATTAATATGGTGTTAAGTAGAGCCTCAACAAATAAAATAATCCTCTTTAAAAGATAAAATTTATAAGTTTTCTTCTTAAAGATGCGGGTTTAATTAATAAAAGTACCATTAACAATAATCTTATTAATTTTTTTAATTGTCACTTTAAAATTAAATTAGTGAAATTTAATTAGCGTAAAACAAAATAATTAGAATTAATTTTTAATTGCGACGTTCATAATTCGTTGGAAATAAAATGATAAAATAAAAAAGAGATGAGAAAAATCACACAATGAATGGCATACTGGACCATTCTTCTCATCTAAAGTAGATATTTAGAATAATTCTATAAATGATTAATTCGAGTCTTTCAATTGTGTCGATCATTCGAGCAGTTTAATGAATATTTTTCAACATTATGAAAATGAAATCTTGAAAATCATTTTCTACTGAGCAACCTAGTGGAAGCCTTGCATTTTTACAGAGGGAAACTTGGTCGGCTGTTTCTTCTGAGAATGCCCCGCATAACACGGAGTGAAACGGTACACATTTTTTAAAAAAACAGACGCGGCAGAACATCCCACAACTACAATGTGTTTTAATAGAGGCCGTGAAAGTCTTCGTGGATGAAATATTCTTTTTGACAAGATTTCTCGTGCATTTTGTCTTAATGTCCTTTTTTTTACTTTTTAAAAATATCATTATATCTGACAATATAAAAGCCATTCGTTGTCAAAGAAAAAAGTTATGATAATATATAGATAACATTCCAATATACACTCTATAACAAAAAAATCGACGCACCAAGAAGGAGTTGTCCGATTGCGATAAAAATTGGTGGATGTGAAGAACATACATAGAAAAAGAAAGGATTACAATTTCAGAACAATTGAATGATTTATTGCAGAGTTTGACCGTTACAAAGGGAGGAAGTCAATAAGGCGTTGGTCCACCTCTGGCCTGGATGCAAGCTGTCACCCGGCGTGGCATAGACTGATAAAGATCCCGGATGGTGTCCTGCGGAATTTCTTGCCAAATTGTCTCCAACTGTCGGGCTAAATCGTCAACATTCCGGGATGGTTGCAATCGCCTTCCCATAGCGTCCCAAATGTGCTCTATGGGAGAGAGATCAGGAGACCTAGCTTGCCAAGGAAGTGTTGGGCAAGCTTGAAGACAATTCATAGCAACACGTGCCGTGTGCGGCCGGGCATTGTCTTGTTGAAACGTAAGTCCAGGGTGTCGCAAAAGGAACGGTAACACAACCGGTCGTAGAATGTCGTCTACGTACCGCTGTGCTGTAAGTGTGCCAGAAATGACCACCAAAGGGGTCCGGCTATCAAAGGAGATGGCACCCCCTGACCATAACGCCCTGTTGTGGGCATGTGTGGCGTGCGATAGTAAGGGCAGGATCCCCACGCTGCCCTGGACGTCTCCAGACACGTCTGCGGTTGTCGTCAGGACACAGTTGGAAACGGGACTCGTCACTAAAGACTATACGTCCCCAGTCAGCGCAGTTCCAAGTTGATCGAGCCCGGCACCACTGTAATCGGACTTGACGGTGTAAAGGCGTGAGAAGTAAGCGGCGTAACGGTCGGCGCGAGCGTAAATTCCGCTCTCTCAGTCATCTGCAGAGGGTCATGTTGGACACATGTGTGCGGGACACACATTGTATAGTTGACAACGACGAATCCGGTGCTGTGGCAGTTGCTCTGACAATCGCTTGCTCTTCCCCTTCTGTTGTGGTGCTAGGTCGACCGCTGAAGTCCCGACGCTGACATCTGCCGTTGTTGATCCTCTCTTGCCAGCACCGTCCAATCGCCGCATCACTTCGACCCACATGTCCAGCGATTCTTCGATTCGTCCAACCAGCCTCTTTCAATCCGATAGCACAACCTCTTTCAAACTCTGACATATGCTCATAATGAGCACGAATCTTTCAGAGAGACATTTTTACAGTCGACGTAAGATATCCACAGTCAAAATGCAACAAATTTTGACCACATATTGAGAATCGCTCCTTATATACACCTGCTGAATGTAGAGTTCCGATGCGCTGGAGTTCATTCATTGGACACCAAATTTTAATCATTTCTATGTTTAGTCAAAGTGTCTTCGCATATGAAATTTCATTACAATCTGACAACTCCTGCTTAATGCGTCGATCTTTTTGTTATAGAGTGTAATTGAAGCAAATAATGTTGAGTTATCATCACATGGAGCAGTGTTTCTTAAAGTGTGGTTCGTGGAGTCTTATCAAGTGGTCCGTAGGATCGTCACTAAATTTCAGAAAAAAAATGTGCTAGAAATTGGCGGCGTGGCTGGAATTTAGGTTCGGACGAGATTTTAAGAATTTCTCATTAATATTACTTGTTATGGACTTTACCTTATGACGTTTCGTGGAAAATTTGATTCCTCTGAATGCATCCATGCTGTGCACATCATTTATTATTATTTGATTAAATTGATGATGACATTTTCATTGTACATTTCAGAAAATAAGATCTAACTCTTACTCTCTTTATCAGATAGAGTTACCCTAAAAATTATTTTGTTTCAGGTGGGTTTGGCAAACAACCCACATTTGCATGTCGGAGATGGTTGGAGAGTTTAGAGATATCCTGCTAAAAGCTAGTGCTTTTTTAAAGTAAAAAACCCAAAAAGCTTAAAATTTACCACAAAAGGTGTTAAAACTAACTGCAAATGTTATTTTAAGGGATAAATAAATATTTCCTGACTAAGATCTTATATACGCACATATTTAAGCCTTCCAATAAATCGCATAAATTAAGAAAATTACTTCGGTTATGTCTTTCCTTGAGAGAGGTGATATCGTGGAGGGGGAAGGGGTTAGAGATCAGTATGATGGTGGCTAAGTAGTGCTTAATATTATTAACCATACGTTGGCAAACTTAATTTCAGGCAATATTTTTTCAATCGGGGGGGGGGAAGAGAAATACCCCTCGCGGTGGTCCGCGATAAATAAAGGAAAGCTTAAAGTGATCCGTACGTGACCGAATTTTGATTAACACTGACATAGACAATGGGTCAATATTTAAAATCTGTAATTAATGTGAGTGAAAATGAAATCATAAGGGTGCTATTTGTTATTCAGCGACACTAACAGCATAAGTGACATGCCTCGGAAAAAAAATAAAATCAGTAGTTGTTTTCATTTTCTTATCAGTTAAACATGTAAATTCTTTAATCCATGTAAATGTTTGAACACGACATGTTGTTAAAATATTAAATTTTAGTTTCCGTCCAATCTTCTTTTATTTAATGCAAATATTAGTTATTTATGATAAATTAACTCTATGAAAAATTCTGCATTATGTAATTTTTAAAAAATTGGAAATTGAAACCAATAGCCAGCAGCACCAAAATAACCATCATTTTACTGAATTAACCGCTTGTCCACAATATTTTAGATGTTATTTTTATTAAGGTCACATGTTATAAACCACAAGGCTTAGACTTGGCTTAATTTGAGATAATATATTACCTTTGAGATACATCATCACTAATATTAGAGACCATTTATTTATAATATTTATGAACATATGATACTTGAAAAATCACTTGAGCACATCATATGTTATGCGTATTTCAACTTAGAAAGTGCAAATTTGCTAATTATTCAACTTGCAAACAACTTTTTCCCCGTAATTCAACAAAACAATAATAATAATAATTCAAAATGGGCTTTAATAATTTTCCTAAAAGAAACCCACGAAAATCTATTTCATGAGAAACGGTTTCTAAACTTTCCCATAAACGTTTCGATGTAGTTTAATATTAGAAACAATCGCATCGTTATTGAAGATCCTCCTGGAACTGGGCTTAGGAGGATGCCTAAGAGAATGCCCAATATAATGTATAAGAATCCTGCATCTCTTTGTAACCAAAGTTAGGGAAATGCAGGATGATGATTCGCACTGAACAGATTGCGCTAATGAAATTTAGATTAATGGATGCCTGAGTGATATATAATAGCCCATGAATTGTATCGTTTTCAATGAAATTCAGAATACTAACCAGATACTGGGGAGTCCTGGAGATTGGGGAGTTCCCATGACAATGTGATGCTGGAAGACGTGGCATAATGAGATTTTATAATGGGCGTTTCCGGAGCATCTGAAAGGAAACAAGAGTTAACTTGCGTACGCCCATTTCAGTTCCGAATCCTCGCCGGAATAAGTTGGGCGCATTGCTAAATTCTGACAGTGATTAAACTGCGTAAACATCTCGCAATAATATGCTCACATTAACTGGGTTAATTAAATACTTATAAGGAAAGTACCAGGTTAAGATCTCGTCGATTTGCATGAACTATACAAACTCAGTTTAAGCTAATATCTGAAGAAACGCAATTCCACCATGTTTTCATTCGCAAATTCTCAAACGCGATGTTACACATACTTTACGTTGCGACGAATTTGTCATATTTTTTTCTATTAGTAAGAGCTACATCCCCACCCCCCAACTATTAAATATCGTTACCTGATTTAATTTATCTACAAAAATGCATACATATATATAGTTTTCCGTGCTGATGTTTTACCCCAGTCACAAAATATGCGTAGTATTTTTTTAAAGACAGTATGTGCGACATAACGAGAAAAAAGTGAGTGTGTTGTGCAATCAGATCTCAATCCATTTAAATCAACAGTAATTTAGAAACAAATAAAATACAATTTTTATGGTGCAGTTATTTAAAATCGCTAACACGATAACATTGCTGATAGCTATTTCGATAGCGTTAAACAAACCCAAAAGGTTTTTCCAAGTGGGTGATACATTTGGGTCTCACGGCTGAAGACGTCTCCACAAATACGCTTTACTCCTCCGCCCAATCAAGTTTCCAACCGACGTGATGGCAACACCGACCAACAGCACGGACATAAACAGAAGCCGCCATTCGCTCTGACGACGATAGCTGGTTAACGCTATCGAAATAGCTATCAGCAGTGTTATCGTGTTAATGATTTTATCGAACTGCACCATAAAAATTGAATTTTATTTGCTTCTATTGATCAGTGCAGTGTGTCGCTATTAAAGTGTCAACAGTAATTTATTAATGGATTAATTAGTGCAATATTAATCGAAGTGATAATGAGATTGTACAATAGTGATGATGAGACTGTACAGTAGTGATAATCAGACCGTACAATAGTGAAAATGAGACTGAACAATTGTGATAATGAGACGACTGTACAATAAAATAATAAAAGCAAACGAATACAGAACAATGCACACAACTTATAAAAGGAACTGAACTACAACTTATCATTGTTACATTCCAATACTGAAAGAAGGCTAATTCACATAGCACGGGAAACTGTGCTTGAACCCATTTCCGACTATAAAGTTAACAGAGTAGTGTTTTGGCTGTTAGTAATAAAAAAACTATGACTGTTTTGCCGCTTTGCCGCAACGTAAATCAGAAAGAATCTTGAGAATGAAAACCAGGATTGGTTATGTACACTTCAGGCAGTGGTCTGCACTTACTTTGTCTGTTTTACGCATATCAGTGAGATTGGTATCAAGTGTTTTCCTTGTAAGCTACTTACTTTAATGATAACTGTTCCATAATTTTTAGGTAACAGAGTCGATGTTGTGTGCCAAATTTGTCGGTTTGTTGGTTACAAGAAGAACAGGCAATTATTTTATGACTCATGGTCGCTGTGTGGTTCACAGTTAAATTTAAAATTTTTTCCCAAATGTACAATAATTGGTTATGGAGTTCATGTGATGCAGTTGGATATTTTCTTACCCAGGCGGTATGTACGCTTCTGACGTTAGAAATTGAAGAAAATGTTATTACATTAATTGCATTGCTTAAGTAATACATAAAACAGGAGAAGAGATTTTGGTAAGAACTTAGAACATGTTGTTCTATTAAGCTAAAAACACCACGAACTTATTCAGAAAGTAACATAATCATCATCATCATCATATTCAACCATTATCTATCCACCGTTGCAAATATATCGTTGATTATTAATCTACAAGTTAGGAGAGCCTATAACATTATTCATTAACTTAGTTAACCACAAGAAATCAGAAGTGATATTCCGCTACTATAGTTAACTGATTTAAGATTTGCTGAATGTAGGTGGTTGGTTGTATTTTTGTGGCGCAAGGACAGAGAGGGACATTCTGCGACAAACAAGGTGAGACCGCACATATACGATTTTAAAATGAGGACAAAGTAAAACTAAAACGGTAAAAATGAATTGAAAGTAATGTATGCCAAAACCGAAACAATATAATAAAATCAGATGAGATTGGAGAGGCCAATATTAGATAAAAAGTTAAAAATTAGTTCATGATTAAATCAATCGCCTAAAATGTCACGGAGGGTAAAAATGTTTTGGTTAAAAGTTAATGAGCGTTACTGGTTAAAATTGGGGTAAATACATAAAATATGTGAAACATTTAATGCTTCACCACATGTGGCACACATCGGGGCGCCTTCTCCCTTTAAAAGATGATGAGAGAAGCCTGTGTGCCCGATGCGAAGTCTAGCCAGAGTAACTTCTTTATGACAGTCACTACTATAGCTAGACTGCCACATTTCGATTCGTTATTTTATGAGGTATAATTTATTAAAAACTTGCTCGTCCCATTCCAACTGCCATTTTTTGTACAGATGGGATGAGACATGAGTGTTAAAATCTCCAAATGGAATGGAAATACACTCAGGTTTTTCTCTGGATCTAAAAACTGCTATGATACAGTACAGCAATGTTCAATAACGTAAATTATTAAATGGAAATTATCTTACCGAACTGTAAAGTTGTTACAAATATTTCTTCAGAAGGTGGTCCAGCCCCTTTTCCGTTGTATGCTTGGAGAATGATGCTGTACTCCGTATATCTTCGGAGACCGTGGATCACTGTCTGATATTTGAACCGTCCGCTGGAGACATTAACCGTAGAAAAAGTAAAGGTTTCAGAGTTGCTTTTTATCTTATACCCGACGTAAAAGCCATCAACATTCATCATGTCATCATTGTTCAAAGCGTACTGAAATCATAAATGAAATACATGGAAATTCCACTTAAATTAATTTTATTTCATATACGTTCAAAATAAATTTTTTTCGTAATGACTATTATCCCGCGAAAACTGCTATTTTGCTAAAATTCAATTAAAGCAAAGTTTTGTTTGTTCGACCTTCGGTTAACCAATATTAATATTAATCATACTAAAATAGTAAGAGTTATATGTAATAATAATAATATATATATTTTATGTATCATGAATATTATTGTTCTATTATATTGCATTATGGGTTTTATATTATTTTATCTTTATATTCAAATTAATTTATATATATATATATATATATATATATATCATATACATGTATAAATTCTATGTTAATGTAATAAATAATATTTCTAATAATTGCGCAAAAACATTTCGTAAGGAAATAATTTTTAAACAATATGTATATAAAATTATGTATTCTGTAAGTAATTATTGTGTTATTCAAAAAGTACATAATTATGTCTATATCATTATGCAATTCATTTCAGAGAAATTGCTTAATAAAATTTAAAATAAACGCCATCATTATGAAGAAAGAAAAAATTCTAATCAAACAAGATGAAATAAATACCCATTGTTTCCTGTGATATATAAATGAAATGTATTATAATACTAATATTATTTATAATATTTTGAATATACCAAAAATTGTGATTTCTCATCCGAGGAACCAAAACAGCGTTTCCCCCATCAATAGGAATGGAAATCTTTTTTCTGTGCAACCACGAATGCCAAATGCTATCGAGAAGTCACTCCAAAAACCAGAAATACCATCAGACAATAATTTCCATTTCCTTACCCTTTCGCAATATCCAAGAACTCGTATTAAATAGATATTTTGTTGTTAATAAGCGTTTTCACAAAACGTGCATTTTAGAAATTTTCCGCCATGATTAATCTCGCAACACAAATACAAGTATCTTATAATTTTACTTCATAATTTCTATTCAAGTGTCTCCATTTTCCTCTTCTCTATATCTGCCCTTGCTTGAAAATGAAAGCAGCAAACTCTCGAAACGTTATACTTGTTTAAACACATTACTGCTAAAATCAAAGTTACCATTATAAACTTTCCTCGTGAATATCTCCATTGTTTTATTATATAAATAGGGTCGCAAAGATTTTAGCAAAGGGCGAGTATATTTAGAGTATAACCATTTTGACAATATTTTTCATATGGAGTGTTAATTAATCTTTTACCCTAGTTCCTAAAAGACGAAAATTAATTTCTGCTATCCACGTTTCAGATTCAAGTTAAGCCCTTTTATGTCACGCTAGTGTGAGGAAAATAATTAACCATGCACTTTCAGTATAATAAGAGATAGGCAAATCCGGTTGCTCCGTCACCATTGGCGACAAGATTTTCGTAATTGGCGATTAAAAATTATCCTTTTTTCTTACTAGGCTCCTTAGTTTTCTTATTGAGGCGGAATAGTTTCGTTCTTGTGTGGCGAATGCGATTAGTTGCAATTAGTAGATTCCTGGATATTATAATACTCGTAAAATGTAAGCATCATTTTATTAAGACTGATATTTTAATAAGCATATGTTGTTGCAAAGCTAGATGAAAACTGCAGCTCTGAATAACAGCAAACGATATTTGTTCAAGTTGTCCAACAATGTATGGCAAATTGAAAGCCAACTATCTACAGATATTGAATTATGTTACGTCCTCTATCGTCCACAGTAAACAACAGGTCTGTCAAGATACTCAGATACTCACGACTGTGACTTTGACGAATTTTCAACTGCTGGCGCTGCTGAGATATCCATCCATATGGATAGCGAAATCGTTATCGGCTTGGTAATATAGCATTGTTATAGATTTTCCCCTGACGATTGCATAATGGAAAAGCCGAATCACTTCCGTGTGGCGATTCTCCCGGAATTGAATTTCCGGTTGTAAGACGTGGCGACCAAGATGTTCCAAGCAATTCATTTCCGGAAAACCAAACGGATTGGCAGAACTGGAGAAATTCGTCAATGAGATGTTCGGCTTTGTTGCAAGGAGCGTCTTGTTCCGGATGGAATACTCAAGACCGCTTGTTAATGTGTTACAATTGGTTTCAAGCATTGATTTTTGGTTGCTAGCAAATGTTCTAGAATTATTTTGAAGTGATGGAACTAAATAGACTATCAAATAACTGAAAGAGAGGTCGAAAGTAAATAATAAGTGAACAATGAAGGATTTGATGGTGTTTGAAACCACCGATCAATTTTTATAAAGATGATTTTAAGTAGAGAAGATGTAGAAAAAATTTATTTTATTGACACATTTTTATAGTGGAAATATTTTTTGCCATGGTGGATATTTTTATAGATGACGTCAGCCTGAAGACGGGGAAGGACCTTGAGTTACACTTCTCAGGTTTTCCCTACATTTCTTCAATATCATTCAACCTGTGTTTTTACTTAAACATCAGAAGATATATGTAGAACACCACTAAAATAGACTCTCCGCTTCAAACCCAAAATTTCTAGTAAGACTGGCACTTGAAATGCCTAGACAAACATAGAGCATAAATTCATTTTTACAAAAAAAAAAGAATATTGTCTATGCTACAAATTTTGTAAAAATACGTCTCATTTTTATTGGGCTGGGGGGGACGCAAAACGCTTCTTTCATCATATTTTAAATAAGAACAGCCATGTCTATGCTTGTAACAATTTTACATAATAACTTATTACTTATAATAATTAATAAATTTATTCTGAGAGGATAATCTTAAGCACTTTGTAATAAAGAAAAGCATCCACGTATCGAAATCCTATATAAAAGTTGTGGAGAATTACTTGATTTGAAACCCAAGTTCTTTACAGAGAAAAGTGTTCCTGTATATTAACTAATTTTTTTCAGTACAAGTTTTTGAATCTTGCCTGTTTTCATAAAAACTATTTATTTAAACGATTGCTTCTCGACATTTTTTCTCGATAAAAAAATTAACATCTCGGTTTGCATATACAAAATAACAATGGAGATTTGTTTCCGATTCCTCTTTTCAGCCAAGTGTTCGCTACTTTTCATTTTCTTTTCCATGATATAATTTCGTTTCAGTGGTCGGGGTGGAGGAGAGTTCTGAAAAGCCAAAATTTTGCAGACATATTGGACATCCAAGGAAATGTAACATCATCGCTTCTAGCGTTTCCAAACGAAGCCTTCGCTGACAGTTTTCAGCAGCTTAACAAACGTTGTCAGAACTATGCTGTAACCAATGGAGATTTCTTCGAAGGTCAATAAAGGTTTTTTGTTTGTATCTTTTTGTGTTTATTTATTTTTTGAGACTATTCACTGAACTCTTTAGAAGCACCTGGTATTTTCCGCACCACGAACTCAAACCTGACCTGTATTTACAGGGAATAGAAGGAAAAAAGGACACCATACCCATCAGGAGTCAAGCCGAGGACCTTCTATGACATCCAAATTGGGGATTGTGTCTCCTTATCTCTCTCTCTCTGCTTTACAGATACAGTATAGTTTGAATTCAAAAGCATGGGAGCACAAAATATTCATTTTAGTCCCTCACAAAATAAACAAAAATACCCAGGTGGTTCTGTGCGTTGATCAATATTTGACAATTATGTTTCCTTACGAAGAGTCATAATACCTTACAGAAAATATACGTATTGGATTATGTTTAATATCATCGACATTTTAATTGTTTGATGGCTTCATTGAAGTAAAATTTCCATAATTTGAGTGATAAATATTTGGGATGCGAAAGAATTAAGACTGCCTTTTTTAGCATGTAGAGTTAAGTTTACATTCAACTAAATTTAATATTAAGTAAGCTTGAATTTAGTTGGCTATCATTATTAAATGAATGGCTATTATTGACTAGTAGAAAAAGAAGTAGCGATACCTGTGTCATCAACCGTGTACTATTATTAAAAATATAATGATTGTCATGAACGATTATCTCCAGTTATGCAGAGAAGTATGAATCTGTCGTAATTATTATAGGAAGTAAAAATATCATAAGTTTTTTTATATAATAATATGTGTCAATTTACCTTCCAGGTAACATTGATGCTTCCCGAAGACAAAGCTACAACGCTGATATCTGTTGGTGCATTTCTTGGCGCTGAAACAAAAGAAATATCATGAAAATATGATTGTTGACGTACCATGCAAAATCGAATAAAAATACAATTTACAACGTATTTTTTACGTATAACACTAATACAAACTCTTAATGCTATTTCGACCAATCAGGCACTTGTCTTTCTTAAGAGTTCTCAGCTCCTTAGGAAGACAAGCGCCTAATTGGTCCAAATGGTATTGTGTGTTTTTATTAGCGTTATACGCAAAAAATACGTTGTAAATTGTATTTGTATTCGTATTCGTAAAAAAGCATCTTTTGAAAAATATGAACTTTATAATCTCATATTTTTGAAAAGGGACAGGCAAAGCCGAAATTGATTTTGTAATAATTAGATAGACATTTTTAAATAAAATTAAACGAAGTTTTATCATGCATACACTTTCGAACTAATTTCTACATTACATCGGTTATATTTTACGGGATAATTTTGATAATTATTTTCTTTTTCATGCGTTTATATTAGGACATTAGGTATTTATGGGCTTATATGAAGCTTCATAGGAGTTGAAGTTTCTTTTACTAGTAAAGTTCATTTGCTTATGCTAATTGGTAACATGTATTAGGAAGAGGATTCTTCCGAAGAGGTCAGGGAGTTTTCAAGAAAGGTTTTCAAATAATGTGGAGCTTCAAGGGAAAAGGTCTGTTTAAATATAAAGTAGCGAATTTTCTTCTCTTTTTATTCTTATGGGTTAGAAATGAAAGAGTTATGGATCTAGTCGGAACGGAAAATGTGAAAGAACATAGAAAATGACTATCTGTTAGAGCTTTCCGTAAAACCTTCTATATTATGGGGAAACTAACTTGATAAATAACACGTCTTACGTGTGTTAAATTCGTCAGTAGTAAGTGTAGAATTAAAAGGGCATTAAAAATAAATAATTATCCAAAAACTTCCCAAATGTATCTTTAACGAACATTTCAAGAGGTCGTCTACATTCCTCAGCGTACGTTTTCTGTGTTCGAATTCATGAATTACTTTATAAGACATGCAAAGTGTGCACTGTTTATTACTGAAGAAAATATGATAAACGAAGGGGAGATACGTTTCTTCTCTTTGATTTTATAATTCGTTGAAGGGAAACATATTTTCACGAACAAAATGATATCTGTAATCCATTAACTGCAATTCGTATATGATATATGAATCCTTAAGTATTATTTCGTATATGGTGTTGTAATCCATGAAAAACCGATAGAAGTGTGAGGGCTTCGTCAGTTTACGAAAATTCATAGAAGAAGAAGGAATATTTTAAGGGCCCAGAATTTAAATTTGCTATGTAATCACATAAAAATAAAATTAATTTATATAAAAAATATCAATCTTAATATTTTTTTTTTGAAATTCACGTTTAAGTTTAGCTAGAACTTTTAGGTATATAGGTACATAAGTATATAGGGGAAAAAAGGACATAATCCCCGACCCAGATATTTAGCGATTATGTTAGCTCTGTAAAGGGTAACAATATTTTACAACCATAAAAATTGACATCATTATATGCAAAAAATGAGAGGAAGTAATAGTAATGTATGTCAATTAATGTACATAAATATTATTATAATAATATAGTTAATATATTTAAATGTAATTAGTGTACATAATTATTGGAAATTAATGTATTTTAATATTGACAATGAACATATTTAAATATTGGAAATAATTTTTTAAATATTTCAGATGAATGAATATAAATATTGTAAATTCATGCATGTAAATATTGCAAATTAATGATGTAAGTATTGTGAATAAACGTATGTAAATATTGTAATTTAATGCATGTAAATACTGATCTGCCAGTAAATTTTAGTATAAACGCTTTATATATGATCAGCTATATGTTTTTCCTGTGCTTTCGTCTTTATACGTGTCACCAGTAGCGTAGCTAAGGGGGCAAGGGGGCGGTCGCCCCGGGCGCCACAATTCGGGGGGCGGCAATTAGCCTTTAAAAAACAAAATTTGTTTTGTTACCCCATTGGGGGGCGACAATGAAAGTTACTCGCCCT
>QLNU02003225.1:42087930-42135592 GCA_006491805.2 Dysdera silvatica | reverse complement strand
GAACGAACAATCTTTCAAAATCCGTGCAGCATTAATTTACCATAATTATTATCATAAATAATAATGAACGTAACTATAATAATTAATGGTCAGTTACGCTTTACGCAATTGATTGGTTGACATATTTCGTTGATCAATTCTTATCTATTGCAATAACAATTGCACAGTATTTAGGCAGCTTTCGAGGTTTTGTACTTTCATTATTCACATGTAAATCCCAATTCGAAAGAAAATTAACAATTACTGTTGGAAATTTGTTAATTCGAATTCAACATTTCATAGTTAATTCAGAACTAGCCCAAATAAGTGATGCTTATTAAAACAATATTCAATTTATTAAATTTATCTGTTTGAAACCAATTCTTCGCACAGGAAAGCGTAAAATTCCCCAATTGGCAAAAGATGCAATCTCAAATTGTGCGTTTGGAGAAGCGTAGCCAGTACAGAATGATTAATGTGTTGGAAGATAATAAATCCTTCAATGTTTCTCAACACAGGAAGACCCAAACATAAATTTTAATTCGGTATCCTCTTGAAATTTGCGAGTGAATTCGATGGTTTAACTATCTGTAGATGCGAAAGTTCCGTGCAGACAGTCATTAATTTGGTATGTTCGACATAAACAGAAGCAAATGAACTGTACCGAATGCTTTTTCCAGTTTAGTTTGTATTATTTAAAGGGATTCAGATCATATATATTACGATATCATCATTACCACCATCATCATCGTCGTCAATCATTACATGTCTGCATGCTGTTAGATGAAGGTCTCTTATAGATGGAAGCTCCTTCTAAAAAGGAAGCATCTTCAAGGTAATGGCTACATATTATCAGTATTAGCTGGTAGATTATCTGTATATTAAGTAAGTTTACCTGCCATTTTCTAAACATGTTTTTAGTCCAACATTCTTTCTTCGAAAGGAAGCCACCAACTTCTACCAACTTGAAGATAACATAGACCATGTGTATAAGAAACCGCATATCGATTCTTCAGGAAGAGGGTTGCTCATAGTTGGAATTGTGCACAGTGTTTGTGCACAGTGAATGTACATAGTTGGAATTGTGCACAGTGTTTGTGCACAGTGAATGTACATAGTTGGAATTGTGCACAGTGAATGTGAACAGTGAAAGAAAACTTTTAAAAATCAATACTTTTATATGTTGATTGTAATCAAAATCTATCTTAGCACAATGTGACGTAACCACCATTCCTTGCCACAAGCCCTTTACGAACTCCAAATCATGTCTCAGGCACCAATCTCAATGTTTCCAAGGACATGTACATTTAAATCATATGAAAATGTCACAAACTTTTGCTTTTTCACTATAATGAAAATTTATTGAACTTGTGAGTTTTATGGCGCAACGACAAAAAATGACCTGCTAAGCCGGGACTTGCGGTTTTCCGAGGAATCTGAATTTACTAAGGTACGAACCCCGGGACCGTAGTAAGCAATTGGTAAGCATACTCGTTGGCAGTTATACTCTAAAATTTTAGTGTTAAAATCCACAATGGGATCTCGTTAATGCGACTTCACTTAAAGCGAATTTCTCGTTATTGTAGACTAGTTCTTTTTCCCCGATTGAGGCATACATACATATATACATTCGATGTTAAAGACTTCGTTCCATGCGTATGACTCGTCCGATAATGCGGACAAAAGTATTTTGTGCCAAGAAAAAAATTCAGTTTTCAGAAAAACTTCAGGAGGTATCGAAGACAGTAATACTTCTCCCCAGATGCGGACACCTGTTTTTTAAAAACAGCTTCACAAATTCTTTCGGATTTTTATAAGGCGTTAAGTAAAAATAAATTAGTCTCCACTGTATTAATTTTTTTTGTTTCGTTGTAAATTCTTCCGGAGTATTCCTTCATGATGCACTATTTTACTTCGATAGTTTATTCATTTACATTATGTACTGCATTACAATGTAAGTTATTGATGAATACAGCCTGAAGTTTTAATTTCTGAAATTTGCTCTCCGCTTAGTATGGGCTTCCGTTTGTACGGATAAAAATCGGCGACCTCTGATACTCCGCATTAGCAATATTTCGCTGTATTTAGAAAGTAAAACACATTAGATTTGAATTAAACAACAATACAAATCAACGTTTATTGGCGTAGTGATACTGGCGCCGACGTTATGGCGCGATTAGATGGTGAAACGTTCGAAAGAAAATAAATATTTCTGCGTTCGGTGGGACCTGAACCCACGACCTTCCACTTGCCGGGAGGAGGCTCTACCATCTGAGCTACGAACGACAATATATAATCCTTTACGAACGTATATAAAGGCTTTACTGAAGCCGGTTATTTCGTAGAACGGTGTAGTACATGGACTACTTTTTAAACCAAATTACGAAAGCGGTATTAAATTGATCGAAATGCCCGTTGCAGCATATATATTTTTTAAATAAATCGAACACTACGCAGATCAAATTAAACAACAATATAAATCAACGTTTATTGGCGTAGTGATACCAGCGCCGATGTTATGGCGTGATTAGATGGTGAAACGTTCGAAAGAAAATAAATATTTCTGCGTTCGGTGGGACCTGAACCCACGACCTTCCACTTGCCGGGTGGAGGCTCTACCATCTGAGCTACGAACCAATATCCAATCCCTTACGAACGTATATAAAGACTTTACTGAAGCCGGTTATTTTGCAGAATGGTATAGTACCTGGACTACTTTTTAAAACCAAATTGCGAAATATAATCGGCAAAAATAACATCGGCGCTGGTATCACTACGCCAATAAACGTTGATTGACATTGTTGTTTGATTTAATCTGCGTAGTGTTCGATTTATATAAATACACACATATGCTGCAACGGGCATTTCGATCAATTTAATACCAGTCTCTTTGCAATTTGGTTTAAATAGTAGTCTATGTACTACACCATTCTGCGAAATAACTGGCAACAATATATATACGTTCGTAAAGAGATTATATATTGTCCTTCGTAGCTCAGTGGGTAGAGCCTCCGCCCGGCAAGTGGAAGGTCGTGGGTTCAGGTCCCACCGAAGGCAGAAATATTTATTTTCTTTCGAACGTTTCACCATCTAATCACGCCATACCATCGGCGTTGGTATCACTACGCCAATAAACGTTGATTGATTGACATTGTTGTTTGATTTAATCTGCGTAGTGTTCGATTTATATAAATAAATCAGATTTGTTTAGCTCATATCAGTAAAGGCTGTGTAATGCCTCACACTAATTGGCGCAACTGCAGGCATTGGCGAAAGACCTAGGGCTGTTTTTTACCCTATTAATGTCAAGTGTGAGCATGGGAGGAACAAATCCCGCATTATGAATCTATGTTTGCATATATAAATATAGGATGATTTTGGCAATGAATATTTCTGGGTGGCAATATTTACAAATGTAATCATTCCTTTACTCATACATTTTAGTAATCCAGGTTTAATAATTAGTTTAGCCCTTTATTTACTAATGGGACTCTGCCATTCCAGCAGTGTTAATGGTAACATTTAATGGAAATTACTTATATTTTGTGTAAATGTAGCATTTGTTTGAGATTGTGTTCTCTGTAAACTGAATGATTATTACCTGGTTACATAATTCAAAAGTTAATAAAACTTTTCAAAATTATAAAATTTCAGAAAATAAAACTTCCGTTCGTTCACTTGTTAGTAGACATATGCAAATAACCCTGAGAGCTATATTTGCAAAAAAAACTGTTACATACCCGCAAAGTATTTATAAATAAATAACTTGTTTAATATAGAATCATTATAGATAAGTAAAGAGAGAAAATATCAACTCTTGATAAAATAATACGATAAATGTGCAAAACAACGTAAAACGGGTTAAATAGTTTTATTAGAAACCCTGAACCAGGCTTTCAGCTGTTCAATGGGACAGCCATCATCAGATGCAGAATATAAATAATATCGAATACAAATATTTAAAATAAAATAACAATCGTGATCGTGCAGGAATTAAAATCAATGTGTTGTTGTAAAAACACTTAAAGACCATAGTATGATGGTAAAATGGTTGTGAAAATATAAGAATAACATGTATAATGTGTAAAAGTTAAAATAATGGTAAACAAAATAATGTTGCTGTTGAAGTCAAAGCAGGTTTTTAAATGAGTATTGCTAAATCATTGCTTATGTAGATAGGTTGTTCGACATTACAAATAACTGAACGTTGGCTAAATATCTCTAGAGCCTCTCTGAACCTTAATGCATTAGCCGAAAACATTGTGAAAATATAAGGTTCAGAGAGGTTCTAGAGATATTTAGCCAACGTTCAGTTATTTGCAATGTCAAATAACCCATCTATATTAACAATGCTTGGCAATACTTATTTAAAAACCTGCCTTGACTTCAATAGCAACATTATTTTATTTAAGATTGATTGGTGATACACTAAGTAGTATAAATGGATTTAAGAACAACAACGTTTTAGGCGTTTGTTCTTCTTAAATCCATTATTTTATTTATCACTATTTTAAATTTACACAATATGCAATTTATTTTTCTATCTTCACAAGCATTTTACCATATAGTAGTCTTTAAGTTTTTTACAACGACATATTGATTTTGATCTCTGCACGTATCACGATTGTTTATTTTATTTTAAATATCTATATTTGATATTATTTATATTCTTCATCTGATGATGGCTGTCCCAGTGAACAGCCAAAATTCCGGCTCATGTTTCTAATAAAAATATTTTACCCATTTTACGTTGTTTTGCACTTTTATCGTAAAATCATTGCAATTTATAATTTTTTTTTATGGTTTCCAAATTTCGTTTAACATAGTCATCATAAACTGTAATAGTTTTGCTTACATCCATCGAATGGTACGTTCAGAAAATTATTGATACAAACTCCATTATTATTATATTATTTATATTAAGTTCCATTATTATTATGTATAATTCAAAATAAAACAGTATTATTAATATTTTATCAATATCAGACTCGTTATCGTGTGATAATTCTGTCTGATATTATTGCAATATAATCATTAAAATAATATTTTAGAGCTTCAACCATTAAAGTAATTAAACAACAATATAAATTAATTTAATCTGCGTAGTGTTTGATTTATTTAAATACATTAAAATAATATTGGTGTGATATAATCACATTTAAACAACATTATGATGATGAAACGTTTAAAGAAATATTTGTGTAATATAATCATTAAAATGACATTTTCGTGATATAATACTTCAATGTCATCGTAACGTAATCAAAATATTATTATTATTATTATTGCATATAATATGTCAGCATAAAAGGATGTGGAAAGATTTTTATACTCACCTTAGAAGTAAAATTTGTTTTCCATATAAAATTAAGGCATACGTCAATTAAAAAAAATATTCTGCTTTTTCCAGCTACCATTATTGAAGCATTTGAAATGATCTACCAAATATTTCTTCTGTTTAATGCATATTGATTATTTAATACACCAATGATTTAGTAATTTAACATAATTTAATAATTTAACATAATTTAATTATTTAACATCATTTAATAATTTAGCATCATTTGATAATTTAACATTGCGACGTGAAGTCAAGCCCCGTCCTAATCTAACGCAACACAGACCCCTCTAGGAATTCCTGAAGGAAGGGGGATGCGTTAGCAAAGATATACTTTCGGGAGAGTTGAGGAAGAGACGAGGGAGAACGTGCTGTGAGGACACAAGCTCGTTACTCTAGATCCAATGTCGGGACACGGCCATTTGTTCCACCGTTATTATTGTTGCCGACCATTATTGTGTCCACCGAACTTGCGTGTCCTCACGATACAATCTTCCATAATTTTGCCCAATCCGAGCGGTACAACGTTTCTTATACTGTTTGCATCACGTGGATTATAGAATGAATAAAGTAGATAATTAGTCACAGTAGTGTCCTCATCCGTGCTTCAGTAAAGTTGTTAAGCTGTCACACACATTGAAATACAAAGGGAGAGATCCAGAATAAACGCCTCATCAACGAGTCAGAACGAGAGGTTGTGCCTAGGGGCACATGGTGGCAGCGAATATTAACACTACCTTCCCGCGACAAACATCATTTAATAATTTAACATCATTTAAGCATTTAATACTTTAGATACAATGTGGCTTAACAAATTAATCATTTAATGATTCAGTGTATTAATCATTTAATATTTCAGCATATTCATCATTCAATTATTTAACATATACATCATTCAGTTATTCAACATACACATCACTTAATAATTGAACGCATTCGTATTTAATAATTCATCGCAATAATTATTAAATACAAATGCGTTTAATTATTAAGTGATACATATGCTGAATAATTAGATATGTTGAATAATTGAATGCTGAATATGCTTAAATATTAAATGATTAATATACTGAATTCTTAAATGATCAATTTGTTAAGCTACATCGTATCTAAAGTATTAAACGTTTAAATGATGTTAAATTTGCATACTTTAAGTACTAAAATATTCACAAGTTTTCTGAAATTATTCACACATGCTTGAGGTTTTAATGGCTGAATAATTAAACTTTTCTGGAGCAAGGACAGTGATGGCCATTCACTTGCAAAGTAGGTGAAGCTATACGTACGGTTTTGAGATATTCACTTTCATCCCTTTTTATTTCTGGCGCACATATTCTCCTCATTTAGATAAAAATATTTTATTTAAAATTACATACTAATTAAACGTGACGTATTTAATATTGCACACACAAAATTAAAAAGTGTTGAACTTTAAAAATTAGCTTCAGATTATAATTTTTCTGAAAGTGAAAATGCCGTCAAGGGCAATAAACTGCGACACCACCGTAATCTATCATCCCGGGCTTTGTAGGGATGATGGGTAAATAATAGTTTCTTGAGAAAAAGACAACAATGGCCTAACTCTTTTACTTTCAAAGGCGCGAAGTTATGCTTTCCTCTAAAAATCTATTCTTCGCTATAGGATTAAAATGTATCTTTTTGTCACAAAGTGTTAGTTTTCGGCAAAGTTCTCATAAATGTTCAAAGTCAATAAATATCTGTTCATAATAAAACTGCCTGCAAATAATTAGTCACAAACTGACTAAAATTATCCCAAAAAAGTTGCACCGTGATCGTTTTTCAAAGAAATATGCTTTTAGAATGAATTTTATCTTTCACTACACCATCGAAGATTAAAAGAAACAGGAAGATTAAATGCGTTTTATTTAATAAGTAGATACAAGGCAATATTAAGGGCCCATATAAAATATTAATTTCGTATTTTTACACACTCACATAATAATGTATGTATATATATATATATATCATCATCATCATATTCAACCATTATCTATCCACTGCTGGATGAAGGTCTCTCCAAATGCTTTCCACACAAGTCTATCCTGAGCAATTCGCTTCCACGTCACCCCAACCTGTTTTCTTATTTCATCCACCCATCTAGTTTGAGGACGTTTTCTAGGTCTTCGGTGGTCTCTTGGAATCCAGTTCAGAATTTCTGTTGTCCATCGTTGATCAGTTCTTCTTGCAATATGCCCAGCCCATCGCCATTTCAGCCCTTTTACTTTAACAATGATGTCCTCTACTCTAGTTTGCTCTCTCACCCAAGTGTTTCTTTTTCGATCTCTCCTAGTTATTCCAAGCATGCACCTCTCCATGCTCCTTTGCGTTGTCTGTAACTTTCGTATTGCTCCAACTGTTAGACTCCATGTCTCTGATCCATAAGAGAGGACTGGCAATACACACTGGTTGAAGACCTTTCTTTTTAGACACAAAGGCAATTTCCCCTTCAGGATAAAACTGTTTCTTCCAAATGCACTCCAGCCAAGTTTAATACGTCTGTTGAGTTCTTTCATAATGTTGCCATCCATTGAAATCAGCTGGCCAAGGTAAATATATGAATCAGCAATTTCTAGCTCAATGTTGTCAACTTGTATTTTTGTTTCCTCTACGAAATTATTGAACATGATCTTAGTTTTTTGTAGGTTCATCTTGAGTCCAACTTCTTTACTTCTAGTTGAGAGCTCCTGTACCATGTCTTGGAGTTCTAATGGGTTCGTTGAAAAAATAACAATGTCATCAGCAAACCGCAAATGATTTAAATATTCACCATTTATTTTTATTCCCTTGTTATTCCAATTTATCTGCTGAAAAATCATCTGTAAAGCTGAAGTAAAAAGTTTTGGAGAAATGGTATCTCCCTGCCTCACCCCTTTGCCAAGTTTGATAGTTTTGGTATCTTTATGTAACCGAAATTTTGCACTTGCATTTTTATACACACGTTTCACCATGTCAATGTACACATCCTCAATGTCTGTTGATCTTAAAGAGTTGATGACTGCTGATGTTTTAATAGAGTCAAAGGCCTTCTCATAGTCAATAAATGCCACACACAATGGAAGTTCATATTCATGTGTTCTTTCAATTAATTCTCTTAATACTTGAATATGGTCCACTGTACTGAATCCACTTCGAAATCCAGCTTGTTCTCTTGGTTGAGCTGCATCTAATTTTTTCTGCAGGCGATGTGTTAGCACTTTTGTGAAGATTTTATAAATAGCAGGTAACAAGCTAATTGGTCGGTAATTTTTCAAATCCTCTTTATCACCTTTTTTATGCAAAAGAATTACTGTTGCAGAATCCCATTGGTTTGGTATGTTACCGCTGTTAAGACATTTGGTAAAGAATTTTGCAAGTATGTCTTCTACATGTTCTCCAGCTTCTTTTAAGATATCTAATGTAATGCCATCATCGCCAGGGGATCTTCCTTTCTTCATACTTTTTATTGCAAATGCTACTTCTTCTTTTAAGATTTTAGGAGCTGTTCCTTCGACTATCTCAGAGTCTTCGTTTAATCCACTGTTTCCCTCATACAGCTTTCTGTAGAATTCTTCAACTCTTCTAAGTATTTCTTCCCTATTTCTTGTTACGGTGCCATCCTCTCCTTTTAATGCAATGATGTGTTTCTTCCCAACAGATAAACTTCCTTTAACAACCCTAAGGCTCTTGTTATTTTCAATGGCCTTCCTTACTAGCTCACAGTTGAATTTTCTTATGTCTTCTTTCATGCTTTTGCGCAGAGTTTTACAAAGTTCTATGTACTCAATCCTGGAACTGGTATTTTGATTGTCCACCTTCATATCTCTTCGCCTTTTCATGAGCTGTTTCGTCTTCTCAGATAATTTGCTATTGTGCTTTTTACAGGTTACACCACCAATTTCCCCAGCAGTTTCAACTATTGTCTTAACAATGTTTTCATTTGCTTCTGAGATATCACTTTCATCAATAAGTCCTTCCAGTGCAGAAAAGCGATTTTTTAATTCCAACTTGAATGCCTCGGTATTTTCTTTTAATTTCTTTAAATCCACCCTCTTACTTACTTGTTTCCTAATGAGCTTCTGTCGTTCTAATTTAGTATTTAAGTGCACTTTACATCTCACCATTCGATGATCACTTCCAGTATTAAATCTGTTCAGTACGCTGCAATCTTCAATAATTGATTTCTTGTTTGCCAGGATATAGTCAATTTCACTAGTTCCCCCATTTGGGTGTTTCCATGTCCATTTTCTTTGCGGTTTCTTCTTAAAAAATGAATTCATGATGCTAAGATTTTCAGCTTCTGCAAATTCGATGAGTTGATCGCCACGTTCATTCCTTTCCCCATATCCGTATTTACCAACCGATGTCTCTCCTTGTTCCTGTTGTCCAATTCTTGCATTGAAATCCCCCATGATGAGCTTGATATGTTGTTTCCCTTTGGTGTGTAACTGTTTGATTTCTTCATAAAATTCTTCAACCTCTTCGTCGGTATGGCTTGATGTTGGTGCATATACCTGTACTATTTGAAGTTGGTATCGCTGGGTTAGTTGAACAACGAGCCTCGCTGCTCGATCTGATGTACTTTCAACTTCCAGAAGACAGTCTTTCTTATTCAATCTTAATCTCTTCACCTGGAGACTAGGGGCCATGGTTTTTGGTGTATTAGCATAATGGAGGAATTAGCCATCATTTCACCACGCTGGCTAGACGGGTTGGTGAATTAGCCCTCCCCTTCCGCCTTTCTATCCGTGCAGCAAATATTAATTTGCCACATAAATAGAAAGCTCAGCCTGCACCACTTGAAGGCGGGGTAGGACACTAGGTTACTGGCCTGGCCGGTTCCACACATCGTCACATACGTTCAGCGTGTGGGTCTCCTTCCAGTTAGATACCAGCAACCCTTTTGCAGGCCATATATATATATATGTGTGTGTGCAAGGTGCACACACACACCTTGTGAAATAAACACCACATTTAGCATTTTACATTTAACGTGCATAATTTAAACCTTTTTTCCTCTTGAAAAATATTTTTCTACGAATAGCGGTTAAGAAGGTAATTTCGGTAATATAGATTTTGAATCACCCTGTATATTATTAAACTTTTTAATTCAATTTTAATACAATTTATTTCAAGTAAAAAGAAAATAAGAAAGCGGTTATTATAATAAACCTAAGTTAATGAATACTGAGTTACATTAAGTACAAATGAAGCTACAATTAGAAATTAAATATTAGTATCCGTGATATTTCTTTCTTCTCCTGGGATTTGTGGATGTTATAGGTAAAGATAGTTATATAAAGAAAAACTATCTGACCTGCCCATGATACCATTCCTTTCTTCAACGTGCGACCAAGGAATTAAATAGCCCGTAAACATATTTATTACTCCATTAGATCAATTATACAGAAATATTAGTAAAAACTCACATTTACAACATTGTTAGTCAGTATAATACTTGAGAAACAAAACAAGAAAAGTAATGTACAAAATGAACTAATAATAATAAGCACTAATGTACAGAGAGAGAGAGAGCTAGAGATAAACAATACATTTATTTATAAATTAATGAATATTTATTAATGAATTAATAGGTCCATAATTAAAAACTGACCATGACACTTTCTCACACATCAATATTATATATTATTGTGATCGTTATCGTACAATCATTGTCTGATTCGGAATTTACGTAGGAAGATTTAAGCAAATGATAAAAATCGGCAATAGAAATCATCTTAATGGGTAATAGAAACAGCGCGACCCTTATGGTCTCAATATCTTCTTGCCTGCCCGATACCTTCCACCGATGCTAAGAACAGAGGCAAGGGTGCAGATTGTTCGTTTGTACTTTTTCAATGACCCCCCCACTATACTTTTCACCACAGTTTTTTTAAACCGTCCTTTTTTTTTTACAAAATGACATCATTCCATATATTGCTAGTTTCCTTTATGAATAAAAACCAAGTGAAATAAATTAAGATGAAATTTCTTCATTGAACAAGTTCCAAAATATCTTCTGTTCCCTTTTTTTTTGTATTTTTTCTGCTTTTTGCTTACGCTATAGATAAATTTGTTAGTTTACTTACCATCCAACTGTCGCCAGGCGACAATATAATTTGTTATTGGAGAATTTCCATCAAAAGGCCTGTTCCATGTTAAACGAACACTGCGGCTGGACACGTCATGGACATCCAAATTCTGTGGCGCATCGGGAATATCTGTGCGATAAAAAATAATTAGCTAGATATGAAAATTATAATTCATCATTTAATAAAAATTAATAAATAAATGTTACACAGATGTGAATAGGTGCAGAAAATAACACACAACTAAATGCACAATTCAGCTGAATATACGATACAAAGTGAGATATGCAAAGTAATTCATGGATTAACGAATACAACAACGTATATAATATGCAGGAAGTGTTTACAAATGATATTATCCTAATCTTATAGACTATTTTATAATAATTTTATGGACAATGTTATCATAATCGTGCTCATCCGCTATTTATCTATTGTTGGATTGTAATCTCTTCGTTGTGTCCGAAGTATTCAGTGGTTATGTTAGCCATTTGCAGCTGGACCATTTAAGTTGGATCAGCTTTGCTGTATGTAGATGCATGACCGTATCCAGAGGGTTGAATCTTAGGAACCAGTGTTTTCCGAAACTAAATTTTTAATGGGACTTGGCTACGGACTTGCATGCTGTGGTTGTACAATAAATACATGCTGTAAAAAAAATTTGAACACCCCGAAATTATATCCAGGCTACGTTCTTGTATAAATATGTATCGTAGTTCTGAGGACACGCCGAGTTGTCAGTTCCACCTGAAGTAGAACAAGTCTTGAGAAGTAAATAATACAAACAGATTCTCATATGCTCTCCTCAAACGCAAATAAAGGCCGATTTTCTGTGAACTGGCTGGAACATAATACCCTACCAATAATCTTGTATGAAAAAAAAACTAATCAAATACTTTAAATTGGGGCCACATAGTAAATGAAAAGTAATAAACATTGTGTTTTAAATTTTTGTTATATATTGTTTTGGAAGCTTTAATTTCCCATTCTTCGGACATGTTTTCTGATTTTGATCGGTCACCTTACAGAAGGTTAACTTATTTTAATTGGCATTTGAAAGTTGTTTGTTGGGATTTTAATTCTATTCATCCTCCAAGTTTGTAATTATACAACATTTTTGTTGACTACTCATTTAGCACTTGAACTTTCAATAGTACGTCTTAAAATGTTGACATATCAAAAATTTTACTTCAAAACGCTGACGATGATTAGCAATTTTGCATGGAATCAGTTTAATCATTAATAGGCAAAAAATAATGTAATTTTACATTAACTAGTGATTGGAAAGTTCCGTCAATATTTGCTTCATTTTATGAATTTTTCGTCACGTATTCTTGATATTTTTAAATTTTCTCCAATTGCTGGATTATCGGCGTTTACTTCCGTTCCTTGGAAAGATTTAAATTGTCGAAATATTTGCAGATATTTTTATTTATTCTCCCGCTTCTTTTAAATTTGTAAAGTCACTTTTATATTCGTTCCTAAAGCATTGAATGTTTCCAATGCCATTGTCCAAATATAAACACTGTTGCATGAAATTTGGCGATAATAACCTAGAGTTGAAATCCGTTATATACCTGCATATATAGCCTGCTGCCAAAGGTGATACAAGATGCAATATGTATCTATATAAAAGTGTGAGATAATATGCTTAATAAATGTAAATTAGCAGAAGACTAATTCATAAATGGTAATGTTATGTCAACAGAACAATTTAGCTTATGATATTTTGCTAATACTATAAAACGTAAATATTTGTCCATAATATTAACTTCATTTGCAGGAAATAAAAGCATATTTATGAGCAAAAACCGAATTTTGAAATTAAATTACAAAATGACTATGCTGAAATGTAATTGTTTATGTTTATAGGACACTATTACATAAACTCAAACATGCGCCATTTATACAGCAAAAGATATCAGCGCATATATAGTGTGATCCGAAAATAACAGAAAAAGTAAAAATTTAATAATGCGAAAAGTACAGACAGTCAGTAGCACGTTGCTGTTTTCACGTTTTTGAATGTCACTCTTTCATTTCAAAAAGCTATTTATTGAGAGCATGTTGATTTCGTGACATGTCCAAAGGACGAAACGGACAAATAGACCCACACAGAGATAAAAATTGGTTTTGACATCCTCGAACGTCACTGCCAATCGTTCCTTATCAATGGATTGCTGCATATCTTTTTTTTTACCACTTTCATGTCACAACTTTTGACATGAAAGTGATGTACAATATGACAGAGACGAAAACGTGGCTCACGTTCTCCTCCATTTTCTTCTTCCACTGGACTAAAACCGTCTGTGAAAAGGATAAGTTATGGGACAGATGCATCGAAGCATGTATCAATCCGCATGACATCCATTTGAATTTGACATACAGAAAATAGTGCGGATTAAGAAATATTTTGTAGGTTCTTTTGTACTGTGCTTCGAATTCTCTCCACACGGATAATAATTTTAGAATAAAATGGCTCTTCCCTTTATCCGCTAGAGGGGTGGTCCTCAAACTTTTTTGGAATCCTTCGTGTCAATTACAAAGTCTAATGCACTCGCAAGCAGGCTTGTCCTGAAGAAAATTATTGAGAGTATGCAGTGCTGTCTTAATTAAAGAGTATTGAAATTGCGGGGTAACTCTGGACTTGGTGACCTCACAGCGCCGAGCTGACTGTCATTTGACTGGTCGTCTATCGTCTATCCAAGTCCAGGGTGGCAGTTGTCACTTTCATCAGTTTTCATTCCTCTTCTAGCCGTACGCAGGGTGTGGTTTTAAGGCTTGGAGTTTTCCTCATTTGTTTACATTCAAGTTTGTAAATGACTAGCAAATAAATAAATAAGTAAAATAAAAAAAGGCTGAACTTGGTTGAAAATGGCCCAAAAACCAGCAAATACAAAAACGTTCTTGAGACCTTGAGAGTATGCGGTGCGTACCCTGTATTTTTCAAAATTTCTTGAGAGTACGCGGCACACACAGCGCGTACCCTTTGGGGACAGCCCTGTTCCTAAGATAAAGTTTCGTCAAGGCACATTTTATAAACGTTGAGTACATTGAAGCCATGGGCGCCCATATGGGGGGCAGGGAGGGGCTCGGGTCCCCCCTTAGCCGTTCAAAAATTTTATTTGCCCGATTCTGCTATGCATTTACTTTCAAAAGTTTTACAGTCACATTTTAAAATAAGGTACTTTTTAGCTCATTACTAATTGTCAAGCAGTATCAATTATTTTTGTAGCATTTTAGTATCTTATACATTCACTAAAATATTTGACAGCCTTGAAAAGAAGGCAATTTTTCTCAATACCCCAGTACTCATGTGAGTACCCCTATGATTGAGGCTGTTTTAATTTATTGATGAAAAATGCGTATTAAAGTATTTCAAAAGCTGTCTAAGATTCTTACTGTTTGCGAAATCACTTATTGTATTATGACTGCCATCAATAAAAAAACATGTAAGTTAATTTTAAAAGGACAGCGATTTAAAAAAGTTACTGATTTTTTGTCGTTATTAATGCTTCTTCCCACGACATGAGATTCGTATGCGCATGCCCAGGAAATTTTTCGCGTACCCTTTGGGGTACTTGTACCATAATCTGAGCATAGACGAGCTAAAATAGCGGTTCCATCATTTCACGTTGCTAAAGCATAGGCCCAAAATGTAAAACTCCATGTCCATAGGAATATATTTCGCATAGAAGAATCATTAAAAACGGTGCCATTCAGGAAATAAGATATTTCAGAACGTTTCGAAAAACGATTCCTTTTCTAGAGACAGGAAATAATAGAATTATTTCACCACTGTAAATCAGATTAAACCATACAACTCTATTCATTGCTTATTCTTATCTTTACTCGTGCAAACAAATTAGCTTTTAGAAAACCGACCTACCGCTCTAGCAACCCAACCACGTAGCCATCACATTTTATATAGCGTTGAATTGAACTAATTCAGAAGATTAACAAATCCTTCGCTAACAGAATGAATTATATTTCTATTTCCAAAATGAGATCGTTTGTGCCCATTCCATTATCTTGTGGTGTAAGACTAATTATTTTTCAATGCAGCTGGCCATACGTGCAGAAATCCCTAACCCTCTAAAAATTACTCCTAGTAGTATACTATATAACAAGCAGGAGCCAGTGCATAGAACATAAAAAATAGAGAAATAAATAAAACGGTTCTGAAGTAAATTGGAACACGACATAGGCGGGAATATCAAGTGTGGTGCAAGACAAACAAGAAGTCCCTGGCCTCCAAGTACCTGACGTGAAAATCCTTCCACGACGAAGAGAGACAGGTCGGGAGGTGATTAGCGTCCATCGTTTCAGTACTCGTACAAAGAGTACAGAAGAGACTGTCCAGGTAAAACAAGAGGAACTAGGGTTTTCTATGATCTTGACAATACGATACTGAATTTGTAAAAGTACACCATGGAAACTGTGCGGGAAATAATGGTTGGTGTTTTCCAAACTGAATTTAATAGACTAAGAAGAAATGGCAAATAGACAATAAAGAGATCGAGCTTCTTGAAACGGCTTGTTGGTGAATTACAAAATTTAGTGAAATGGAGAAAGATTCGAATGGAAAAGAACAGATTGAAGGTGTGTCGCATAAAAGGCTAATTGCGGCATCCGGACGACTTACGAGAAAACGCAGTTTAAATGTTTACGTAAAAAAGATTAAATACTGGAGAAATAGCAAATGAAGAAGATCAACTCAGCTTCCGGAGCTGTTAGCAGTCGTCTTTCATTACTCCTGATGAAGGACTGCTGCTGATGCGTCCGAAAGCTTGAGTGATCTTTTTCATTGCTATTTTACCAGTGTTTAATTTCTTGTATATCAATTTATTCCCTAGTACTTTGTATTTTAATTCAATTTACAACTAGAAATCTATTAATCGATTTTTTTGCAAATGACTCTAGTTCTTTTAAATCAGAATAAAAGATTACCACATCTGTGCATATTAGATTGTTAACTTAGAATGCAGCTTTCTAAGCATTTAACATAATTGCACTTAAAAGCATATATGCACATTTATGCTCTACACCAGTGGTTCTCAACAGCTCCCTTGTGGGTCATGGTGAAAAAATTTTTTTGGGGGGGCACAACTTGAAATTGAGAAATTAGAAGCAGTTGACTTGCAAAATAAAATTATTACTAATATAAAAAAGAGGTAATATCAAGAGGATTATTTATTTCATAATTGGTTAGTAATTGCTCCATTAGTAACAATTTTCATATTGTGAAGAGAGATGGTCTTATGATTGTTTCTAACAAAGCTGCAGCCAGATCAACAAAAACTTGCTTGTTTTCATCAAACACAAAGGATTGATCAAATAAAAAAGACAATATTGCAATATTTGATTAGGAAATATTTTATTGTTAATATTTCTTACAAAATTAAAAGTGTTGGTAATAAAGTATATTAATTTGAAATATCATACTTATTCAAATTAAAAAATACGTCAGGGAGGGGCTGTCACGTTCGTGAATGAAACTCAAAATTAGGCTCTGAGCGGAAAAAGGTTAAGAAAAACTTCGTCGACACCACCAACATCAACCTTTCAATTTCTTAGTCATCACACCAATCTATTAACAAAACACACGCTTCTTATTATGATTTTTCTTACTTCCAATAATTTGTATTATGTTTCACAAATACATATTTCCTTACTAACAGAAACTAACCTCAAAAATATTATCGTTATTCTCTTCATCTTTTTCATTGTAATAAATTTTTGTGAAAACCTTTGACTCCGGTATCTATTTCCCTTTCTTTATTTTTCAAAACCTTGTTACGCCTCCTTACTGCATGTTATACAAAAAAATAGGAGGGAAAATATAGTTATCTTCCGAAAAAAAGGGAAAAAATTACCTTCGTTCGAAGGAAAAGGGAAAAAACGTATCTATGAAAGAGAAAAAGAAAACCGAGCTATTTTATCCTCGAAAAAGAAGAGAAAAACCTATCTTTGTTCCTAAGTGAAGAGAGGAAACCTATCTATTCGTTTGCCTGATGTTTGCTTTTAATAGGCAAACCGGCAAGATTTGAACTGGAAAAGAGGTAGAAGGTCACGTTTTACCTGAACCTCGTTCTTTTTTGCTTGTATGTCTACTTTGTGGTGGTGTAGATGTAAGTCGTCTTCCTATCGTGCAGACAATTCGAGTTCGAATCTCAAAAGAACCAAAGCTTGCTCTTTTTGTACAGATGTGTGGTCCGGGATTTAATTTTCTGAATGACAGAAAGTTGGATTTCTCGTCACACTCTAAGTCTTGGAGCAGCATAACTGTAGATATTTTAGGTCATATGACAAAAATATTGAAGTTCCAAAGAGAGAGAGAGAAAGAAAAACGAATCAATTTTACTTTTATCTTCAAACATTTGTGAATAAATTTACAGGAATATAATCAAATTTACTAAAAGAGTCCTTTCTTTATGGAAAACTTAATGCAAGTACGGCTGAGAAAAACAAATTTTCTTTGTCCCTTCAATTTTTCTGAAAAATTACGAGCGGCAAAAGAAAAATTCCTCTTGTTTTCTTTGACAAAGATTACAATGAGCTACAAAATAGCTTTATTTAGATTCTATTTTATAAAAAAATATGATCTATTGAAGAAAAAAAACCTCTTTTATACCGTCTGCTTCCAGAAGATTAAGATCGGTTTAAAGTTTTATTTTCCTTTCTGTTCTCCCCGAGAGATTGGAATCAGTTAAAATGGTTGGTTTCTCTTCAGCGAGCTAAAAATCTTTTCTAATACTTTTTCTTTTCAAAAAATTAAACTTGTCACACAATTACGATTCAGCCATTTATCTTTGTTGAAAATTTGCAATCACAATTTAAAAATAATCATTACTTTAGATATAAATTGTTGTTCTGGATAAAATTAATTTACAATCTTGATCACGTGTCATTAATTTAAAAACTAACCAAATTTTTTCTTCAGAAAGTATTAAATTTTTATTTTTTAAAATTTACTAGAACGCATTTTAAAAATCCTTCAGCTACAATTGATTTGATCGTTACTTGATATTTCAGTAAATTATTAATTAGATAAGTTTCAAATTTTTATTAATTAAAATTCGATTAATATGACTTAAAGATATAATAATTACCCACGTGAACTTAAATACACATTGCTTAAAAATAATGTAATATATTTAAGAGTTTAATGGGTTATTATTTAGAAATTCCCCAATAAATTTTTATTTAGATATGCCGAATATATTTAATTTAAAAATCCCTAATATGTTTTTACTTAAATTTCCCCGTAAGTTATTATATAGAAATTCCCAATAAGTTATCATTTAGTAATTTTCAATAAGTTATTATTTAGTAATTTCCAATAAATTATTATTTAGTAATTTCTAGTAAGTTATTATTTAGCAATTTCCAATAAGTTTTTATTTAGCTTCACTTTAAACTGTTTTTTAAACAAAAAGTAGTATAAATAATAGTTATTAAAAATAATTATAATTTTAATAATATTGCTAACAATATTTCTAAAAAAACAGTTTTTTAAACAGTTTTCACGCAGCCATCATTCTGTTAACTGCCATTAAACATTATATACAATAAACACATAATCGCAGTTTAAATAAATAGAACGGTTGCTTGCTATTTCGGAAACACTTTAGGCTTCCTTCTTCAGAACCCTAATATCTTAAAATACTTCCAAAATAGCTATCAACCGTTTTATTTAATTATACTGCGATTATGTGTTTTGTTGTATATAATATTTGCGCTCAGTAAATCGTTCATTTTTATAATAATTTGTTATTAAATAATCTTCCGAGCGATGCCAGGGAGCTATTAGTATTTCATTAATCGCTAAATTCAATTTCCTGTTGCCGAACCTCGATGACAAGGTTGTTTTTCCAAGATCTGTTGTTGGAAATCTAGACGACATGATGTTTCAAATTGTATATTTGTGTAAGAATTAAAGCGATTTAAATTAAATAATCCAAATTAGCGTTCCCCATTTTATAATGGTTTGAAGAAGATTTAAACTCAGTTGACAATTTTCTGAAGGTTTTGAAATTTGAATTTGTTTAATACATTTGAGACAAGCAGTCTTTGCATGTTTGTTTATGTTTCCGACAAGAGTTTCAGTTTGGTCGTTTTAACACTAAACTATCGATAACACCAAAGGAAGTCATCGATTAAATCTTTGCTGCGCCAATATCGCCAACTTGTATTTATTTTACTTTAAAAGATTATTTCAATTAAAATGAATTATTTCCAGTCAAGTATTAAAAAATACCAGCGTCACTTGAATCATCCGAACGGCCTCCACGGTTTATTACAAAAGGAAATTAAGAGCGTATGTCATTTACTCAGACGTCCTCTTTATACGTACATATTACAATTTAAACGCATTTATTTTAAAGGTATAAAATATGGATAACAAAATTTGACATCTTTATTATCATTATCATATATAATAAAAATAGACAAAGAATATTATATACTAAACTAATTATGATGATCTATGGGTATGTCCATGTGTAGTTTGCAAAATAAAAACGATTATAATTAATGATGCAAATAAACTTGTTTCATGCAGAGATAATTGATGAGAATACCGTCTCTTATAAATGATGTTCGGACCAAATGATTATTAATCAGTTTGGCCTGACATCGCAAATGTAATCATTATAGCAATGAATTCATTAATTTAATGATGATATGCTCTAAAAATATGGGCGTTACCATCCGAAGTTGGGTTTTATTGAAGTTTTGATTAGTCTCATTGGGTCGTTACTTAGATCGCTACAAGTAACGTATCCACATGGTCGTTACAAGTAACGTAGCTTTTAGATCGCTACCTAGATCGTAACAAATAACGTAGTTATTAGGTCGTTATCCAGATCGTTAAAATAAAGTTCGTTAAAATATCGTTGCCAAATTACTTCAAGTGTAACTTCTACTCGTATGAATAAAGCAACGACAAATATATTGACAACACATTTAAAATTTTTGTTTATTAATTTAGGTTTTAAAAATAAAATTAAGAGAGCTTTGGAGCCCTGTATTTATTATTAAAATTTTTTATTTATCACGAGAAACAACAATAAATTTAAATCGTTATTTACTTCTAAAAATGAACAATATTACTTTAACGCTCATGGTTTCAGTTTATGTGCAATGTGATTGTTAAATAAAATGCTTGTGATTATTAATAAATAAATGCAGTTTGTAAATTTAACGACTTGCTGAATTTAATAACATATGCTTTTTCAAAATTTATGGAAACCTGTAGATGAACTGTATACCATAGAATTCTCAAATTATCAGGTATGAATCAAAATATGTATCAAAATACAATTTGTAGAATTTTAGTTTTGCATAAATTTAGCTGACGAATTTTTTTTACCTGTTACATAGAAAAATGTTGTTACCTTGAAACTTTCACATAAAAATAAGTTATCAAACATTTAATTCAAAATAAATAGTCTTTTTTTTTAAATTGTGGTATGGAAACAGGTCACTAATTTCAATATTGATCAAATTTTAATAAAAAAAAATTGATTCACGCAGCATTTTCTTGATTTGTCAGCCTGGCAGAACTACTTTATCCTGACTTGCAAAATTTGATGACAATTTACTTTTATGTATTTCCTGACAAAACTGACGGAACATTTAGAACATGTAGTATAATTCGAACAGTTTTGTGTTGGACAAAAAATGTTGTGAATTGTGCTATCACATAAATGATTATAACAAAATAATAAAATAACAGAACGATAAACAATTGGCTTAGTTAAAAATGTTAATTGATAACTTTAAATGTTTAACAATTCTTTGTAATCTCTTTATCAGAAGTAACTTTCAAAAGGTGGCAATTTGGTCGTGGTTAAGGTAATCTGTTACTGGTGTTACGTTTAAAATGATTAAATGTTTTTAACTCAAGCCAATCGTCTATCGCGTTCGATAATTTTACTATTTTCTATAATGCTATCGACCTTTCAATAACCATGAAATGAGGCGATAGGAAAAATAACGTTAGACTGATTGGAAAAATAACGTTACACTGTCTATGTTTTGGGACTGTTTATAGTTACTGAAATAGCAAAAAAGATTCCCATTTTCACCTGGGAAGAGAAGTCCCTGACTAACCCATGTTTTCCCCCTACTTTTCTGACAAAATTCCCTGACAAACCTATGGTTTCCCCTACTTTTCCGGCAAAATTCCCCAATTAACCTAAGGTTTTCCCTACTTTTAAGACAAAATTCCCTAACGACCTAGATTTTTCCCCTAGTTTCCGACAAAATTGCCTGACTAATCGCAAACAAAACCTTGAATGGAATTTAAATTTAGGGAAAAACAGCTTTACGTCTACGATAAATTTGGTTATTCGGGACAACTTTTAGAACAGTTTTCCCTTATTTTTCCAGATTTCACTAAAAAATTTCGTTTTTTCTAAGTTTTAGAGACGATTTTAAATTCCCTAACAATTCCTGGTTCTATGTTTTTCAGAGGCATGAGCACTCTGGGCAAATGAAATCGCATTTCTCAGCAGTGCCAAATATTGCAGAGATACTATCGTTGAATGTAATGTACTTCTCAAACTTTTACGCACATGCTAATTATATAAATACATATTTATTTCCACTGGTAACTTAAGGAGATCGCCCATAGAGTAAATAAATATTTCCGAAGCATATATTTTAAAAAGTTGAACCTATATAAATAATAAATCAGAAAAACTTCTAGATGTTTCCTTATGCTGGCTTTGAAGTTTTACTAAGACCATTGGTCAGGAGTCCATAAATTTTGCATTTTTTAAAATTATTATCCTTTTTTTTGTTTTTTTTGGATAAATTAAGAAAGAGAAAAAGATAATGAGGACAATTGTCGGATGCCATACACACCACATGATCAACACACTTCATAATGTTGTAAGATATTATTACCCTTCACAGGGATAACACAATTGCCATATAATGGTCAACACATAAAGCCACTGGGGCGAATTTTTAAATTACTTATAATTTTATTATTACAGAACACTTCATAATGCCGCACATTCAGTTCATTTGTAGAGTAACTGCATTTAGGAAAACCAACTAAAAGGAAATACCGGAGGGCGCGTGTATTTTTTTTACCCCAGCATTTTATTTAAAAATTTAAATCGGTACGAAAATATTTTTTTTTTTAATTTCTTGGTAATTATTATAACACTGCAGGTTTTTAATGGTATAATACGAATACGTATAGGCTTCTTCTCTCTCCCTCTCCTAAATGAAATGCAGTTGCGTCTTTAGAAAAACAAGTTAAGAATTAACAATAACAATAACTATATTATTTACTTTTATATTTCTCATCCTCAGTTATGTTTTGTGTTTATTTATTTATTTATGGTTTCTGAATGCTGGGGGTGGGGGGGGGCGCGAAGTAACCAGGGTCTCACAGAGTTGGAGCACACTCTGATGAATGATTGTCGATTAATTTATCAGAAATGCACAGATTTTATAAATCAAATTTTAGCTGCATTTCATTAACGACAAAAATAGAAGTTTGGTAATGATTTTATTTGCTTATACTGCAGCTAGAAATTTCATTCAGGATAAATTGGAATCGGTGAATTTGAAACAGATGTATTATCGATCAGTTGAGATAAAGGCCGAAATGAAATGGATTTTTTTTAATCAGTTGCAAATGTCCATTGAAAAGCAATTTCGGGTTCAGTTTCCCTCCGCCTGAAACATATTACTAAATGTACATTAAATGGTTATCAGAGGAGAAATGTGTCATTTGCTATCACTCAGTTTATTGATTTCGCTATTTTGAGAGCCTGGCCAAAGTTTCCACCATTAAAGCAGGGCGATTAGTTAGCAAGTAGTAGGCGGCAGCGACGGGTTTGTAACTAAATTGATTATGTCGATATGAAACGTGTCAAAGTTTCCTAATTGCTGGGTTATCAGTGGCTCCCAGGTGGGGGTCCAGCGGCGGGGCCAGAGAGGCCGGCGAGCTCAATAGCTTTTCGAGTTGCCATAACATTAAATTACGGAACATCTTGGAGTGAGATAACAAGTGCATTAATAAAAACAAAATACACTTTTTCAATACCGATACACACTCGACAGACTCGAAAACAATCGATTTGTCGATGGAAAGCCATTTTCCGCTCTGTTTTTATGATGGGTTTTTTAATTAACTTAAGCCAAAATGATATATTGATGATGGAGAAATCGATTTAGTTTCGATTAATATATGATGACTTTTTATAACATTTCTTTCAAATTTTTCTTAAGAAATTTCCTCTCGAGGCTTTTCCTGAAACGACCACGAAGTCAAAAAAACAAAAAAATGAACGTTACATTAAAACTAAATTGAAGAATTAATGAAGATTAATAAAGATAAATGATTAAAAGTAAATGAATAAAACTGGAATTTATGAAATTAATAAAATTCTCATTTATAAAATTAAATAAATGAAAAAAAAATAATACATAATCAGAACACTTCACAAAAATGTTTCATTTGAGTCTTAAAAAGTTTGTTTACAACTGTTTTAAGGCGCACCAAAAAAATCTACTCGAAATATTTTGCGTTTTTTCACTAATTAACAAAAACATATTTTTTAAGTTTTTTAGTTTCTTAATTTACAAAAATAAACAATTAAAGGTAAATAATTACAGTGAAATCTAATCATTCGAATCATAGAATTTCCGAACCGCATTTCGATAATTAGCATTGACCTTTATTAACGATTTTCCATAATTTTGTTATGTAACATGTTTTTTCCATTTGTTATAAATAGCCCCATTTGTTGTAAATATTCACACTTGTATGAAATGTTTACAACAAATGAACGTGATTGCCCAATAATGGATTCCTTATAAACTTCCTCTCTTTGTAACAAAAAATAAAATAATGAATTGCGCAAAACGAACAGTTGAATTTATAAAATATTAAAACAACGCGCCAAGTGCGCATTATTTTGTAAGCACCCTATATGCATAAAAATATTAATTTTGATTGCAGAAATATGCCTTATTCATTCATGTACTTTTTCTATTTTTCTTCTAATAATTTCTTTTTTTTAAAGTAAAGCTGTCAAGTCAGATTTAAAATATAAATTTACTGAATGCCTTAAATTTGAAAACTGAACATTTACCATATGTATTGAATTAAAAAATACCTCATTTGTAAATAATTGTTGGACATAAACATTACACTCTAAGTTCCGAATGTCACAGGGACTTTTCGCTTAGGACTGCGGCCTAAAAGCAGAGACGGCTCCAAGTACAGTTCAACGCTATCAATTGTTCCAAATTAAAGTAGTGTAACAGCTTCTGGGGATCAACTCGTCAGCATTAGAGAGTAAACTCGGATATGCGTATGGCCATGAATGGCCATACGCATATCCGAGTTTATATAAAGCCATAAATGAGCTCCACCAAGCAAGCCAAATGTCGCCAAGTTTTGTTAATGGACTACAAGAGATTGGCACAAAGGTTTCAGTTTTTTAAAGATTTACCTATCTCTGTAGGTGGAATAACAACATAATCTCCAGACGACAATACGCTTAGTTTGATGTAGCCAAGCTTACTGTGAATAGCACGTAGATCGGTAACTTGCATGTAGAGATTGTAATTAAAGGAAACGATTGTAATTAAAGGTGGCGTCTTGCGTATTTCAGGAAGTTGCACTAATACTGTTAAATTGACATGATAATTAAAACAAATTGCATAATATTAAACATACAATTGGTAACTGGCCCTCCTCATACCGTAAAAATCGGAAAGAGGAGGTTCTCCTTGCTAGACTTCGCATTGGGCATTCCCATCTCACCCATAGACATCTGTTGGAAGGAAAACCAGCACCAATTTGCCAAGTGTGCAATGAACCCATCAGTATTTTACATATTTTAACTCAATGCCCCTATTTTAGACTTGCTCGCACTCTTACTTTTAACTCTTCATCACTGTCTGACATTTTAAACGACCATGCTGACCATACGCACGTTTTAAAATTTTTACAGAGAACTGGCTTTTACTACAGTCTTTGATTTTACCATGTTTGGCGCAGTATAGCCCAGATGCTCTTGCGCCATAAAAATCCAAACAAACAAACAGACGTGACAATTAACTGAATTTATCCATGTAATTTTTCTTCGCTAATTAAAATATATGTTGCCACATAAGATCACGAAGTCACCCAAAAGTTCCCGAAGTCGTTTCAGGTCCGGATCCATTTAGGCATTTTTGTCTCCTTCAAGCTACAGGTAGATAATTGTTAAAAGGTTAAAATCGGGTCTTTACATTTATATCATATGTTTAGAAGGATAAATACATTTATTTACTCACGTCACCTTTGTAACTGATTGTATATTAATGCACTTTCCAGGAAAAACACGACTGTCGGTTAAGACTGGCAGTACACAAATCCTTGTTAAGTAGTCACGGCAATGGGAACCAAATTAATAAAGTTCTAGGCTATTATACTTATCCTGCTACCACGTTCGCAATTCTATATTTTGATTTTCGTCTAGGCAATTCAAAATTACGTACTTTTATAGATTTTTTACTGTAACGCATTAAATAAGAATTTGCTTTTGCACTTACTAATAAAATAGGAATTTATATACTACCAATTTAATGAAAATTGGGGACATTTTCAGCTGATAGATGGCGCATGCGCTATAAACATATATAAGAACTCCTATTCAAAGACCACCACCTTAAAATCACCATATTTTAACGAAATAATCTATCTTTCGTCGGATATTCAAAATTTTGCTGATATTTTGAAAACGAGGCAATTTCCTATTCCGGCCATTTATATGATACCACGCTTCCTCTAAATGGCCAAATTTTGATGCCCTGAGCCCGATATCCCCTTGGCCTTTCCATAGTTGCCTTTAATTCTTGCTACAGGCCTACGTACACGGTACATGTAAAAAAAAATTGATGTACAGTGCAACAGTTTTAGTAGGAACATTGAATTTTTATTAACTATTTACGAGGACAGGTTTTCCGAAAAATTTCCAAGCCCCATTAATGCCATTTTAGATTATACCATTGAGACGTTCAGTTTTCTAAAAGTACATTATGGGAAATTTAAATGCAATGGTCGCTGATAAATACGGTGACATCGGTACTTTGAAGAAGTTATTATTAAAATAAACAAATAATAATATAATATCCGATACTTCGTTAATTGTAGTTTTATAGCACAAGGACATCAAGGGTAATTCTGCGCCAATCAAGGTATATCCGATACAAATTTTACATTCTAACTTGATTTTTACTGATATTTTACGTATGAAATGACATGTCTACAATGCACGGTTTCTTTTCCATTGCTTCAATTTTAATTTGACTTCATTTACTTTGATTTTGCAACAGGTTGCCGGGAGGCATAGGCGTAGCCGGGGGGGGTTTTGGGGGTTATAACCCCCCATTGCAATGAAATTCTGTATATTTAACATAGGAATGTATGAGTTGTAGCTCTGTAACCCCTCCCATTAAGCCTATAACCCCCTTTATGAACTTTCTGCCTACACCTATGTCGGGAGGTATAGTTTTCCTTTTGGCATAGAGTTAGGAAGCTGTACAGAAACAACGTATTACTTATGGAGCATTGTAAAGACTTACCTTGATTACCTCTTGACATGTGTCACCAACAGAATTTTTCATTAATAGTCTCTAATCCTCTGTCAACTCGTTTCGATTGAATTTTAATCAAATAGACTTCGTCAGCATCTGTTTTCTAAATTTATCCAAGAAGGTTTTTTGTTGTCACATGTTACGATATTTTTCAGCGAAAATTCTAATTACTCCACGTGGTGTTTTACATGTCAGCTCTGAAATGTTGATAATTCTTTTATTTTTCATTATTATTTTTGATTGAATGTTTTCTGAAAAGTAAATCCCATGATGTTGCTCTCATTGTTATTTTATTTTATTTATTGGGTAAGTTTATATCGTTTTTTACTCTATCTGTTATTTATGATAGTCTCTTACTTCGCGTTTAATTTTGCTATTTTTCCTAATTTATTTTTTATTCTTCCCTAAATAGTTTTTTATATCAATATTCCAATATATCTACATGTATCTTATATATTTCGAGTAAATGCATTTACATACTTGCTTGTTCGTTTGTGGTTTCACGGCTTTAGGACTACAGTGGTCATGCTTCGCCGGGACCTACAGTTTTCCGAGGAATCCGAACCTCTTGGACCTACAGTTTTCCGAGGAATCTGAACCTCTTAAAAAATAGGAAACCAAACCTAGGAGTACAGTGAGCAATGCAATCTTTGCACCGTTGGAAGTCGAATCAAGGTTAACGGCGCACTAGGCGAACGCGTTACCACACTGCGCCACGGCACGGCGCATCTACTACAGCTAGTGTGCTGTATCAATTGACGTAAATAGCTTATTTGGAATTTTAACAAAATTTTTTTGGAAAATTTATTTTAATTCAATTCCACTGATTCTTACACACACACACATACATAATAATAATAAAATACTACACGGGGTAAAGAAAATTAGTAGGTTTCATGAAGATAGGTTAAGTGGGGCAGTACTTTTTTTTCAGTAAATGGCTGATTATTTGATTAAAATGGCAAACAAGGCCATACGCCCTGAAAAACGCCCACAGTGATTTTTGATCAAATACAATTAGTTAGGTTTCTTTTACCACAATATGTATAAAACGTTGAAATTATGGCGAAAGCTTTGCAATTAGCTTGCGTGCAAAATAATTTATTTTAGAAAAATGTTTAAGAATATCTTCTTAAATAAAAGTTCATCCAATTTTTTTTGGTGTAAACAAACTGAATATTAATTAGTTTTCAACGCCACATCGTTACGTCGACTTCCCTACAAAGTGGCCCATTAAGTACCAAATTTTATTTCGGATCTATTAAGGAAAACTCATCATTTTATTTTTTGGGGGGGATTGTTGCAAATTAGATAATGTAGTGGAAAATTAACGATTTTTTTGGCTCGTTACCGCTTGAGTACAAGTTATTATAATCGTCTAGAAAAATCGGATATCAACAGGAAACTACTGATTAACAATTTTGTTATGCCTTTAAATAAAAGTTAAAGCCCTTAAACCAAATTAAATTAATTAAGATCCAATAGTATTAAATATTTCGTTTTTCCAATGTATTTAAATATATAATAGCAGCTAGCTTGAAAGTCTTGTACACGCGCTCAATATGTAATAACCAAAGCATTGAAAGTATGATGTCATGATCCAGATGGATCTATAAAAGATTTCATTGGCTCCCGTAACATCTCTTCCCATTGGTTAAAATTCCAATAGTCCCATTGGATAAAGTTTCGGATGTATCGAAACTATAAATGAGAAACATACAACAAACTCAAGGAGAATGCCTTTGAATCTTGTCTGGAACCGAATGTAAGCGCGGCCGGGCATAGCTCGAAATGACCTCTTACGTGTTAAAAAGAAATATCTGTAATATCTTTAATTTACGTGAATAAATTGTTGGTGTTTAAAAAGCGCGTATTCTTCTCAACTTACAATGGATACCACGAATCTTATCAACATGTAGTTATTTACGATGCTGTACATCCAACAAAAATGTAAGTACTTTACATTTAATTTCCGCTCAAGGAACTGTTTAAGTGGGAATGAAAAAACCCACATACCTTTAAAAGGAAGATAGGACAAATTTCTTGGAAATATAATTTCTCAATACTTTTCTTTTTCTTCTTATATTTATTATAATGAATAGAACGGAAATCTGCATTTTTAATTTTTTACACCAAAATCCTTTCCTCTATTTTCTTTCTTCTCTACCTTCTTTTATCCTCATTCTTAACTATATATCTGCATTTCCAGCATTTGTCTTCCTTGAATATCGTTAGCTGTTAGGCCAAAGATACAGAGGTCCCGCGTTTATTTCCATAGTTTTTCCTGTCGTTCTCTATTTCTCTTCCACTGGTTTATTTATAGCAATTTTGTGACGCAGACTGGGTTCTGTACTATTTAAGACAAGCCCCCACTGTCAAAATTTTCTGAGATTCCTGATTTGTCACACCTGTTTTCATTTATTCTATCATATGTACGTTATGCATTCTGTCTTTGAGTGTTATCTTAAGAGCAACCCGAGATATGCAGTTCTGTCAAACGAAGAAATTCCTCTCCCTCGTCTCCTATTGCTATTCACCTGCACTTTTATCACATATCCGTCATGATAATGTGCTAATATACACTGAAGTGCCAGAAAAACCGGTACAGGCGTGCGTATGCAAATAACGGAGCTTTGCAACCAATCAGCGTAACGCGATGCGGTCGGCAGCGCCTATATAAGACAAGAGATGTCTGGCAAAGCTGTTAGATCGGTTCTTGCCGCTACAATGGCAGGTTATCAAGATTTAAGTGATTTTGAACGTGGCGTTATAGTCGGCACAAGAGAGATGGGACATAGCATCTCCGAGATAGCGACAAAATTTGGATTTTCACATATGACCATTTCACAGGTATACCGTGAATATCAGGAATCCGGTAAAACATCAAATCCCCGCCATTGGACTGTTGATGACTGGAAACACGTTGCCTGGTCTGACGAGTCTCGTTTCCAATTGCATCAGGCGGATGGACGTGTACGGGTATGGAGACAACCTCATGAATCCATGGACCCTACATGTCAACAGGGGACTGTTCAAGCTGGTGGAGCTTCTGTGATGGTATGGGGCGTGTGCAGTTGGCGTGATATGGGACCCCTGATACGTCTAGAGACAACTCTGACAGGTGACACATACGTAAGCATCATGTCCATTGTGCATTCCGACGGACTTGGACAATTTCAGCATGATAATGCGACACCCCACACATCGAGAGTTGCTACCGAGTGGCTCCAGGAACACTCTTCTGACTTTAGACACTTCCATTGGCCACCTAAATCGCCAGACATGAACATTATCGAGCATATCTGGGATGCCTTGCAACGTGCTGTTCAGAAGAGATCTCTACCACCTTGCACTCCTATGGATTTGTGGACGGCCCTGCAGGATTCTTGGTGTGAATTGTCTCCAGGATACCTTCAGACATTAGTCGAGTCCATGCCACGTCGTGTTGCGGCACTTATGCGCGCATGGCGGGGCTACACGATATTAGGTAGGTGTACCCACTTTTCTGGCACTTAAGTTTATATATATATATATCATATATTTAATATGATATATTTCGTATATTTAAGCATTTTGTTTTATTTTTTTACTTTATACTTAGCATTTCTTTTGTTGCTTATTTATGACATGACTCGCCAGTTCGTCCATGCTAAGTGAATTCGCCTTCCGTTAAGGCAGTTCCTCAGTATCTGAAGGTCTTGACTTTGACGGGGTCTGCATCAAATGTATTTATTTTTCCTGGATCTTGTACCGCCCACATTGGATTGTTTTGCGTTGGATGGCATTTATTTCTAGATTTCTGCCGCATCTACCTACATATGAAAGATTTTGTCGGACGCCTTGTCTTGATTCCCCATAAACCAGAATGCCTTGGGCACAGAGTAAGCTTTATATGTTGCTTCAGTAACCTGGGCTATATGTATCATCAAATCTTTCCCATTTTTCGAGCATATACTAAGTAAATACCTTCCCCTATTGTTCAAAAACCCATGGATGAAGAGCAGCTCCTGACTGGTCAAAATGCTAGTGTATGTTATACGCAATAAATACTTTGTGAATCGTGTTTTCATTTGTAATATGAATGTCTGTTTTGGAATTGCCTAAATTTGGAAATTTCTAAACTGATTTTGGCATAGGCGTTCGCAGAAGTATCATAGGGGTGTCGCAGGTTATAACATGGGATTATTGAACTACAACTACAGATATCGATATGTATACAGGGTATCTCAGCACCAGGGTTATAGCAATGCTGGTCGCAAATCACTCACAGCGCCAGTTCTAAAACCGTCCAGCATGCACAAATAGTGACAACCAGTGCATGAGAAGCGCAAAATGCGATGTCCTAATCATCTATGCACTTGAACAGCTGACCTGAGTTTTATCTGGCGCTTTTCACGCACTGGTTGTAAATATTTGTGCATGCTGGACGGTTTTAGAACTAGCTCTGTGAGTGGTTTGCGACCATCATTGCTATGTGATTCCGAGTCATCTAGGTGTACCCTACCCTAGAAGTTTGTAACCCTGGTGCTGGGACAACTTGTATACAGAAAATTTCATCGTAAAGGGCGTTACAGCCTCAATACTCGCTGCGTACGTCAGTGGGTTTAGGGAACACATTAACCGCCCTTCCTGTTCCAGATAGCATGCAAAGTAGTCAAAGAGGTATTATTTCCTCTCTGACGATTAACACAATTGTTAAATACTCGAAACACGAAGCCAGCAAGCCCTGATTGTCTTACGTTTCTTTTAGGGGGAATTTTGTGGATGATAATTTTTGACGCCCAAGCATAAGTTCAAAGGAGATTTTTTTATATATAGAAGAAAAAGGGCCACAGCTCTGACTCGGAGAAGGACCAAGTACCCACCGTATGAACAGGTGTAACTTAACCTGCTAGGCCACCAAGGCACAGAAACGATGCCCCTTTTCTTCGTACAAAGTTTTGAAAGCGATATTATAAACTTCTGGGTGTTAACACAATTGTCAAATGGCCAAATGGTCATTCTTATTGTTCGGCAACTGTGTTAACACCGAGCAGGTGATAATATCGCTTTCGAAAGCTTATACGAAGAAAAGGGGCATCGTTAGTGTGCTTTGCTGACCGAACAGGTTAAGATACATTGGTCGATACAGTGGGTCCCTCTCTGCGCAGGGCGGTGTCTCTTTTTCTTCTGTCCATAAAAAGTTCTAGTTTGAGATTTTGTTTTTAGTTTTTGAGCTTTTTTTTTCTAGTTTGAGCTTAAAACGTGCGAGCCAAAAATACTATCTACGCAAAGTAAGCTCCATAAGTCAAAACTACCTTCCAAAACTATCCTAAAGATAATGAAAATTAAGACGAAATTGGTAATTCTGCAGAAAAAACGGCTATAAGCAGTACGGAAAAAATTTATAGCTGGTAAAACATATAATATTTATTCAATAATAAACTAGCTATTTTATTTTTGAATAAAACACAGTGCTAGTATGTGAAATACAAGAAAAGTTTTTGAAAAAAATTTTTTTGATAAAATATTTTAGTTTTTCTTTTGACCAATCAGTTGTTGATCAAACGGAATCTTCACATGATCTTTTTCAAAATAGGAAATAGACACCTTCATATTTTTTTTGTTTGTTTGTTTTACGGCTCAAAGACTACAGTGGTCATGCTGCGCCGGGACCTACTGTTTTCCGAGGAATCCGAACCTCTTAAGGCCTAGGGAACCAAACCCCGGACTACAGTGAGCAGTGCGATCTTTATGAGATCTCTGAGTAAGCGTTCTTTTTGCACTGCTGGGAGTCGAACCCGGATTAGCCGCGCAATAGGAGAACGCGTTACCACACTGCGCCACCGCAGGGCTCACTTTATATTTTTTATTTATTGCATTTATTTTTATATTTTCTATGCGCAATAAAACGAGAATTTTCTGAAAGTCTGGATTTTTCTCACGTCTATTCCAACGTATTATTTATTTCAAAACTTGGTAAAAATTCTAAACCAAAAATTCCTTTTATGTCATGCATTTGGAAGTAGGACTGTACAACCTGTACTAATATTTCATCTTTTTTATACTTCTGATTAAGACATATTGACGAATTGGGAAATCAGTGCACGTAGGACTTCTTCTCGTGTGGGATTAGATATTATTCACGATTTTATTTACGGAAAATTCAGTTCATAGGGAATATTTAAACGTCAATTTATACTTTACTAATTGGTGTATTTGCCTGGATGTGCAGCGGTTCAAAAATTATGGCTGGATTAAGTAGTTACAAAGAGATCACTTGATCTGTCATTAAAGAGAGTGAAGTATCTTTATATCCAATAGGAGAGGACTTCAGCCTACTAACCCCCTCTCCCTTTTATGTCACTGTCATTGTTTTCATTTGTTTTTCGTTGGGGTTCGTTAGTCGTAGGCACTCTCCCAGAACTTGAGAATATATTAACCTATTTTCACCAAACTAAATACTTTGTTGATTAGCACTCTGCAAACAAGCCTCCAACTGAAATAATTTTCGTTAAATATCCATGTCCATCGAAGCAAAATATATTCATAAGGATTGTTCTAAACTATAAAGAATTAAACAGTAGATATATTGAATATTACGAATATAGCGAACCACTTCGTGGACAATTCAAGCCAACTGCCAATTTCTTGGCAAAAATGCAGTAAATTTGCCATACGATATTGATTTTATGCAGGTAGGGTACTTCCTTCAACGACCACCCTTTAATTACGATCCCTTGTTCAACATCTCTTGACATGGCCCGATTTAGAAATTCTGGGGCCCGGGCCAGACATTCATGAAGGGGCCCCCGCCCATTTTGTACCCACGTTAGATTTCTGATTACTATGTTTATCATTATGCATATGAGTGAATGAATTTTATTTATTAGACCAATTTAGATATAACACATTATCTAGCTATGTTTTCCTGATTTTAAGGGTAAGGAGCCAATAAAGGATTTTTTTAAAATTGTGAAAAGTTGCCCATAAAACAAAAATTTAAATTTTTACGAATGTATTGGATTAAATTTAACGTTCAGGGGGCCCCACTAAATCGGGGGCCCGGGGCAGATGTCCCGCGTGCCCCTGCGTAAACGAAGCACTGTCTCTCGAGATTTTATTCATTTTAAACTTTTTACTGTGAAGTGTATGTTGGAATCCTAGTTAGGCCTCTCAGGAAAATACTAAACAAGTTCTATAACCCAAATTAGAAACCTCAAAGAAAGAGAGAGAGAGAGGCAGACCCAGAAACGTATGTGAAATAACAGTAACGTTAAAGAAAACTTCTAAAATTTTTGAACGTTTTGGTCAGCCTATTAATGCGTATGTACTTTCTATCCAGTATTTTCGCTGAAGGTAAAAAATTCTATCACCATGTTCATTTTAGTGAAGATGAAAGATCCATCAAGAGATATAAAATTGTCAAAAAACACTGAATAAAGCATATAAATAGACAGAAACAAAACCAACCACAGTTGAAGCACAGTTTTTCAATTGTGACTGATTGTAGTTTTCCCTATTTATAATCAAGAGGTAGATGTGGATTTGTGCGTTACAAGTGCATTTCTAACAACTACCAGACGTTTCATTTTACATTCATATTCGATAATAACCATGGTTTTGCAGTATTCTATGTAAAAATGGTAGTTTAGAATAGTAGTTCCCAAACTTTTTCAGTGACGACCCATTTTTATCGTAGCCAAGTAATCCGCGACCCCCTTTTATAGTAACCAAAAGAACTACGACCACTCTTTTGTCCGTCGCCGCCACATTTGCATAATAAAAGCATTTTTAACAGAGTAAAGAAAATACATTGAATACAAAATTATATTATATTAATAATATATATATATATATATATATACATTAGTTATGTATAAAATATATATTATGTCAATTATACATGTTATATATTATAGATATAAAGTTAACAACCGTTAGTAGAATATTGCAGTTAGCCATGTTGAAATATAAAAGCGTCGAATACATTTGGTATGAAATTCCTTATAAAATTAATTGCAATTAAAAATAGTTGGGGCGACCCTCCCTCAGAAAAATGTCCGCGACCCCCAGGTTGGAAACCACTGGTTTAAAAAATGATATAAAACACAGATTCAAAGCGAGGTGGAAGATCAACAGAAGCTACATTAGGTTCAGAATTAGAGCATTTCACATATATATTGTATATAATTTTTATGCACAGTTTTTTCGATTCCATATATAGCAATTCAGATTCAGTATATCTACTTTTTCAAATTGAACGTGCAATATTTCAGATTTTAATGCAGGATTTCAGTGGTTGATTAAGTCTAATATTTCAGCTGCCATAGGTACGGATTAAAAATATATTTTCTTAGTTGTCAATAAAAATATATAAACATTGAATGTATATTTTCTTAATTATGCCTAAGAATTTTGATTTTGCTTTAAGAAAAAATTTAAAACGATTTGAACATTTTAAAATTGATTTCAATTTCGCTAAAATGTTTTGAACAGGAAATAAATTTAACCTATAGGGAAAAAAAGGTTTTGCGCTACTGGGAAAAAGAGCTTTGCAGCGGAGAGGATCTTTCTGTTAAAAACCCATTCAATAAGATTGTGAGCAATCCTCTACGTAATTTAAAAGTGCTATAGATGAGAAACTGGATTTAAAATGAGATTTTGTGATAGAAATACTTTTCATGATGAACTGTTTTGCAAATTTATATTTTGGACGTTTATACGAAGTCCCTATTCGCTTAGTTTCGAGAAAAAATATCGACGCTCGTCACAAATATGCATGACAGCTTAATGTTTTTGTGTTTTAAACTTTATAGAAAACATATTTTTGAAAATAATAAACACAATGGGGCGCAGATGATAGAACTGAAAAATTTCGCATAAATGTGTAGTTATTTTGAGAAAAACGTATTCCGTTCAGATGCTCCAATCACGATTGGTTTCCGACGACAATTTCTCACTAGATCGCTGGCTGCCTTAAAGTCTCCAGAAACAAGACACCATCTAAATAACATTCTCGAACCATTTTTTGATACGTGAAGATGATAGCCTCTACTTCGAGGCTTTCTTGTATCGCAAAGACCTTTGCCGATGCACCAGAATCAGGAGGGCAACAAAAGAGATCCGCACAGAGATGCTAAAACTAGCCAGGAGAAGGACTTCCGCGAAAAATTTCGACGACGCCCAAAGCACCATTAATCAAAAGAATAAACTGCAGCAAAATTTGCAGACACAATTTCCTTCCCTTAATATGTAGCGTCAAAAACTTGGCGAGGCCTGGCGACGCGAGCATTTGACTCGAAATAAAATGATGTGGTTTTTACTTTTAGGTCTTGGGTTTTTTTCTGCCTGAGCAAAAAAAAAATCTCGCCACAAAAGCAGTTGGCAGGGGCGTCTATATATGTCGGCAGGGAGTTCGAGGCCACCCTAGTAGTTCAAAAATTTGATCTGCCCGATTTTGCTATGCATTTACTTAAAAAGAATTTGCAATCACATTTTAAAATCAGGTTCTTTTCAATTTATTACAAATTGTTAAGCAGCACCAATTATTTTTGTATCATTTTAGCATCTTGTACATTCACTAAAATATTTGACAGCCTTGAAAAGGAGGTAATAATTTTTCTCACCCCCTATACAAATAATCATATGTTCGCCTATGATAGTTGGCATTTGCTTATTTCCTTTAGCTGACGAATATAGGCCTTAATCATTTGTTTCACAGTCATAGTTTTAAATTTCAATCACTATCATGATTATATTTTAAAGTTTTGATCAAGCTTGGGTATCGGCAACTGATTTGGTTTGTTTGCTGCCTTTCTCTGACACTTCTCTCTGCCAGTGCCTCAAACCCTGCCTTTCTCTGGAAATATAGTACATAATATTTTTCTCTATACAATAGAGTAGACCCTCCTTTAACGGTCACCTCTAAACAACAGTAACTTCTAAATTCCGACTACATATCAATGGAACTGAAAGCGTTCCATAGGATTAACATCGGTGCTAACCTCCAAACAACGAATTCCGAACAACGGCCATCCAGTGGGCATCGCGAAAAAAATTTAATTCAAATTTTTCAAATATGTCTGCAACAAAAATTGTCAACAATGTAAAGTAAAATTTACTTGACGGTACTTTGTAAGAGGTTATTACCCTTCTCAGGGTAGTTAACGGTATTTTCTTTCAATTACTCCATTGAAATATGTTCGGTTTGTAGCTTTATACGTACACCCCTTTCCGTGGGTACGGTGTCGCTATTTATGACCGAATATCCCAATATTTTGTCAGTGCAAACAACTGCTGTCCATTAAAATTTCTTTTTGGCAGTTCCGGTTCTTTATGCGTTGTTACAACTGAATAGTGTCGTTTCAACTTAACTTCGTCGTTTGAACGGCAGTTTATAATAACGATGAGTCCTTCACGAAAAGTCTCAACTCTAAAGGAGAAAATCAAAGTTACTCAGGACAATGAAAATAGTATAAGCGCATGAAAATTAGCAACGCAATTTTCGGAGTTCGTAGATAAATGAGATTTTAAAAAATAGTGAAGATTTTCTGAAATGATCCTTTTCAGGCGTGAACTTACATAATAAAACAAAGCGCCGTAAGACCGGCAATAAAGGACTTGACAGAGTACTGTTATAATGGCTTTCTAACTGTCGATCGAAAAACTTTCAAAAATCCTGCAATTAAAATATTTTTTAATTGCAGAATTTTTCCTCATCAGACGAAACCAAAAATATAGACATATGATGATAATAGGGAAGGTTTGGGTATAGCTCCTAGAAGGAATAGTGTTCCGACTCCTCATTGAGCCAATGGTAAAAAATAGAAAAAGAAATGAAACTTCCGGAAGGTGGCGCTGCGGGGAGTCTATTTGCTTACTTTTCCCATGTTACATCTGCTGTGTGTGAATTTTTAATTGCAAGGCAAATTAATTTTTTTGTTAATTAAAGTCAAATATAATGTATGTCTAGAAAGTAATGTTACACCGTAATTGTATATCTTCTGCCCAGCTTGCCAAAATATACACGGAGTAATTTGGTAAGTTCTTCATTGACAATAATTACTTGTCATTTCTCACTGTGTGTGATTTAGAGATACTTTTCAACCCTATTATTCCTTTCAGAATTTAAACGTAATATAATAATTATCTATCCCTTTCCTTTTTAATAGCTCTTTGTTTCATTTTGGAAAACACCACATTAAAAAAATAAACATAGCTATATTCAACTATGATTAAAATTATCTAAATTTGAAATCTGTAAAAATTTGTGTTAATCATTATTTAAAAAATACCGGAATGAATATTGTTTTGTCTTTTTCTTGGCCAGCTTTTTTCACAATATATAGGTCACTTTTCAAAAATTCTTACTATGCCCAAACAACGAAACACTCGTTTCTTCGTGCCTGAATGAAACAGACAATACAACAACAACACACAATATAAAAATAGTAAGTTATCACTGTTTAGTGTTGCAAAAATTGAAGAGTTGCTCAGTAATTGGCAAAAATTAATACCACGTGCTGATAAATTGCTCCATGACAAATGTGCTATGTGTGAACTTCATTTCCAAGATCAGTTTGTAATTCGAAATTTTGTACATACAGCAAATGGCAAAACAGTTACTATACCCAGAAGTTATCAGATTTTTTTGCCTGTTACCATACCAACGACATTTCCAAATTTGCCGAAATATTTTTCTGCTACTCTTCCAAAAAAAGGAAGTTTCGTGAACTTCAATGGAATTCCAGTGATGAAGGAGTAAGTTCTAAAATATTAGAACCTGACCTGCCTCCAGTGACAATTCCACTACATATGCTACGAAACGTTAAGCTTCCATCAGAAGTTTGGGGTTGGCAAGTACCTGTTAACAATAAGAATTGTCTAATTTTCCATATTCTATCTATCCATTTTGAAGCTTTACCTTTACTTTCACCCAAGAAGGCAGTTGTAGTGCATGAGAATGGGTGTCAGATAAAATGTAAATTTTATTTACGGGGTCAGAAATTTGTATATTTCCGGATATGTTGTCTAAATGAATGTTAGAAAATACTTTATTAGAAGTAGATAAATTTTTAATTTGCAAAGGAGTTGAAGGTTATCTGAGTTCGTTGGTATTGACCAGTCTCCAAAACAAGCATTTATACAAGGAAATGAGATATATAGTTCAAAGTGTGTGGAAAAGGACACTAAAGATATATGTGTGCATTGTAAATATCTTCGAAAATTAATACAGCATAAAAAATTTCGTAAAAGCCGATTAGCACCTTGATTGTTGGGTACCAACAAGCTTACATACAAAATGCATGTAATTAAAAAGCTAAAAGAACGGGTTATATACCTTACACATCAGTTGAAGGAGATTCAAACTAAAAACAAAATGCTGCCTAAAATTTATGTTGATGAAAAAATAGCAAGATTACCCATAAAACAACAACAAGTGGTTCAGCATTGCTTTCAAGCAGCTATTCGAAAAACTGCAAATGGCATGCATTATTCAAAAGAACGGATATTGGAGTGTATTTTGATGCACGGGGCAAGTCCGAAATTACATAAACACATACGCCAACATCAAACTATGAACTTGCCGAATCAAGAATTTGTCAAATTCCTATTCGGAAGTATGTTTCTAATTATAACTCCGGTTTTGGATTTAATGCAAATACTTTTGATCTAATTGCACAAAAAGCAAAAACTATAGATTTGTTTAAGAAACGTGGTTGACTTATCACTGGTGTTTGTTTGTTTGGCTTTTTTATGGCGCAAGAGCATCTGGGCTATACTGCGCCAAGTTATCACTGATGAAATGAAACTGACTGAAAAATTACAAGCAAAGTCATGTGGTAGTATTGAAGACTTTGTGGATATTGGAAGATAAACCCCAGATAATCTGAAAACAACACCATGTAATCATGGATTAGTGTTCCTGTTTTAGCTATTAACAGGTGATTGGCGACAAATATTGAGTATGTTTATCCCGAGCAATAACCTACGTGGTGATTTTCTCACAAAATTGATTATTGAAGCCATAGTTCTTTTTGAAAATGCGGGATTATTTGTGGATTTCATTACCTATGAGGCTGCTTCGTGGAATCGAAGTATGTGGAGCATATTTGGTATATCAGCAAGCAAATATCACATCAATAATAAAGTTAGCCATCCAATGGATTATTTTAGGTATTTATTTTTTGTCTCTGACTGTCCCCATTTGATAAAATGTGTGCGAAATGCTTTCGTCATTGGGAGATTTTTGTTACCAGAAAGTCAAGCAAGACCCAAACATGTTGAAGCTGCGTGAAAATTGGATTCGAATCCGGCTACCTTAAAAATAATGCCAAAAATTACGGAAGCACATATTCATCCTAACAATTTTGAGAAGATGAGAGTAAGCTATGCCTTCCAACCGTTCAGTGAAGGTATTTTAAAAGGATTATATCTTTTCAAAGCTGATGTTGAAAAATCATATGGGAAAAAGTCAGGCCACTTATGGTTTTATCAGTTTGATAAATGATTTAAAACGAGTTATGACATCAAGAATTCCGAGGATAAGTTTGCGTTTCAACACAGATTAATAGAAAATACTCCTGAAATTTTTGGAATATCTAAGTGAATGGGAAGCACATACTGGCCCAAAAAAATAGGCTTCTTGAGTTTCAACACTGTTCTCGGGTTGCGGGTTACAATTAAGAGCACTCTTGGGCTATTGGAGTATTTAGGTGAAGCTGGGAGTTATAAATATTTAATGACATCACGATTAAGCTAGGACAGTATCGAAGATACCTTTGGAATTGTTCGACAGTCGTCTGGCTGTAATGATCACCCTATGCCATCAGAGTTTTTAACTATCATACAATGACTCAGTTTTTATAACTTGACAAGATCTAGTAAAAGCTGTAATTGTGAGTTCGAAACCCTAAACCCTCTTTTATCCATCGATGATTCTGAGCAGTCAAGAAAACTATTAAAAATAGACTGCTTATTAGACTTGGATCTTCTGAAGGAAGAAAGAACAAATTTGTCTTCAAAGGACACTTCATTTGCAGCATGTAGTTTAATTTCAAGACAAGAACCACAAGATCAATTTTTGTTATACATTTCAGGCTACGTAGCTAGAAAATGTGTTCCAAACCGGTGTCAGAACTGTTATAATTTCTGTATACTAACTACATAAGTAGATAAAGAAAATCATTCTGGCACATTGATTCATCATTTTGACAGCGATGGATTAGTTTATCCTTCAGGTAAATTGATTGAATTAATTAGTCAATTAGAAAGCGTTTTGAGTCATTATTTTGTTACAGAAGATTTACACAGGGATATTGTGGATATTTTATCTGTTCTTGTGGATAAAAATGTCACCTATGCTGGCTGTCCTGCACATAATAAGATTATCACATTGAGAATAATCAAATTTTATTTATTGTGTAGGCTTAATTTTTTTTATCAAACGACTGAACAAATCTAAGAATAACATGCAAAAAATGGAACTTTTGAAATTGCATAGATTGAAATAAAGAACTGCTGCGTTGTTGTGCTGTCTTATTAGATTATCATATAGGTTAAGTTTATTGACTTTTATGCAATACATGTATACAGGCAGTTTAAGCAAGAAATTACTAATCCATATGTGGCGACAGCACAGAACACATCCCCCAATGCTTTTTTCCTCTTGAAAAAGAGTTAAAAATATTTGTAGATCGGCTTGTGACGTTATACGTATAGGCATTTTCACGTAATTCGCCGCTCTCTTGGCTGTGTTTTGTTCATTGCAGTGAATGGTATTATGTGTGTGAACAATTGACATTGTCTTTTTTTGTGGAATTACGATTTAAAGAGAAATGTGCTGGAGTAGGTTATAAAAGAAGTATTAATTTCATTCTGATATGAGCGTTAGATGGAATCGTGAACTAGGCCTCATTTGAATGACGCTTTTCAGTGGGTTACAAGAATGTGCATGACAGGGGAGGAGGAAAGGAAGGGATAGAGAGGCTGAGAAGGAAGGAAAGGGAGCGACATAGGCAGGGGAATGAGAGACAGAGGAAATGGGAAGAGAGAAGGTAGGGAAAGTTGCGGAGCTTATATGGCAAAGCACAAAAATAGACCAGAAAATTTGTTTCCCGCTACAAAAACGATACACATCCGACAAAGAGGAGTAATAAAGGTTAGTACCTCTTTTTTTCTTAACTTCGCTGAATCGGGACGTCTGTGTTGTTAACATGACGTAAACAACATGGCAGAAAGGCAGTGTCACTGTTGCCATGCATGTTGGAAACACTTCCCGCTAAAAAGAACTTGGGTAGATGTTGTGTACTAGAGCCCCATATGTTAACATTGATGTATTAATGTTAAATTAGAATTAAAAGTTATTTTTTAAAAAGTGAAATTGTTTATGTGTGGATAATTTTTAGGAAACTAGACTTTCTGTAACCATTTTACTAAGTACTTGTATAATTTGTGTGATCACAACTTGGTCATTTTTTTAACCCTAGACAGAATAAGTGGGATACACAGTGTCCCCACTGTGTAAATAAATCTTTGACGCATGCATATTTTTGATAATAGGCACAAGCTCCTCCACGTAAATTCGTTTTTCACAGAGATCTTGCCGAGGTAGGTTGTGCAGATAGCTTCCGTAGATTACGTGATTTGGTATGTTTGGGGTTCCGTGTACCCAACATGCATCGGTATCGAACAATTGAATTAATCTGGTGGAGGTTTTTCCTAATGGCTGGTCCAAGCAACAGCCACCTCAACCTGGGAGGGAAGCAAAAGGAGATGCTTGTTCTGTTCGCGAGCGAAGGTTAGAAAACTGCATTGCAGTTGCCTCAAGCCAATATATTCAGACCACCGAATAATGCTATACTTCCAATGTAATCACGATGACTAAAAAGTGAACTGTGAGTGGCCAGTGATGAGAGAAAAAAGTATAACACTGAAATGGAAGACACATTATCACATGTTTAATGAATATTTGCATAAATAATGTTAAATTTGTGTGTTATTCAACTCGTTAAAGATTAAAGCCTCTTTGAACTCCACCTATCCTGGCACGTTTTATTTTTCCACCTAGGATGTCTAGGGTTGAGTAATGGACACTTTTTTAATATTTTTTAAGCTCAGAGCTGCTGCTAGCCCTGATTGGGAAAGCCTATAGCAGACGATGGAAGGAAGAAACTGCTTATATGTTTAAATCAAAGCAGTTTTTCTTGTGAAAATAGAGAGAAATGTATTTTACTTATAACCTATAAAAAACAATGCATAAAGTGTATTCTATCCCGTAAAAATAGCTAGTTGTATTGTATCTTCTAAAAATAGCAAGTGTATTGCCAGTGCCATATTGCCCAATAGGATATAGACTAAGGCGGCAAAATTTGAAAGGCGGTATCAAATTATAAATTTTTGTGATGGTATGTTTTTCTAAAATTAAAGAAAATATTTATTTGGTAGGGGCAACATTTTTATCGTTCTACCTGTGGCGGTAAAAAGCATGGGCCAATATTTGATATAACAAAATAAACGGTGAATAACAGTATATGATATAACAAAATAATACCATATGATGATATAATCAGACGTTTTACCGAGAAGACAGCTAGACGTCATGCTTTCCATGTAAATACAATGTTTGATGGGCTTTTATGAATTTGCTAAAATTAAAATATATTTCTATGAAACTGAATTTTGGATTTACTGTATACCAAAAAGAAATGATACCGCAATATAAATTAATATTATTTAATGTGTTGCGACGAAAATTGAAAGATCAAAATTGAACTTTCAGTTAAATTAACTTCTATCAAGGAGGGACCATCAATTACAGAATTTAAGCTTCTTCATATATACAAGCTGTGAGATTACATCCGTAAACTAATTACTATATACGGTTACTATCCCCTATTTTAATTGTTCCAGGGTGTGACCAGCCACAATGCATGATAATGCAAAGCACATCCCAGTGGTTTAAAAGGTAGCTACCTCGATGCCACTCATCCATCTACCGTATCATATCAATGTAGAAGCATTATTAGACAGCCTAACTAAAAAAATCATCATATTCAGAGGACTTCTATATTGGAACTTTAACGCAGCAGAATACATTAATTACAGAACGTGAATATATTAAATATTAGGGACTTTTTTCATTTCAGATATACATGCAGTTCAGACTATTGGCATGCTAACCATGCAACAGGACGTCAGTTGTATTTAAATTTGTTCACCAACGTACTTCTATTTAATTACTATTTAATTATAATTTAATTATTTTTTAAATGATGTTTTCAATTGACAACCTTACAGGTTCATCGTTGATGTGAGAAACCAGTTATATTTGTTGATATCGTGTTTAACTCCTGGAAATAATTAATGTGATTTAATGTTCTCCAATTTAATATTCTACCATTTATTTTAACTTCATGTTATTAGTATTGAACGTAAAATTGTAATTTGCACAGGGGTATTGGATTTCTTTAGTTAATCATTAATTGCTAATACATTCCTGTTCTCCGCCCCCTCCCCACGTGCCTCTTATGCTGTTAACCACAAACTAAGCACAAAGAAAAGCGGAACATACCCTAACAACAGATGTGCCAGAAATATTTGGCCTGCTGAAGAATTTTAGAAATTAAAAGACGTCAGTGTATATGTACCTTAGGAAGATAGAAACGTGGTTTGGACTACTGTTAACGGAAAAGGTCGCTTACAACAACACTCCTAGCTGTCCGGTTTGCAAATGAATTAAAGTCACCTTCCAGTCGAGCTTAATCACCCTAGACTACCTATTTACAACAGCCTCTTTACCGAGCTCACCTTCAAAACATCGGATAGAAGAAAAGTGGACGGGCGCTCGATGGCCCCCACACCTGTAGCTGGTAATTGAAAATATTGAACTCGCACGTCAATCAACGAAGCTAAAGGACATGGTTCAAAGAATTAAGAATGTACTAGAACACCAATCCCACTTTGGCGTGGCGAGAGTAAAATGTTTCCTTTTCAGCATAGTGTCTGGTTTTCACTATAGGGCCAACACACACGCGGGCCTCAAGAAGAAAGGGTTCAACTTGGTGCATAGAAGAAGCCAAAAAGTTAATTTCAACACCAAGGTCAGGACAAGTGGAAAGACTGCTGCCCCGAACTCGAGCTTCAACAGACAGTCTTCCACTCAAAGTTCAACAGACAGCGCCGGACCTCTGACACCTCGCCATGCTGAACGAATTTGGTGTCGGACACTCTTAGGAATAATTTGCTGATTCACCTTTATGCTAAATGAAGTTTAAAATGTTTTGGTAACGAGACGAAGCGGGTCGCTGACCCTAATATTCAATATTACCATGTTCTGAAATCTGGGTGCAACCGATACTCCAGAGCTCTTTGCCAATTATGGGTTTACCTACACCAAACGCCGTCACTTTATCGGTTTGGAAATCACGCCAGCAGTACTCCAAATTCAAATGGTTTCTCGCGCATGTTAGTTCTTCTTTCGATCTTATTTTATCTTCTAACTGTCCCCTTTGTTCCCCCAAGGTCCCCAATTCCCTGTAAAATCATATTTTAAGGAATTTTGTATCTTGGAATTACTGATGTGCTTATATTTTAATGCGTGCTTATTTCATTTAGCATTTCAAATAAGTAGTTAATCAAATCAAAGCCTTTTCATTTGTATGACTTGTACATTTTGAGTTATTTTTCTCATTTAAATCACAACACGCTTTAGTACTAATCTTAACTGTAATCCCAAATGATTAATTTAATTAAATTCACCACAAATTCTTCTGAACTAATGTTTATGTTTCAATTTATGAGTTTGTTTTTCAACATGTTTATCGTCAATACAAAAGTTTATGGTATATATTGAAAGTAACAATTTTATATTCCTGCTACTAACTAAGGGGAGCAGATAAGGAGGAGCAGCAAAAAAGAAAAGAAGCCCAGGGGCAGAAAAATGATAAATCTGCCATGCATCGTGTAAAAACCTAAAGTGTAAAAAAGGTAAATCCAGAGTTAGAATGCAATGGTTGTTGTTGTAATAACAGGAATTAACTCCTCGCCTGATCCTGCGAGATGAAAAGTGGGCATGAGTAAGTAATACAATAACAGTAATGTTCAAGTTTTATCACTCTTTTACCATTTAATTACATTAAATTAAAATTAATGAAATTGATGATTTTATTTTGTCATTATAATAAGACCTATTTTTATCATGAAAAAATTGATAAACATTTAAATTTCTTTTATTTTTTAATTTATAATTAGAAAATCCATTACATGTGAATATTTTTAATAAAAAGTTACTACTCAGTGCCATGGGCACCCATACGAGTATTTCTAGGGAGGGGCTTAGAAAAATTACCTCCTTCTCAAAGCTGTCGAGAATTTGAGTAAATGTACAAGATACCAAAACGCTACGAAAATAATTGATACTGCTTGAAAAATAGTAATGAGCTAAAAAGTACCTTATTTTTAAATGTGAGTGTGAATTATTTTGGAAGTAAAATGCATAGCAGTTTGGGGCAAATCAAATTTTTAAAACGGGTTAGGGGCCTGATTCCTTCCCCGGTTGGGATGTCCATTCAGCAATATTTTAATGATAAATTGTTTAATTTATGGACGTTGGCGAAGTTCGTGAGAGGCAAATCTTTATTAAAATCGAGAATCTTTGCATTTAATTCCGCATTTAAAATCGTAATATTCGTCGTTAAAACGCACATATAAACGTATGCGTACGGTAAATCGTAGAATCATTTAATATTATTTTACATGAACTACTTTATTTATACTATTAATTTATGCGTAATAATTTATTTATAATATTTTATATTTAATACTTTATTTACACTATTAACATTTTAATTAAAATATGTGGGAAATTTCCTTCGGGCGGGTTAGCAACACTGCTGTAAAGGGAGAAATTCGGCAAGTAGACTGTTGAGAGCGCCATCTATCGGTGGTGAAAAGTTTGAGGACTGGTTTTCGCCATAGTTCCAACACGGCCCATTCTAGGCGCTGTAGTTTGGGTATTATTCTCAGATTAGCAAAAATTACAAATATGAAATCCAGCGAATTTGTTTGCGTGGACGAAGATTTAGAACTTTCTGTTACGCATAATACTATTCAGGAATTGTTAGAAAATATGATGGAAGGGGAGGTGGGAGTGATGAGAAAATGGAAGAGGAGTTGAGTGTGAAACAGCCACAGCATTCTAACGTCAAAATATATTCTGATGTTTTGGCAAACTGTTAGGAGATCCGAAACTTTTTCCTGAATGAAAATGATGACGAGTTACACGAAAGGGCTACAAATAATATTATTTTCTTAGAAAAGGATATTTGCTAAAAAAAAAACTGTGAAACACTGATTTTTGTTTTAATGTAAATTAAAATAGATGAGGAATAATGCATTTCAAATGACTAATCTTTTTATTGTCAGTATTATTTACTATCATTTTTTATATTGAATCTCTAAATAACAGACACCTCCGAAGGAAGGTCACCTCTGCGGAGTCCTGCGGATAACCGTTATTTGGAGATTTTACTGTATATTTATAATGTATATTTCTCTACATAATATATTTCTCTTATTATACAGGTTAACTGTTCAACCGAATCTGGTATATGTTCCGATGTGGTTCAAGAACACTTGTTTATTTATATAGTAAAGGAAGTTT
>QLNU02003225.1:42076957-42087830 GCA_006491805.2 Dysdera silvatica | reverse complement strand
ATTACTTTGAAGAATTTTTTTCTCCGGAAATTTTTAGCTGACCGTAAAATGGGGTGACAGTTAAGAGCGGTTTTACTGTGCTATAGGAGAGTTATTTTGAACATGTCCTGGTTTCTTTTTCTGGTGGATGGTTTTATTTTCCAAGAAAAATTTGAATTCTTGAATTTAAAAAACGAGCACGTTCCCTTTCCTGGTATCGCACTTGGAACCAAAGAATAATTACAGGAAAGATTAGGATAATATACTGACCATTGCAATACATCTAGCGACGGAAGTCCACTTCCGTAGACAATCAAAAATTCCTTGGCTATTTTTCAGTTACGACACTTCCTGCTGCCTTTTTGTGGAACAAGGTAAAATTTTTTTTACCTTGCAAAATGCAGTTGCATTTGCAAATGCAGATGAGATTTTGATGGCAAAATAAAAAAACACGCTTACATTTTCTGAATTAAAATCGTGACCATGTACTGTGACAAAATTCGATTTTCATAGATAATACATAATTTCTCAGCTCCTGTTAAGTTATTACATGTTTTACCTTTAATAGCGAATGGTTTCATTTCTGAGGGACGAATTAATTTGGTCAACGGAATTTTGATTAAAAGCAAAGTTCAGGTGATGTGGCTTTATTTGCCATTTTATTTATACGAAAATTATTTTAAAGAAATTAGGCATTAAATAATCATTTAGGTCTTAAAAAATCGTTGAGTGATTTGGAAATGGGGTAGAGATTGGTTATGGGGAGGGCGCTCAATATCCGTAACTGCATTGGTACCTGCATGTCCAATCATCAGACCTGCACATTTTACGTCTGGGCTACTGGAAATCAATGAGTGTTAGAGCTTAAATTTAGAGATAGTTTGTTTCTTGTCATTGTTTAACCACTCATTTCTAAGCTACAGAATAAAAAAATCGTGTTAACAAATATATTATTAGGAAAAAGTATTACTAGAAAACAAATCAATGACAAAGAAATATCAACAAAAAGATTTATAAAACATAAACACTCGGGAAAACCATAAACTTGTAAGGAAGCCGTCGACATAATGAAGATCCATAAGTGAATAAAAAATGTTTATGTATAAAAAAAAACAAGCGGGCAAAATTAGCAATATCTTATATACGGTAAGAAAGTTTGATGAAGATCTAACAGATACATAACAGCCAGTATAAAAGAAGTCTTAAAATTTCTTATTAATTATATATCTAGTTTGTAATTTTTATTGCAAAAGCTGTATTGCAGAAAGTTTCATTGCAGAGAAACATAACGTGTGTTATGTTTCTCTGCAATATGTGTATATTCTCGCATCTGTGTTCAATGCGATTTACGCCTATCTGTATAGTGGATTCTTTCTTCCGGTTTGTTAGCCATGTGACATATAAGCAACGCCATGATGCTGGTTCTGGCAGTCGCCTTCCTCGTGTACGCTGCTTCAATGTTTTATGTGTAATCAAAAAGCTTTCTGTAATCTGTGTTGTAATCAAAAACGTTTTAGTGTGTACGTCTCCTCTGATTCATGGAATTACAATAGGTTACGGGCCCAACGTGCTTCCACTTCGCTTATAGAAGAAAAATAAATGTTAGGCTACACCCAGCGGGAAGCGAACTCTCGGAGCCGATTACAAAATGGCGGCTTATGGAGGAATGAGAATTGAAACGCTAAATAGGGAAAACTACGAAACGTGGAAAATTCAAATGTAAGAAATGTTGGTTAAAAGTGACTTCTGGGCTTATGTAGCTGGAATAAAAATAAAACCGGAGCCAGAAACGAATGACTCAAAAACGATTGAGGAGCATGATAAATGGACTGCGATGGGGGAAAAAGTTAAAGCTGAGCAGATTTTATATATATCACCAGTGGAACTAAAGCAAATTAAGAATTATGAATCATCGAGAGACGTTTGAACTAAACTAGAAGCAATTTTCCAATCCGCGGGCCCCGCCAGAAAGGCGTTACTATTAAAGTCTCTGATCCAGCACGAAATACCGGACTCTTCCAGCGGCGACGTTCGAGATTTACGAAAATTCTTTGACATTGTGGACAGACTTTCCGAAATGGATATTAAAATTGAAGAGGACCTGTTAACTATTATGTTGTTATACAGTCTTCCATCGAACTTTTAAAATTTCAGATGTGTGATCGAATCCAGGGACGATTTACCAAAACCGGACGTACTGCGGATTAAAATCATTGAAGAAAGCGAAGTGCGCCGCCATGACACCCAATATGGCGATCTGCGGGCATGTATCGTTACACACCTTAGAAAGAAACTGTGGACTAATAAATCTAGAAAAGTATCGAAAAATGTTACCGAGTATCCGAATAATAATTCAAAGATAAAGCCATGAAGTGAAGTTATGAAGTCTTACTATTTTATGGCATTTATCGATGATTATTCGCGTTCCTGTACAGTGACATTTCTAAAATATAAAAATGAGGCGGTTGATGCATTTAAGAAAGTTAAGGCATTATGGGAAAATCAGAAATCTACTAAAATAAAGGCCTTCATGTGTGATAATGGGGGAGAGTTTATTAATGCTAAATTTTACAATTTTTTGAAGGTTAATGGAATTGAGTATCATTTATCCACCCCATAGTGTCCTGAACAAAATGGTATTTGAGAACGAAAAAATAGAAGTTTTGTGGAAACTAGGAGATGTCTTTTATCTCAATCAAAATTACCTTTAAGTGTTTGGGCTGAAGCGATAAATACTGCAAATTATGTGAGGAACCGATGCCCAACAAAAACTCTTAACGGTGAAACCCCGTATGAGTTATGGAATAATGTCGTCCCAAATGTTAGCTATTTTAAAACTTTTGGATGTAAAGCATATTGTTTGAATAACCGACCTCATCACAAATTATCCCCACGATCAAAACAAGGTATTTTTGTTGGTTATTCTGAAAATACGAAGGCTTTCCGAATCCATTTTCCCGATGAAAAACACTTTTATTTTTCACAAAGTGTTGCATTCTTTAAAAGTGATAATGCTAGCGAAAATCATACCCCATATAAGCTCAATTTGTTAGACAATGAGTCTACGTTGCTAGTTATTGAAAAGCCCGTCTCTTTCTAACAGGAAGTGCTTACGGAATGCATTTTGGGCGGTGAGAGCTTTGACCTTCGGAATGCCTCAACTGATAAAAACAGGGCAGAGAGGTCTGTTTCCCGCATGTTTTCAGCGGACGTAAATGTAATGTCTCTTCGAAATAGAGACGTGGTAAGGAAAGTTGGAAATGAAACTAAGGGTAATTCTTCCTTAATTGGTGAAACACTCAATGTTTATTCTTACAGTGCAGAAGTGCAATTGAAGATGCTATTAATTCGATTGATGCTTCTGAATGATAGAATGTTTTAGTAAGCGAAATAAAAAGCATAATTCGGAATGATACGTTCGATATTGTAAACAGACCAGAGAATAAAAAGTGCATTGGAAGTAGGTTTCTTCTCACAAATAGATATAATTCAGAAAGAGAACTCATGAGACGTAAAGGCGAGATTCATAGCAAGAGGTTATGATCAGAAGTATAACGTGGATTATAATGATACCTTTGTCCCTGTTGCTAGGTCAGGATCGATTCGTGTAATGAGTGCCTTAGCAGTTAAACTAGGAGTTTAAATCCATCATTTTGACATAGCTACTGCATATTTAAATGGAGACTTGGAGGAGGATATCTTTCTGGAGTATCCAGATTATTTTAAAGAAACATTTTGAGAAAATAATCGAGACTGAAAATTCGGATAGCGATATATTCATAAAAATGTTAAATATGGTAAATTGTTAAATATGTAAATTGTCAAATATGGCAAGTTGTTAAGTAAAAGTGATAAGGTATTTTTCTTAAAGAAATCACTCTATGGGTTGAAGCAGGCAGGCTGATGCTAGAATTCGAAATTAAACGAAATCCTTTAACATTTTGGAGGTAAGCAAACCGATGCTGATCTGTGTACATATTATATCAAAGACAAAAAAGGTTTAACTCTAAGTGTAGAGTTTTTCGATGATATTTTGTTTACGTCACAAAACCCCAGTAAATCCAGAAGGCATAATAAAAGCAATCAGACAACTTTGAGCGGTTTGTTAGATTATTGGTACATGAGCCGGCTTTCGGCTGCGCTAAAGGGCAGCCTTCATCAGATGTATATGGAGCGAATCGAACATACAGCAGATAATATAATTAAGGAATACAAATGGGGAAAAACAATAATGTAAAAGAAGTAAGAACAAAGATAAAAATAAGAAATAAAAACCGCACGGGCAAAAAAATAAGGGTTTTTGTCAAATACTTTTAGGCCGAGTAAGTTAAAAGATGGAGTTTAAGAAGAGAGAGAAAGGTACATAAGATATGGTGTAATGAGTTATGGAGGGTTGCTAAGAATGTATTGCTATGCACGGAACAACCAATGTGAATTGGTTGTTCCGTGTTAATTGTGGAGGAGCGCCTATGGTTTTGTGGTATATCTCTATGGTATATCTCTATGGTATATCTCCAGTGCTTCCCTGAATCTGAGACTTTTAAGGCTATTTCCGGCATGTGCCAACAGTCTGGTATGGTGGAATAATGGGGTGGCGCCATTGGATTGGATGTATTGGGCAAGACTAGTATTAAATCTATTGTGATTTATATCCGCCATGTGCTCTTTGAGCCTAGTCTGTAATTTCCTAACTGTACTACAGATGTATTGTGTATGGGAGTTACTGGAATTATTAGTAATGGGGATGGTGTATACCCCCGCCTTTTCAGTGGTGTGCATGGGGTCCCTATCCTTTTTGAGGCGTTGTAGTATGCTATGACCGCGTTTGTACGCAAGAGCAAGGTGATGTTTTTATAAGGCCTGTTTAATAGATGCAAAAATGGATGGAAAAAATGAACAAACTCCAACATACCTGAGTGGTGTGGTGTGAGCAGAAAGAGTGGAAGGTTGGAGGTTAAAGAGTTCCTTATGGAGTCTGTTAAAAATTTTATAGACTCTTTCAATGGGAATGCCTGCGTGTAAAGTTTTTTGAAGGATGCAGTTATATTCAATATTAAAAAGGGAGTCACTGCTACACACCATAAGCGCTCTACGTATATGTGCTGTGATGGCTGCTTCAATATGAGATTTAGGTTGTGCTGAGTGATAAGTCGGAAAACAGCTGGGTTCGGTCGCCTTGTAAACTAGCAAGTTTTAAAATCATCTTGGAAAAGAGCTGGATGTAAATATTCAGGACTTGCAGAATTTTGTTTGGGAATAAATTTGTGATACAGGAAAGGAATATAGCTATGAGTCAACCGAGCTATATTAAGGATTTTTAAACGTTTCATACATATGACGATAAGCCTGTAGCTTGTCCCATGGATGTTAGCATCAAGTTACGAAAGGCCAATCATTGAAAAGAAAATTCTGCCCAATCGTGAGTTGATTGGGGTTTGATGTATCTTGCTAGTTCCACTCCAGCCGAATATTGCAATGCTAAGCAAATTGAGTCAGTTCTTGAATTCTTATGATAAGACTCATTGGACAGCTGCAAAACTTGTGTTACGTTACCTTAAGAAAACAATTAGTTATGGACTGATCTTTAGACCTACTTGTAAACAACTTTTTGGTTTTACTGATGCTGATTGGGCTAATTGTCCTGAAGATCGTAAATCCTATGCTGGATATTGTTTCATTTTAAGCGGTCGTACTGTTTTATGGGAAAGTCCTTGGCAATGCACCGTTTCTCTATCTTCTACAGAGGCCGAATATATGGCTCTCTCAGCTGGCACAAAAGAAACCATTTATCGAAGTAAATTATTTAATGATTTATGCAACTCCAAGCTCGATAAAGTCCAAATGTTCAGTGATAACATCGGAGGAATAAAATTATTTGAAAACCCTGTTTCTCATAAACGCACTAAGCATATAGATATCGGACATCATTTTGTAGGGGATGCCTTGAAAAACTAACTGAATTAATTCGAGTTTCGTTTCGACTGACAAAATGGGTGCCGATATTTTGACAAAGGCATTGTCATCTTGTAAACGTTATCAATGTATGAAAATGTTAGGAATTGAAATTATTGAATTGCATTTCAAGTAAATTGCATCCACATTGTGGGGTGGGGTTGTTGGAATATGTATGTGCATATTCTCGTATCTGTGTTCAATGTCAACAGCGATTTATCTCTGTCTATATAGTGAACTCTTTCTTCCGGTTTGTTAGTCATGGGACATGTAAGCGACTCTATGGTGCTGGTTCGAGTTGTTCCCTTCCTCGTGTACGCTGCTTCTATGTTTTATGTGTAACCAAAAAGCTTTCTGTAATCTGTGTTGTAATTAAAAATGTTTTAGTGTGTGCTTCTCTTCTGCTTCACGGGAATTACAATAAGAAATGCAATATTTAATTATATATCTAATTTATAATTTTTATTGCAAAAGTTGTATTACAGAAAGTTTCATTGCAGAGAAACATAACGTGTAGATCTATATTGTGAAGAACTGCATTGCAGAAAACTATATTTTAAAAAATTATAAAACCAAAAACCTAAACTTGATAAAAATACGGTTAGATAATTTTCTTGGAAACTACTTATACTGGCAAAGAATTGCCCATAATAAAAATTTATTCTAGCAGAAATTATGCTAAAATACAATGATATAGACCAATAAATAGGCAAAAAATTTGTGCCTGACGACAGGTCAACTGAGATTAATATTGAGTCTTGTCAAAAATATTTTAATTGTAGTTACTTGCTGTATACTTACTGTATAGACACTAGGCTCAAATGTAGATGTCAAAATTATTAAGTATAATAAATCCTTTACGAAAATACGACAAATCAACGAGAACCAGTCCCGATGTCTTTGTGTGTTGACCATTATTTGGTAACGGCGTTAGCCTTGAGAAAGATGATAATATCCGACAACTTTATATACAGAGAAAAGGATCCTCATTCTTGTCCTATATGTCCTAGCGATTAAGGTGCTCTGGGCTCAGCGGAGAGACCCTAGTTCGAATCTAAATCGTGGACGTTGTCTCTTTTTCTCCTGTACCTAAAGACAAGTTGAGCTCATACGTGAATGTCAAAATTATCAAGTATGTAAGATATTATTACCCTTCACAGGGATAACACAATTGCATAATAGTGGTCAACACAGAAAAGCCTCCGGGGCGAGATTTTTGTGAGTTTTCGTGGGGGAATTTATTATACTATAATTTTTGCCACCCACGTATATTTAGCTCAAACTAGAGCTTGTGTAATTTTGGAGAAAAAGAGACGCTTTCCCCATCCTGGATTCGAACCAGGGTCCCTCCGTTTAGCCCGGGGTGTCTTGACCTACTAGACGAATGAGGACAGGAACAAACGCATTTTTCTCCGTATATGAGGATGTAAGATATTATTACCCTTCACAGGGATAACACAATTGCCAAATATGGTCAACACAGAAAAGCCTCCGGGGCGAGATTTTTGTGAGTTTTCGTGGGGGAATTTATTATACAATAATTTTTGCCACCCACGTATTAATTAGCTCAAACTAGAGCTTTTTTAATTTTGGAGAAAAAGAGGCTACCGACCATTTTGGGTAAAACAGTTGCAAAACGTTCTTCAACTTTCGTTAATTGAAATTATGAAAAAATACCCTTAAGTTTTAAATAAGCCTTTAAATAGAAAATTTCTTAGGAATTCCGAAAATTTAGAATTCTTATTAAAAATACAGTATACTAAAAAAATTAAATTTTCTTTAAATTTCTGAATAAATTAAAAGAAATATTTCACAAATAAAATACGCGGCACACAGAAAACTGTTTACTCGAACTTTTCATGTTTATATAATTTGGGATTTTGCCTCTCTTATTACTTTTGTTTATGATGGTTTAAAAGCCACGGAGATGAAAGCAACCAGGATTAAAAGTTTCCAACCAATTTTCTTTTTCTTTTCCCCCTGCATCGCCGCCCCATTAGTTATGCTGTTAAAATGGCGTCATCTTTCAACGTTAAAGAAAATTGTTTCGGCTACGCAAAAAGCCCTATTCGAACAAAAGCTGGCTACTTTTTCTTGTGTCAAAAGACAGGGCATATTTTTTAGCCCAAAATCATTAAAAACAGACTTTTTCCCCTTTACTCTTTAAATGGAAAAAAGTTGAAGAAAGTAATTTCCAACCCTAAAAGCTTTGATCCAAATTTTAAGAAAACTTTTTACTGAAAATCTTCCATAGAAGAATATAAAGATAAAGAAAGATATGAAAAATCAAAATCGAATAGGGTTAATAAATTCAACCTACGTTCAAAAAAGGAGCAGAAAACGGAAGCTTGATGTCAAAACTCAGGACTTATGGACGTTAAGTAATTATAACGCATATAAATGAGCCTTAATTTAATACAAAAGTGTTGGGGAAATGCCTTTGTTGAGTACTGTTACACATATATTTATGTAAATGTAGTTTTGACACATTTTCCACTTTTGAGACCTGGAGAGCTCTTTCGTTTAAAAGACTTGTTTAAGAAGCCTTATCTAGATTCAGTGTATTCCAGTTCTCTTATTAATGGCAGAACAAGAGCAATAAGTTTCTTTTTGGGGGGCCTGTGTTTTGCGGCGCAGGGAGGGTTAATGTCATTTTACATCGTGTCCTACAGTTTTATGTAGAATCGAAACTAAAGGTAACAATGGACAGAGTCAACGTCACGCCTTATACAGTGACTTCAGAATCGAAGCCGCGGTAACGCCATGAAAGGTGAACGCGTTACCTACACGCCGCAGGGCTTCAAGGCAAATAACACTGTAGGATGATAATAATGCCACCAACATACACATTTCAAAATCTTTAGTTAAACTTTACGAGTTTTTCGCTAAACTTCGAGTTGAGAATGCTCATCTAGTGTCATCTGGTGGGTGGGGAAGGGATTTTTCAATCTGGAAATCCCTCAAGGGGGATTTTTCCACTTGAGATTTTCCTAGAGAGCGAAGTAAGAGTTACCACCAAGAAAAAATGTATCTCCTCGGGGTCTGTTTCTGTGCTTACCCTACCTTCGTTTGATAAAAGAAGCAGTTGGTCATCACAACACTGTGTTTTTAATACTCTACAACGATACCGAAATAATATAATATAATCAGTTGTATTAGAAAGTCAGTTGTATTATCAGTTGTGTAGGAAACACCCAAATGGGGAACCAGTAAAATTGACTATACCTTGACAAACAAGAAATCAATCAAACAATCGTCATGGCAAAATCAAATCACATGGCAAAATCAATCAATCAAACGTCAGCAAAAATTAAGTTCAGTACATGCAACCTTCAACAGATTTAATACTGGAAGTGATCATCGAATGGTGAGATGTAAAGTGCACTTAAATACTAAATTAGAACGACAGAAGCTCATTAGGAAACAAGTAAGTAAGAGGGTGGATCTAATGAAACTGAAAGTAAATACCGAGGCATTCAAGTTGGAATTAAAAAATCGCTTTTCTGCACTGGAAGGACTTATTGATGAAAGTGATATCTCAGAAGCAAATGAAAACATTGTTAAGACAATAGTTGAAACTGCTGGGGAAATTGGTGGTGTAACCTGTAAAAAGCACAATAGCAAATTATCTGAGAAGACGAAACAGCTCATGAAAAGGCGAAGAGATATGAAGGTGGACAATCGAAATACCAGTTCCAGGATTGAGTACATAGAACTTTGTAAAACTCTGCGCAAAAGCATGAAAGAAGACATAAGAAAATTCAACTGTGAGCTAGTAAGGAAAGCCATTGAAAATAACAAGAGCCTTAGGGTTGTTAAAGGAAGTTTATCTGTTGGGAAGAAACACATCATTGCATTAAAAGGAGAGGATGGCACCGTAACAAGAAATAGGGAAGAAATACTTAGAAGAGTTGAAGAATTCTACAAAAAACTATATGAAAGTAACAGTGGATTAAACGAAGACACTGAAATAGTCGAAGGAACAGCTCCTAAAATCTTAAAAGAAGAAGTTTCATTTGCAATAAAAAATATGAAGAAAGGAAGAGCCCCTGGTGATGATGGTATTACATTAGATATCCTAAAAGAAGCTGGAGAATATGTAGAAGACATACTTGCAAAATTCTTTACCAAATGTCTTAACAGCGGTAACATACCAAACCAATGGGATTCTGCAACAGTAATTCTTTTGCATAAAAAAGGTGATAAAGAGGATTTGAAAAATTACCGACCAATTAGCTTGTTACCTGCTATTTATAAAATCTTCACAAAAGTGCTAACACATCGCCTGCAGAAAAAATTAGATGCAGCTCAACCAAGAGAACAAGCTGGATTTCGAAGTGGATTCAGTACAGTGGACCATATTCAAGTATTAAGAGAATTAATTGAAAGAACACATGAATATGAACTTCCATTGTGTGTTGCATTTATTGACTATGAGAAGGCCTTTGACTCTATAAAAACATCAGCAGTCATCAACTCTTTAAGATCAACAGACATTGAGGATGTGTACATTGACATGGTGAAACGTGTGTATAAAAATGCAAGTGCAAAATTTCGGTTACATAAAGATACCAAAACTATCAAACTTGGCAAAGGGGTGAGGCAGGGAGATACCATTTCTCCAAAACTTTTTACTTCAGCTTTACAGATGATTTTTCAGCTGATAAATTGGAATAACAAGGGAATAAAAATAAATGGTGAATATTTAAATCATCTGCGGTTTGCTGATGACATTGTTATTTTTTCAACGGACCCATTAGAACTCCAAGACATGGTACAAGAGCTCTCAACTAGAAGTGAAGAAGTTGGACTCAAGATGAACCTACAAAAAACTAAGATCATGTTCAATAATTTTGTAGAGGAAACAAAAATACAAGTTGACAACACTGAGCTAGAAATTGCTGATTCATATATTTACCTTGGCCAGCTGATTTCAATGGAT
>QLNU02003225.1:42062143-42072733 GCA_006491805.2 Dysdera silvatica | reverse complement strand
GCATCTTATTTTTGTTTAATTCTAGGGAAATATAAAGAACCTTAAAGAAGATCTCAGTATTATAAAACACTCAAACGATATTCCAGAATTTGCATTTCGCAGAACAAGAAATGAGATTTCAAGACTAACCACATGGTTTTAATACACAATATAAATGATGAACTTGTTTTTTCAAATATTATTCTTATTTGCAAAATTTCCATTTTTTCTTGTCCTTTTTCTATTCCTACACATACTTAAATTTTGATAGATTGTTATTTGGGTTGGAAACGACTGTGTGTGTGTGTGTGTGTGTGTGTGTGTGTGTGTGTGGAAAAAATGGAATATTCAAATTTGTGAATTTTTATGACAGTATTCAGTTTCTCTGGGAACGAATTTAAGTGGAAAAACAAACCCAGACAGATGTTTTCGACAAGAAATATCTTGGGAGTACAATGGAAATATTAGTGATTTGAAAATTTTAAGGCTAGATACTGGTTTAGAAACGTATTCCAATGGGAATATTGAAAACAGGAAAAGAATTTATAAAATATCTCGGTAAAATAACGAAGATTTAGATAAACATCTGGCAAGAATTCATAGTTATAAATAAATGAACATATGATAGCATATAAAAAAGTTCAATTCATGAGATCAGAAATTGATGTATCTTGAGAAGAAATTTAAATTTTCCATAAAAAATTATTTGGAATGTTCATACGGAGATTTATTTTTAATTCGAAAGATTTACATAATTCATTTTATCCTCGATGAAATGAATATAACCATGTTATAGCAATTATTTTATAAATGAGCGTTGCGTATTTATAGCTTCTTGCTTTGTGACAAATCTTTTTTTCAAACTAAAATGCATCACGTCATTAATAAAAATAAAGGATGGGACGAAAAGATGCGTTTTAATCGAACTAATTTTGCTTAAAACGTAATTTTCTCATAAAACCACATAAAAGTAGTAGGTCAGTGGGCAATAGGGGGGAATTGGGAAAGGTGGTCGCCTAAGGCGGAGCTGTATTCCCAGACAGGACGCTCAGACAGCGTAACCAACCGCAAACAGTTTGGGGAAAGGGTCACACCTGAACTAAAACACATATCAGTGTGTCGCTTGGACCAATCGGGATTCAGAAAATTAAAGGGAAAATACATAATTGAGTGGTTCAGCGGGACGCTCACCAATTATGCAATTTCTTACAAAGGAACACATTTCTAACAACTTTATATCTTTTGACAACAGGTATTTAAAATGTTTTCTGAAATTAGCCAGTGTGCTTATAGCATAAAAAAAACTGGCAGTTTTGTGGTAATCTGATCGTGTATGACGCAAAGACATAGTACTTTGACGCCACAATTCGGGTTTTCTCACTAAATTTGAGATGTACTTAAACAAGACAAGTCCTTATCAGCCCAAAAGAAGACTTAAGTTTTCACTAGACATTAGGACAGGGGGAGGGCTTAATAGCACTTATTCATGATTAACTTTTTTGAGTAAACTAAATGTTGTAATTATGCTGAACGGGCTAGACTTTAATTGCAATTAGAAACAAATGTTAATTTTTCGTAATTTCTAAGATAACTCTGCCATGCAAGTGTTCCGTGATGAATAACAACATAGCGATTTTAAAGATCACTTTGTTATGTTTGTACTGTCTGTTCACAAAAAAAGGGCGGTGGAAGGTCGGTTTTCTGACGTCGACCCCTGTTTTCTGGCTTTTCCACTGGATTTCTTTTTCTGAATGGAGGGTATTCATCAAGGAAAACGGCAATGTAAAAGGTTCTATTTGCGATAAATATTAAAATTTATGATGGTATAGGTGTGTAATGACGATGAAAAAGATTGACATTTTGATAACTTTTTAATTTATTTAATCATACAAATTTTTGCAATTCGATTTCAGACAGAACGGAAGGCTCCACGTGACATCTGTATCCCATTAATGCATTTATATAATATCATATAAAGAAAATCTCCTACAAAGATACACCTGAATAGCGAACACCTCTATTTAACGGACACTTTTTCCAATTCCTAATCCTAGTGTTTGCGATAATCTACCCCTATAATGGAGACATCTCAAGTCCCAAGGTGCATTCTATTCATAGGTTTAACTGAAATTAACTATTATTGTGAGAAAGCTCTTTGCCAAAAGTAGAGAAACAGGCTTTAGTTACTCTCAATTTGCATAATTTTCCTCCTTTGCTAAGGTCCTAATCTGCGGCTGTGAAATTTTCGTATAGAAAGGGATTTCTGTAACATTATTGCTACGTATTCAAAATTTCCTTGGAAGACATTTTCACAATTGACGTTATTATATACTGTTGAAGACTTAATTAGTAAGAGGATAACTAAGTATCTATTATACTGAAGACCGTTAATCTCTATTAAGCTTGTTAGACTAAAAATCAACTATTTTCTCTGAAATTATTTTTTTTTATTATTAGTATGTCCTTATGTTTTACTTACAAATCAATGTCGCATTGTTGCAATAAATCCTTAGAAAAACAGTAAATTCGGATTTTATGACAACAATATCTTTTAAACTACAATTTAATCATTGTTGTCAATGTTGTCTTCAACAACCTACCCCTTCTGGTGTAACTCTAGGAGAATAATCATTTGGATGGGTCTTCTTATTTTCTGATTATTGTTCTTTAACTTAACGGATCTAACATATCCACCTCTTCCTTCTGTAACTTCCAATACCCTTGCCCTTTTCCACAAATGTCTGGGTCTTCTATTTTCGTAGAGCAGAACAACGCCATCAGGTTGAATATAACTTCTGTTGTTCAAGTTTTTTCTCTGGTGAAAGGATCGTAAACTCAACAAACATTCATTTTGCGATCTGTTTTCAAAGTCATTCGTCATTTTCTGTTGGACCCTCCACATTTTTGTTAAGTTAACCCTATTTGAAATCCTATTTGGTTGGGGTAACGTTGTGAGTTTTTCTCCAATCAAAAAATGTGCGGGTGTCAGTATCTCTTGTTCTTGATCTTGTGTGTGTATATATATATATATATATATGTCTGGGGATGACTGTTGATAATACTTTCAATGTTGACTAATACAGTAACAAGTTCTTCTGCGTACAAACAACTTCTTCCTAACGTTCTCCTTAGACCTTCCTTTGAGATTCTCACCATCCTCTCCACCAGGGTGCTTTAGGAGTTACGAATTTCCAGGTGATATAGTGATTTGCATAAAACTGCTGAACGGTGGAAGAGGAAATAGAGATCCATAAGTCAGATAATTCTCTATTATTCGCGAGAAAAGTTCATTATCTGAAAAGTACATTATCTGAGTAGATTGTGTCTGGCATTCCTCTTCTTCCTATGAATCTTTCTAGTGCCATCAAAAAATGCGCTGTACTTAAATCGAAAGCCAATTCGATGTGAATTGTCTGGTTATAGCATATGTAAAGAGAACTATGTATGATTTTGCAGTGTAGAGGGGTTTTGTAATTTTTATGCATAAATGTCCTGCAAAGTCCATTCCGATTATTCTAAATGGTTTAATTGGCACCATGTGGTCTTTTGGTAACTGTGCCTTTATCTGTACATAGGGTTTATTACGGGCCATTTTGCATATTAAACAATCCTTTATAATTCTTTTAATAGCTTATCTAGCGTTTGAAATCCAGTAGGTAGTTCTCAGTTCTGCCAAAACTATTGTTACTCCTATATGATGATTAGTTTTGCGTGTATTTAACATCAATAATTTGGTAAATAAGTGTTTTCCGTCTAATATTATAGGATGCTTAATTTCCGGAAGGAGTTTAGAGAATTGTAATCTTCCTCCAAGTCGGAGTATTCCTTTACCTGTGTAAGGATTTAACTGAGTAATTTTGGGTGATCCTTGTAGTGGTTTGTAATTTTCTATAGCTTCCCTTATTCCTTTGAAACAATCTTGTTGCGTCCTTTTGATCCAGAAGAAAACTGTGTTTTGTATATCTTGTGCAGTTAATTCATTTGTTATCATGTTATTTTGCCTATTTTTGCCTCTTGTCTTTTTACAATTTGCAAAAACACGGTAGATTCAAACTGTAATTCTTATAATTTTTAAGTAGGAACATAGCGTTCGAGGTCTAGTAAATTTTCTATAATTTCTGTTTGTTCTTTAGTTACATAAGGAATAAATTTGTGATTCTTTTCCTCATCCGTATTTAACTGGGTGTCCGTTGACACTGTTGAGTTGTTTGGCCAATGTTCTTCGAATTCACATAAATATTTTGGGCTTTCCACCACATTTCGGCTTGTTGAAATTTTGAAACAACAACAAGACTTCGTTAAATAATCTGCCGGGTTTTCTGTTCCTGCACAAAATCTCCACTGTTTTGTCTGTGTTGTAGATAGAATTTCGGAAACTCTATTTGCGACGAATGGTTTCCAAATAGATGTTCCTTTTATCCATCGTATTGTAACCAGAGAATCAGACCACAAATATGCTGTATTTGTGTCGAAGTTTGTTACTCTACAAAAATGTTTTAGTACTCTTACGCCTAAAACGGCGGCAACCAGTTCTAATCTAGGTAGCGTTAACCTTTTGATTGGTTGGTTTGTTTGTGGTTTTACGGCTCAAAGACTACAATGGTCATGCTGCGCCGGGACCTACTGTTTTCCGAGGAATCCGAACCTCTTATGGCCTAGGGAACCAAACCCCGGACTACAGTGAGCAGTGCGATCTTTTTATGAGATCTCTGAGTAAGCGTTCTTTGTACACTGTTGGGAGTCGAACCCGGATTAACGGCGTACTAGGCGAACGCGTTACCACACTGCGCCACCGCAGGGCATTAACTTTTTGATGGGTGTCATTCTTGCTTTGCTACACATTAATTCGGTGTTAATTGCATCTTTTTGAATTGAACGTATACAGAGTACAGCTCCGTACGCACGTGCTGACACATCACGAAATATATGTATCTCTGTCTGATTTTCTTGTGATATTTTTACCCATCTGGGTATTTGTATAGAAGAAATTGTTGTGAAGTCCGTTAACGATAATTTCCAGTTTTTAAGAATAGTAGACGGTCATGGATCATCCCATTCTAGACGTTGTATCTATGTGTCTTGAAATAGTATTTTACTTATAATGGTTAACAGAGTGATTAGACCTAATGGATCATATATTTTAGAAATTATTTTTAGTAAAATTCTTTTTGTATGTATTATATCAATTTTTGTTTAAGAATGAATTCTGGTAAGAAATAAAATGCATCTGTTAAAACATTCCATTAAATGCCTAAAATTTTGACATCGTAGTTTGCTACTATTTTTTGAGATTGCCATATGTTCTGTAAACAAGTTGAGTTTGTAGTTCATTTCGCAATTGTTAAACTAATAAGTGACATTAGTTCTACTAAATCTGTATATAGTTTTGGTAAGTGGTTTTCTTCATGTAAACATCCATAAATAAATTATAATGTAAACATTTGCATGACAACGGAAACTCTTTACTACTTCTTTCAATAAGTTCCTTTAGTGTTGCGTATAAAAGAAAGTGATTACTACTTGGCCCGAAGGGTAGTCTAGTAAAACGATATGTAGCAACTTCCCGTTTGTCTGTATCTTCTAATGTTGTGTTCTTGAACTACAAAAACCTGGTTCCGTCTCTGTCTTGTAAATGTAGTTTTAGTTGTAGAAATGCATTTGAGATGTTTCCAGTAATGGCATACATTGATAATCTAAATCTTAAGAGTATAGATAATGTATCAGGCAAAAGGTTAGGTCCTATTTCTAGAATGTCATTTAAAGAAAACGATTCTGATGTATGCAATTATGCATCGAATACTATGCGTTCCTTTGTGTCTTCTCTTGTAGGTTTTTTTTTTACCATGTGATGTAATAAATAATATATGATTTTGTTTTGGAATTAAGTATCTTCGTTCAACGAACATTCTTCCATGTGTTGGTTGTTGATACAGCTGATCATTAACATTATATATGAAATTTTATAATTTAAGTTAGTTTGGAAACTTTGTTTCAACCTCTTTAATCGCTGTAATGCAACGCATTTATTGTCAGAGTGTAATCATAAATTTTCCTTCCATGGTAAAGATACTGCCCATCTTTTTTCTATCACAGTGAAAGAATTTTTTAAATTCCTTAAAATCTGAAAATTTTTTAACACCCTGTGATCTTCTTGATCGTTCGCAATACCCATGGCTTTCAAGTTTCAAAGTCTTTCAAAATTCTCTTGTAAGGTTAGATTATCTTCATATGATTCGTAATTAACTGAGGAGGATAAATGTAGACATCTCTTTTGTTCGATTATCTAAACCACTTGCTATCCAATCCAATTTCGAGGGTATAATAACCAATGTGTCTGTTATTTTACGAGGATGATTCGCCTTCACTATTTTCCAATACTGATCTACACCTATTAAGAGCGTAATAGGAAGTTGTTCCCCCAAATTGGAATCATCGATATCTGAATTCGCGAGATATATTTTGTCAGGTAAATTTCCTACTTTTACGGAAGGGTGATTTGAATAGTTGTTTGGATTTTCACATGCGGTCATTTCTATAATGGAATTGGCTTCTCGAATCGTAATGAGAAATTTTAGTTGTCTTCATATATTTTGTTCACCATTGTTACTTTCAAACGTGGTTATTCGTAAGTCAATCCTGTCGATAATTTTCAAATTCAAAGAATTTACTAAGTTCGTTTGGATAAACGAATTTGACTTCCCGTACCAAGTAGACATCTTGTTTGTATACGGTTATTATTCCTTCCTACAATCCAAATTTGTGCGGCTTGCAAGTAAGTCTGTGTCAAGTTTGCCTTATTGGCTTGATTGATTGAAACTGTTGTGTTGTTTGAAGGCAGGTTACCAATATTTCGAATGGGAGCTGATAGTTTCACAGGACATATAGCTTCATGATATTCTTTTTTGCAAATTCTACAAAAGGCTTTGTCCTTCTTATTACGATTTCTACAGATATGATTTCTATAAATATATTAATATATATTATTTCTATAATATTAATTAAATTAATTTTCTAAATTATTAATATATTAATATATATTATTAATATATTAATATATATTATTAATATATTAATATATATACACATATTAATATATATTATTAATATATTAATATATATTATTTCTATAAAATATATATTCTATAAGATAAAGAGAACGTCGATTATTGTTTTTTAGAATCGAAATGCGGTCTTTCAAGTTTGTCACTGTTTTACAATTTTGTGACCAGTGATCGTTTTTATCTTACAAAACACACAAAATTGTTTGTAATTATTCAACTTATTGTTAGGAATCCTTTGAGATTGTACATTAAAGGCTGGTGTATTTGTGTCGTTATTCAAAATACCATTATTTTTATTCTTTATGTTCGCGGTCCTAACCCAACTATCAACTTCTTCTTTCAAAAAGGACATCAATCTTTTCATGTCGGGAAAATTCAGATTGTGACTCTTGGCGTTAAGTTATCCATCTGTTACATAGCTCTGCTGGGAAACCTTGTAAAATTTTTGGTGTGAGTACTTTCTCGTAAGATACTATGTCTTCACCCAATATTTCTAATGCATGAATTCTTCTATTACATCCTAGAAAATTATTATATATTAATTCGGTTGTGAAATGATGAGAAGGTTTAATGTTGTCGATATAATTCAAGTGAGCTTGTACTATTTTGTTTGTATCGCCATATTTTTTGATCGGAATTTCTTTCGTTATTTCATAAGTGTCTTCTGATATTAATATACCGTCTACCAAATATTTTGGATGTCCTTCTAGATAAGATCTTAGGTAAATATGCTAATCTATAGTTGATAAAGAATTATTATTGCCGACGGAATTGTAAAATTGTTGCCAAAATGTTGGCCAATTCTCAATATCTCTGTTAAACGGTTCAGTGTGTGTAAAGTCACTAGTTTTGCGTGCTTAGAAATTACTGGAGTTTGCACTGTTTGAGTAGTTGAACCTGTTTCGTTTATTGTGTTTATTTTTAACATGTTTTTGTCTTAATGAAGGGCCTTCTTACCTTTCTCTTTATAGTGTTCGCTCTTTTCTAGTTCTTCTTCGAACTCGTCATCTTGCAATGTGTCGATATACACGGATGTCTGTAGTCTTTTCATTGACTCTTCTAAAACCTCTATATTATATGCGATGTCGTCCTTACTGGTAACTGGAGTGAACAGTGCTATCGCATTGGAATATTTTGTTACTAACGTATGTTCTATTGTACGGTTTCGTTTCAAAACTCTTTAAGTCTTCTTCGGTCAACGTCATTACTAGATTAAAATAAAACGATGTAGGTTTCCGCACCAGATTATTTTGTTGTAGACTTAAGTAAGAGGATAACTAAGTACCTATTATACTGAAGACCGTTAATCTCTATTAAGCTTATCAGACTGAAATCAACTATTGTCTCTGAAGTTATTTTTTTTTATTATTATGTCCTTAGGTTTTACTTACAAATCAATATCGCATTGTTGCAACAAATCCTTAGAAAACAGTAAATTTAGATTTTATGACAATATCTTTTAAACTGCAATTTAATTATTGTCTTCTATATTGTCTGCAACAAATATAAACAATATCATAATCAATGATATATATATATATATATATATAAATGAAAATTTGTTTTCGTTTAACACAATGTGTTTAAAATGTTATTGATGTTGTGAATATAGAGGAATATGGAAGAAAGGAAAAGGTAAAATTCATTAATAATAAGTGTAATTATGTAAATAATGTTATTGATGCTCTGTATGTAAAGGATTGTAAAAATGATATAACATTAACATTGATTGATATAACATGAAGTAAATCAAAATCATGAGGATGATTTTCTGAGTGAGGGATTAAAATTAAATATAAAAATATAGAATCGTTAAGAGTATTGCAAATTTTGAAATTTATTATAACATAGACAAAAGAGATGGAAACGTAAATGCATATGTTACTGATAGTATAACATAATAATGTGTGAAATGTTAATGGTGCAAATCATATAGAAAATGTGAGTATGTAGAGAAAAATTTGTGTGAAGTTAACAAGGTACTTAGTTTGGGTAATGATAGCAATGTGAATAACAGATTAAAGATTAAAAAAATTAAAATTATGAAAAGAGGGGAACCTGGAAAATATAGTGATTTTAATAAATTAAAAATTATGCATATAAATGCAAGAATCATAAACAACAAAATGGGTGAAATAGGAATGCTGATGGAAAATAATGAATATCAAATAGACGTAATGGGAATAAGGGAAACATGGTCTAGAGAAAATGATCATATGGAAATCTATGGAGGGTATGGCTATCGTCTAATGAGAAACAAAAAAAAAGGGAGGAGGAGTATGGGTATACATACTTAATATTCACGAGGATTTTGAAAAAATGGACTGAATTATCACACATGTGATGATTGGGAAATAATAGGCGTAAAAAGAGGTAAACTTAGGACAGAAATTGTATATAGAGATCCAAGAAGAAATGTTCACAAGCTACTAGATTGGCTATACTTAAAAATTGAAGAAGTACAAAGTAAAAATATAATTATAGTAGGTAGCCTAAATATTGATGTAAGTAAAGAATCTAGTCATAAAAATTATTTGATAAATGCAATGAAAATGATGGGATTAAAAACGTAATTAGTGACTATATAAGAATAGCAGATTATTCAGCTACAATGATTAATTAATTTGTGTTTTACGAACATACTGGAAATTAATTAAAATGTCTTGGACTACCAAATAAGTGATCACAAAGTTATACTCATACACTCAATATACTACACTCAAGAGAATACTAAGCGCAGAATAAGCAATAAAATTAAAGTCAGAGATTTTGGTTCAAAACATCTTGAAAGTTTTATAGAGAAATTGAGTGCTATATACTGGAATGTAGAATTTAGCTATTTTAATAAATATGACGTATTTATAAATAAAATCAAGGAAATATATGATAGGAATTTTAAATGGAAACTCATAAAGGAAAAAATAAACAGAAAAGGTTGGATAAATAATCAAATAAAAAATAACATAAAGAAAAGGAATGTTATCTTCAACATATTTATAAGAACTAAAAGGTAAATATACTTGGGTAGATTTAAAATATTAAAGAATGAAATAGTGAGGAAAATTGATCTCCACAAAAAAAGCGTCATGGAAAAAAAATTGTTAAACACTGACAATAAAAACAAATGAAATTTTATTAATAAATTGCTGGGAAGGAAGAATAAAAATAAAAAAATGACGTTAAGTAGATAATCGACAATAACACGAAAATAACTTCCAATAGTGAAATTGCAAATTCTTTTAACACGTTTTTTGTGGAAATTACAAATTAACTTTAACACGTTTTTGTGGAGTACAGATTAGCTGGCGTTTTTGTAGGTAGAGAATATAGATAGATAGAAAGGTCAATATGAATAATAATTATAATAAATTTATATGTCAAAACATCGGTAAATCTGTAATTAATTTAAATAATGTATGTAAGACAAATAAGTCACTCAGATTTATTAAATGAATTAAACAAGATTAGTGATAAAAAAAGAGCAGGATGCGGTGACATACACCCTAGGATAATCAAGGAATGTGCTAATGTATTGGTTAAACCACTATTG
>QLNU02003225.1:42041083-42053526 GCA_006491805.2 Dysdera silvatica | reverse complement strand
ATACATCGGTAGTGTTGTATAAAAGTACTGCAAGTGCAAGAATTTAATTTTCATGAAATCGAAGTTTAGAAAGACTACAACTTTACATCAAATCAGCAAATCTTTCAATATGCATTTGAATATGATTGAGCTTTTTTATTTATAAATTAACTGTAAGATGTTTTGACTTAATTTACAGGTGTAAACTTTTATACTGGATTCCTTGAAACTTTAAACTTCGCTTTTGTAAAATCTATGAGTTACACTACCATACTAGTAAAATATGGACACTAAAATTTACCATTAGATATCGGTAAAATAGCTTTGTTTTGGACAATTGCCCCACTATGTAACTCAGACTCACTTTGTAACAAATCAACCCCTCAACAGCCAGATATTCACAAACAAACTTTGGAAAACCGGATGAACGACTATGGACTATACATCTGCTACTCTGTATTTCGTCTTTTTTTTTGTCCGTCAAATTTTTTCAGTAACATTTCCCATCTCTAACTGTATTTCATATTAGAGTCACATTGCGAAGAAAAGCGGAAAACCCACATTTCGAGAAATAATTAGGAATTGGAGAAATGGGGAAGATTTTTATCTTAATCTATCTTTATATTTTCATATTAAAATTTTATAAAAATTTGAAATGTATAAAGTTATATATACATTGAAATGTATAAAGTTATATATACATTGAAATGTATAAAGTTATATATACATTGAAATGTATAAAGTTATATATACATTGAAATGTATAAAGTTATATATACATTGAAATGTATAAAGCCATACTTCATTAAAAAATTTTCAGACATAGCTTGACGAAACTTTAATAGCTGAATTAAAATGTATCTTAAAATTTAAAAAAATGGCAAGATAAAGGCATTTATATGCATAAAGTAGATCAATTATTAATTCAAATAAATATATATATACAGGAGTAACTCGTTATGACGAATATTGATGGATCGAAAATCCCGTTATTACGACACTGAGAACAATCCTCGTCTCAAATGCCATTCAGATAATATATTGCAATTTTCGATTCAACGAAGTAAATTTTTGAAAATTCCGTTATAGGGAAAAATTTATTCTATGGATCCAATTTTTCCATGACATAAAAAAACTCTATTTCTTGAATTCCTAATACTCTACATTTAAAGTGTAACATTTTTTTGGGGGAAGGTGGAGGATTATGATGAAAAACAAATAGCATTTTGTCCGGCTTTCGTTACCCCTTGACATTCTTTTTGCCTAATTAATGTCTTTTGTTTGTCCAAACTTTATTGGCTAATTAATATCCGGTTTCCCGTTCTTCCCCAACTTTCTTCCGGGTTGAGTATGTGACAAACAGTGATGGTCAGAGGTTTCATACGTGGTAGTTCGGCGTCTGTTCTGTTGTTGTTTATACCCGGTGTTAGTTATTTTTCTCTAAAACACCTTCGGTAGTGATATAATGAATTGAAACGACAGCAGTTTTTCTTTTGTAAAGAAATAAGTATAAAGATAGATAAAAGATTACGGAAAGACGATATGGCCAGAAAATGTGGCATTTCCTCATCAATTTTATCGGTAGTTTTGAGAGACCAAAACAAAATTGAGAAGCAGTTAAAAAAATTTTCTGAAGCAAGCAGTGAAAATAAAGTTCAGCCTTTAAGTTTCAATTTTTTCCCTTATATTTTATCCTAATTTAATTTAATTATTTTTCAATCAGAGCCATATTTCTTTAGGACGAAAAGGCTTTACATGAGTATATCATGTAATCATCATCAAATTCAAATTTATCGTCAAATAAATCATCATCATATTCAACCATCATCGATCCACTGCTGAATGGAGGTCTATCCAAATGTTTTCCACACAAGTGCTATGTAATATTAATACATTAATATAAATGCCGTTTTGTGAATCGTTGTCCGCCAGGAACTTCTTCAGCAGACCGGAAACGGAAATCAAACGCGAGGTCCGATCATGATCAGAACCGCCGACAAGCTCCGGTCATTTCACTGGGAGAGTCTGGACCACCCACCATACAGTCCGGACCTCTTCCCTAGTGATTTCCACGTTTTCGGTCCGCTGAAGAAGTTCCTGGCAGGACAGCGATTCACGTGCAACGATGAAGCCAAGACAGCAGTCCGACTGTTCCATAGTCAGCCGGACGAATTCTACCACAGGAACATCTCAAATTCAGTGCTGCGATGGGACAAATGTCTGAACCGGTGTGGGGACTATGTTGAAAAATAGTGTAAGGTACGTAAAATAGTATATATATTTGTAATTACCTGTATGTACCTTATTTTGGCTAATAAAAAATAGGGGCAATGACCTTATGATTCGTCCTCGTATGAATCTCGTCATAACATAATTCTCTTCATAATAAAATAATGTATGGGTTCTGCTGAGTTCATTACATGGGAATCTACCGTATATTACAACATAGGAACAGAATAAATTGCAGGTGGAATTCACATGGATAAATACTTATTAAATATATTAAAACATGCACAAAAACTTATAAAAAATTGAACAGGGCCACAGCCTTTTTCCTTTAATTCTTACATTTCCCATGTAGGCGGTATCTACATTTCCAGTTAGTGCAGCCCCTTAATTTATGATATTTTCTGCTGAGCTTTATGTCAGTTTCAGGTTGCATTCTTTAGAAGGAAAGTACTTATTTCCATTTCTAAGTCGATGTCAACGCTATAAGGATTATAACGATGAATTCGAGAGGGAAGTCTGTGTTGTAAATGCAAGGCTTATAACGCTGAATCCGACTTAGAAATCTAATCAACGCAAGTGCTACGTCAAATAACCTTGCATGAAAGTGTTAAATTTTTAAATTGTATCTTATTTCTAGAAACTTACCAATAATTATTTCCATATGTTTATCAAAAATTTTTATCTTTCAAATTGAATTTTATTTTGCATAAGCCTGCATTTTGGGCAATACCCCTGTTAAAAGCGTGGCATATGCCTGCTCTTTCGTAAGTTTCTTTATGCCGTTTCTTTCAATTTTTGCTAGTTCTCTGAAATATACCTCGATCCCAAAAATGCATCTGGATTTCGCCATTCATGGGCGTTTCCAATCATAGTGAAGGACGAAATCCGCGATTCCTTGGGATTTACTGAAATACCGCAAAGAGACGGGTACACTGGGGTATGTTATAAAATATATCTGATATTAAAATTCTAGTTTTATTCTTTGTCATATTGGGATATGAACAGTGGAAAAAAATAGTTTTTAAAGAACAGGACTTTTTATAATAATTGCAAGTGAATATCCGTTACATGAAACAAAATTAACCCCACATTTCCCGCTAAAAACTACGCTTACAAAATCCGTTATCTTGGCTATTTCTTCTGTTCGCTCTCAATAGTATCAAGAATACAAAGTTTCGATTATATTTCCGAAAATTTCTGTCCATACCTTTCTCCAGAAAAAAATAAAACATTCATTTCAATGACGTCGCAAAAAAATAGAATTTATAGAATAAGAAATAGGTGATCTCGGTGGTATGTTAAATCAGGAACAGATGATGGGGTTTAACAGGTTTCTTTTTCATTATATGTAATTGGCTAAAACAATAAAAATTGTAGCAGATGATAATTGACGCGCGATGAAGCCCGAGGAAAGAAATCCGCGTGGTCCATAATAAGAGAGAAAATAGAAAAGAGTTGAATAGAATTAAGACAAGATGGATGTGTAATAGTTTTGTTTTCTTGTGTTTTTCTGAGCTGAGAATAAAGATTATTGTTTTTTTAGATAACGCCTCAATCTGGAGTGTCCGCGTCATAAACTATTTTCCATATTTGGGCATTAATTTCCAATCTTTACTTGTGTCATCAGAGACAGAATGAAGGACTTAAAGCTACCCCAGAACATAATTCATTTACTCATAACTAGTCTTCGGACCAGCTGGACTGGATTGAATCCAACCCAGCTGGTGCAAGCACCATCGTCATAATCATTGGACCACTGGTCGTAAAAAGCAGTTAAATTATGTGGACATGGAAGAGTTTTTAGATATTTGATGATGGCCAAGCTTTTACTAGGTTACAGTACTTACAAAGTGCAAATATAACATGATATATGTGGTTACCTTGGCTCTTGGTCCGCATCAACCAAAGCTCCATTTTTGCTCCAAGAAAATTCCAGCGGTTTTTCTCCGCGTAAAGCAAAGCACTCAATGGTTGTTCGCTGACCCCTTCTCGTTGCAACAGCTGAAAATTTGGCGGGAAACAGTGGCGCACCTAAAACACAAAAATGCTCATGAGCCAATCAATTCCGACACACACAAAATATTATTTTACTCGTGTCGAATAAGGGCAAAATAATCTCTCGGATCTGGTTCAAGGGCGAATGCAGAAAATTTTTCTGAGTGAGGGCACATAAGGTGAAAACATATTCCTTGAAGTTTGTTGCCAAGTTTTGGCAAGTAATATTAAATATAAATTCGCTAATTTTCGGAGAGAGGTGGAATTCCTGCTTCCCTCTGCATCTGCCCTTGATAGGTATTTATTAGTTTTGCTATCGAAAGATCTACTCTGGGCTTAACAAATTGTAGCTGACCATGCTCACTCGCCTCGGAAAGCAAACCTAATTACCTAGTAGGAAATAATTACCTACTTGCCAACAGCAAAAATCTAGATATCTTGTCACCAATGGCGATGGGGTGACCGGATTTTCCTAGTCCTGGATATACTAATTGCGCATTATGTGCCTTTGAAATTTTAACTTCAAACGATGCGATTTAATGACAAATTGCACACTAATGATAGACACAGGGTATAATAGTTTTGTTATCAATAGATATACTTCGGGATTTAAATCGTAGCAAACCATACTTGCTCGTCTCAAAAAGCAAACCCAGTGACCTAGTAGGACAAAATAACTTCCTACTCGCCAATTGTAAAAATCTAGATATCTGGTCACCAATGGAGATAGGGTGACCGGATTAGCCTTGTCCTCGATATACTAATTGTGTGCGTTATCTGCTTTGTAAACTTCAACTTCAAACGGTGCTATTTAATCACAAATTGCATACTAAGGATAGACACAAGGTACAATAGTTTTTCTATGAATAGATATACTCATGGATTGAAATCGTGGAGAAGAATACTTGCCCGTCTCGCAAATCAAACCCATGGACCTAGTAGGACCAAATAATCTCCTACTCGCATCTGCGAAAATCTAGATATCTGCTCACGAATGGCGAAAAAGCTACCGGATTTGCCTAGTCCTTAACATACTAATTGCGTATTATGTGCTCTTTAAACTTTAGCTTCAAAATGTGCGATTTCTAAATTGTACACTAACGATAGACCTATGGTATAATAGTTTTACTATCAATATATATATATATATACTGGAATTGAAATCGTAGCCGGCCATATATGCCCGTTTCGAAAAACAAAACCTGGAACTTAGTAGGAAAAACAATTTTCTACTCGCATCTACGGGAATTTAGATATCTTATCACCAATGGTGGTGGAGCGACTTCATTTGTCTAAGCCTGGATATACTAATTGCGAATTATGTGCTTTTCAAAATTTGACTTCAAATGGTACGAGTTAATTACAAATTGTATACTAACAACAGATACAAGGTATAAATATTTACACATCAGGATTGTTGAATGTAGTAACATCGGTTTGCGTGTTGAAAATTCGAGTTAATCATTATTGATTGCTCTCACGGCTAAGATGATTTATTTAAACGTAACATAGATGTCCTCTTATCATGATATTTCCAACTTGCAAGTAAAATTTTTTTTAGTTATTTCCTTCATCGTAAAACATACTGCTTGAACTAGTGGTTCCTAACCTTTTTCAAGCCGCGACCCACTTTTATAGTAACCAAGTAATCCGCGACCCCCTTTTATAGTAACCAAAAGATCTGCGACCCCTCTGTCCGCCGCCGACACATTTGTATAATAAAAGCATTTTTAACAAAGTAAAGAAAACACATTAGATATAGAATTATATTAATTATATATTAGAATAATTCTGCATGTTATATAAATTATATATACATAATATTAATGTATATTATAGATATAAAGTTAACAACCATTAGTAGAATATTGCAATGTGTGTAGCCATGTTGTTGTAAAAGCGTTGGAAACATTTGGTATAAAATTCCTTACAAAAATAATTGCAACTAAAAATAGTTGTGGCGACCCACAGAAACCTGTTCGCGACCCTCAAGGGGGGGATCGAGACCCCTAGTTTAGGAACCACTGGCTTAAACGATATGAAAGTAAATAGTCAGAAAAGCATAATAGGAAGTGCAAAGGGAACACTATTTTATGATTGGTGGAATTTTACCAATGAATAGTCGAGTTTCCTCGCAATTATTATTATAGATTCACCTAATCTTCTCCTTTAGCATCAGTTTAAACTCAGAACACACATAGTTGCTCTCTAACCATTAATTATAAATTATAATTAGATTGCATTTCCCTGAAATATCAATCTCCGATCATTTATAATCATACCTGACACGTGAAATGTATAAATTATTCTCACTATGGTATCAGAATCTCACCAAAAGCTTCACAAACGTCGACCTTATCAGGCGGAATAATTTATTGAATATAAATCGAATGTACTTCAACTTACTATGTACGGTTAGGTTAATAACAGAGGCGAGTCCCGTACCAACGCCGTTATCCGCTTCGCAGAGATAGGAGCCGGCATGTGAAGGTTCAACCTCTTTGAAATTCAAAGAGCCGTTCACTAGAATGTGGACATTGGAGCTGCTGACAATGGTTCTAAAGTCTTCAAATGAATCACCTTTTAAATACAGGAAAGTAATTATTAATTATATTAATATATCGGTATCGAACAGCTAAAGTATGTTTTGACATAGAGCATGTAGCATAGAAAATTTATTTCGCTTTTGCCTTTTTTATAAAAATGTTTTTTTATGAACGATACAATTTTAACAAAGGTGTATTTCTTAATACTATATTTATAAATGTATATGTCTAGTACATTTAATTACATATTAAGAGATATAAACAGCGTATATGTCTATAAAAACTGGAAACCTCAACTAACGACGTCCGAAATTTACAAGTGCAAACGCAGATATAATGTAATTTAAAAATGACATAAAAATGTATTTTTAATATAATGTGTGCTTATGAGACTGTATTTTTAATAGAATCTGTGCTTATGAGACTGTATTTTTAATAGAATGTATATTTTCTAGACTGTGTTTGATGTAGTCTTTTACTTGTCTGTCATAGTCAAGTCTGTTTACTTGACTATGTTTAATAATGTGTGTTTTAACCAGAATGTATTTGGAATGTGCTTATTTGTAAGAATGTAGTTTTCTGTCATGTGTTTTTACTCGCTTGCCTTTTTATTAGAACAGATTTTTATTAGAATGTATTTTTACTTGTGTGCATATTTAATAAAAATCTACCTCATTAACGTTTATTTATAATAGAATTTATTTTATCAAGTTATGTTTTTACTAGAATACACTTTTACTTGAGTATCAATTTATCAAAGTAAACTACTGACTAAAATTAAAAATTTATATAATTATTTATAACTCAGAATTATGTCAACGTTATACGAAATACTATTTATAGAAAACAATTTCTTAGAAGTATCAGATTAAATTTCAGTTTCTATTTTTTTAGAATGTGAGAATATTTACGTTAAAAAATGCCTATATCGAACTGTATAAGAAAATAGTCTTAATCATATATACCCGCTATCAGAAAATCATAAATCATCAAATAAAAGAAACACCTAGAATTAAAAAAAAAACACTCCGTACTTAGCCACGCCTGTTACACCCAAACTACGAGAAAAATCACAAATAATATTAGTATTAATAATGGCACAATACGTAATTCTGACAACCGTTATACCGTATCTAGTTGCAACTCAAATGATCCGAACTATTGATTATATGTTGTTTCCTTACCTACGGCTTTTTTCCACCTAACGTTCGGCTGAGGAACGCCTTCTGCTTGGCAATCAATCATGGCTGAACGACCAGCAACTGCCGAAGTATCTTTCGGTTTCAATATCCACCTTGGAGGAACTGCAATTGGAAAAAGAGGATAAGTTCTCTGAGCTGATCATTCATTAAGAACATTCGAAAAGCACATTTTCTTTAATTGCGCAGAAAGTACATTTTCTTTAATTGCGCAGAAAGTACGTTTTCTTTAATTGCGCAAGAAGTACCGTTTTCTTAACTACGTAAAGTGTGTTTTCCATAACTAAATAGTTGTACGTCATCTAAAGTAATAAAGAGGGGGATCCAGATTTAAGAATTTCTTCATAAAGGTGTTTTCTTTCAAACGGAAGGTGATATTTCTTTTCCCATTTCATTCTGTGACGTTTAAAATCACACTACGCATCTTGGCTAAATTGGAAAAATAAGAGCCCTTTACTTGAAGCTAAAATGGCTCTAAACTTTCTCTTATAGCTAAGGCATAGGGCGATTGAATATACAAGGAAAGAAACATTTACTTGCCGCTGAAAATAAATATTTTTATGATAAATAAAATTGAACAATTTTACAACTTCAGCCCACTTCCCTGTTACTTCAGAGCGCATATAGAGTAATTTCTTTCAGTAATGTCGTTTTGATTATGGGCAGTATTTTGCGATTCAAGTGTATGCTGGGCCTTAGCTAGATGGTTTTGGGCCCCTGACAAAACTGTCTCTATTGCGGCCCCTAGCCATTGACATAGTTTCCCTGTGAGTAATTACAGTTGATTTTATGCTCTCCTTCGCCTGTGCCCCTGGCGTGGGACTTCCACACTAATCCCAGCTAATAAGCCCTGGGTACATGGTTCATATAATTGCACACGTTCTGGTAAACGTCTTTGCTTAACGCCGTTTTTCCTCAGTCACTTGAAAATCGTTAATGGCTGAGATTGCTAAAACCACTTTTTAAAAGTATTTTTCATCTTACAAATGTGTAGCCTTGTTGTCACATAATTGTGAGGATGCTTTTATAAACCATATAGCATGGATGAATTTGGCTTCTGGATTGTTTTAAATAGTTATATTAGCAGAATTACTGAAGAAATATAAATTAAGTAAACGCTTTTACGTACGAGAAGCTACGAATAGTTCAATGTATATTTTCTCTCGCATATCGTAATAACGATTACGTAATAGGGATTTATCAGAGTTTAGGTTTTTTTCAACTAAAAGCAGGTGATGAATGGCCGATCGTAAATTCCGGCGGGCTGTCTTAGTTAATTTCGTTTTATCACAACCTTCCTTTGTATAACTAAACAAACTAGAAAAACATAAATTTTCATTTTAATCCTTGAAGAGAAGGCTGTGTAGGGCTTAATTACTTGGCAAAGGTTTAATTCTAGCAACTAAACTCGTATGTGTTGATGTTACTTACACCCAACTGTGCAATAACTGATACACGAAAAGTATTGGAGGTCGAAAGGTCAGGTATATTAGTTTTAAAATAGCTTACTTAAACTGATAATTTATTTATTTTTTTTTCGATTTTTGATCCGCTTTGTGGATTCCCAAACATTCAGAAACTACGCTTCAAAAATACATTTATCGAAGTAAACACCGCCATCTTGAGTGGCCATTTTGGATTGGCTCCAGGTTGGCGTCAGTTTTCTAGCGCCAAATCAAGCAGCCCCTTAAGTTGACATGATACCATAAAAGTTGTTTTTAGAACAAAAAGTTTTAGAAATAACTGTTCATGAAAAACGGTTAGTTCTCGAATTAACATCGTTAGTAGCATTGGACAATTAAAGAATACTGAACAAAAGGAAATTTTGAATAAAATCCTTTTCTCGGGGGAGAAATTTACCTCAAATTCTAATGCATTGTCAAACTCTCAATTACTCCATTATGGGGAGAGGATGAAAAACATCTTACGATCATTTCGGAAGCTGTTCTGCCGTTAGGTGTCTAATTAATGATGCCAAGATGCTCGAACAGAAAAAATATATTTTGCACGTGGATACTTCGTTACATCGATTTTTTTTTTATTTTAGGGAAAACTGTTTTTCATTATTCAAATGAGGCATTCGTGCGAATTAAGCCATCCTTCTTCAAAGGTTTTAATTTAAAAAGGCACTTTTCTACCTCGATAGATTTGAAAAATTCAACGGCGGAAAAAATAAATGATGCAGTAAATATCTTTATGTTTGTTGAAACTCTAATCATGCGTTAAAACAGATTTGGTTTTTTAACATCGTTTCTTAACAAGTACTTACAAGTTAGAATTTTTCATAATTTGTAGCGTCTCTTTACCTTAACAACACGTTGTCTCTCAGTTCTTTTTTATGTATTCCCTTTTTAAACAACAGTCGTAATACACGTAATAAAATAAAGTCAAAGTATTTTTTTTAACAAGGGGTGTTAAAAAGACAAAATACGTTTTAAAATTAGCACCGTGGTACAGCTTCCAGTGAGACAGAAGGTTTTTATGGGCTGCTCTCTGGATGTATTTTTATTTCCCTTGTATACAAATCTCTTTGGATTTTTTTCGCTTGCATACAAATACTAATTTTATCTTTAAACACTGCAGTGTTTAATACTTGTATATTAAGTTCCGTGTAAAGTTAAGTTAAGAGTTAAGTATATATTAATTTTCGTAGGTAAGGTAAAGGGTCCAATAAAATACTCTCCGATGCTTACGTAATTAAGTGTGCTGGTCCCAGTTGTATCTTAATTTGAATGTGTATTTTTAATTCTTTATCATTTTCCCTTGGGTCTGCGCGCGTTAATAGTTCCGGAAATTAAATTCTAATCTGATTTTACTACTTTCATAAAACTTGATATTATAATCTACGACTGTAATCTCTATATTTTTTGTTTGTGAGATATGCGGCGCAAAGACAGCAAGGGTCATGCCGAGTCAAGACCTAGAGCTTTCCCCGTAATTTGAACTTCTTAAGGGCTAGAGAACCAATCCTTAGACTACAATGGATGATTGTATTCTATGACGCTAATTTATGATTATGAGTAAGTATTTACTCAACATTGGGTTGCTTTTCTCTTCAAAGTCACCAACACCTGGTGGGATCTGTATGGTTGGTGCGCAGTGCGAAGTTCGTACCAACAGAGCCATTTACTGTTACTGCGTCTATTTTCTTACTGACGTTACGTGAATGTAACGTTGACTAGTTGTGTGTTATGTTAACTATTGTTGTTAAATATCGACAGAATATAAAGTGGGAGGATATATGCAAGAAAGATAGAAAAACGCAGGATTTTTGTTAAACTGGTAATGCTAGGTCTGAGTAATTTAACAATATCTGGAGTCCGCTGCACTGGACGTTCATGGATGACATTACGCTTAGAAGAGAGAACGTTGGAGAGTCTGCGTTAAAGTCTCCAATTACGTGGTAATGCTCAAACGACGATGTTATGAAGTTTCTCTCTGTCAGGTAGAAAGCAATGATCGCCAGCCGGCTTGTTGACTAATCGCTATTGATAAAAAACCTCAACCGAGGGAATCCACATTGAATTGCTGTTTTTCGGAAGTCACGTTATGACGAACGTCCTAGCCTGTCGTGAACTACTAAGCGGATATCCCGATCGCGCGGTGACGTAACTTATTTCTTAATTTACTAGTTTAAGCCATAATGATGTTGAATAATATAAACTGAGATTTAAACGAAAGGAGTTAATAGGATAAGAGTAGTTAATAGTTTTAGTTGAAACGTTTTTATAAGTGTTCTGCTGATCTGGAGTTAAACTTTAGTAGTTTATGTGTTGAGTTATATGTTGTATTTTATTAAGATCGATGTTTTCGTATTGGCCTAACGTATCAGTATTTTGTAGATGAAAATTGAGCCCTGAGAATGAAGGGACAAATTTATTACAAATGTACTTTAATCAAGATACCGCGGCAAGGCGACAGACTTTAGCGTCTGGGTCAGTAACTTCATTACATACTTATTTATGTCTCTATTTTGAACGATTACACACAATTGACCTCCTGAGTTAATGAGCTTTTATTTTTCTAGTCTCAGAGGCCCGAACGCCAAGACGGATTGCTTTTGTCACTTGGACATTTTCCTATTGAAGTCGTGCAAATATTCTTGAGCCATATTTGTTACTTTAGTTTGAAGAAGCTTGATATACTATCATTATATTGCCCTGTAACGTCATTGAAACGTTTAAGAAATGTCTGACTTGTATCAGGTATTGCTTATTTAGTAATCAAGAACACCCATACGGAATTCTAATGATTGCTAATTTAAAGCATTAACGCTTTATTTGTATATTTAGTATTAGAAATCGTTATAGATATTTTGCTACAGATGAATGCTTTCAGTTGTGCTTTAATTATACAGTACTATTACTTACATTATTAGTACTGTATAATTAGTACTTTAATTATACAGTACTAATAATGTAAGTTTCAAAATTTTACGCCATTTTATGAAATAAAGATTATAACTAGTTAAATATAACCGATTCAGCTTAATCAG
>QLNU02003225.1:42020578-42036397 GCA_006491805.2 Dysdera silvatica | reverse complement strand
TTGGCGCCACACCATCTAAGTTGCAATTGCAATTGAGGAAACACATGTTGGATTGCGAAAATGTAAACATTGGATCTTGCAGAGTTTGGCCGGAAAATAAAAGGTAAATTGTTCTTCTTTTTTTTTAAATAAGGCAATAAATATTACATCGAAGACTAACAGAAATCAGCTTGTAGAAAATTTAAGAAAAGAACCTTGAAATCGTTTTTTGTTTTTTTACATTTTCACGATGTACTTAGTTATATTTAAATAAAGTGGGGTGTTTCCGATGCAGAAAAAGCGCTAAAAATTCAGAAATTTTGTAAAGAGAGTTTCGAAACTAGTGAAAAATGTTTAAAACTGGAGTAAAGCACTAGAAATAACTCAAATTGATGTAAGTGACGTATGAGAAGTGAATGATGCTGGAACGGAGAAAGGAAGACTGATTTTGGGGATTTCCGATTGCAGTTTAAAAATAGGAAAAAATAGACTTTTAAATAACACTTATATGAATAATTGTTGCTGGGAATTGGATCATATATATTGAGAAAATATAGTGACATGCCAAAAGACCTTGGTCGTGCAGAAATATATAGAAAAAAGAGTAAATAAAAAGGTAAAGGAGATAACAAGACGAAGGAAAACACTGAGTATCAAAATTCTTTGATTTTAAACGAAATAAGACAATTGAAGGAGGAAATCAAATTAAGAGAAGTCACAAAGAATTTACAAATAGAGAAGTGATGGGCAGAAAATGGAGAGTATCCTTGAAATAGTGAATAAAATAACACACAGAGAGTTGATTAGAGAAAAGGAGCATAAGGATATGATGGAAAAAACGGAAGGGAACCTTGAAATAATAAAGGAAATAAGATCAGCGTTTAGAGATATAACAAGGGAGTTCGGTAAGCTACTAAAAGATAAAAAAGAAGATAAAAACTGATATTATTGGTATAAATACAGAAATCCAAAAAATAAGTAAAGATACTAAAAATATGGTCACTGACACTAATAAAAGAATTGATGACATAAATAATGAAAATTTCACATTGCGTATAAAGATCGACGATATCGACTATTATTTGAGGCGGACAAATTTGATAGTGAATGGAATTCCAGTAATCGAAAATGAAAAGCTGGACGACTATATAAATATTATGGGTGAAAACTTGAAAATCCAAATTATGGAGAAGGATATCCAAGTGATACACAGACTTAAAAGGCAAGGGTGAAAATATAATTATTAGATTTAGTGACATTAAAACAAAAAATGGAGTCTGGAGAGGGAGAAAAGCTGCTGAACTCACTACTAAGATCCTGGAATTAGATCCAGACAAAAGATAAACATCGACGAACATTTGACTAATCATAATAAGCATGTGTTAAATGAAACAATAATATTTAAGAAACAAAGAAATTGGAGATACACATGGACAAAAAATGGGAGTCTAACGTTGAGAGAATGGAAGGACACAGAAATTTGCCATATATATATCATCATCATCATATTCAACCATTATCTATCCACTGCTGGATGAAGGTCTCTCCAAATGCTTTCCACACAAGTCTATCCTGAGCAATTCGCTTCCACGTCACCCCAACCTGTTTTCTTATTTCATCCACCCATCTAGTTTGAGGACGTTTTCTAGGTCTTCGGTGGTCTCTTGGAATCCAGTTCAGAATTTCTGTTGTCCATCGTTGATCAGTTCTTCTTGCAATATGCCCAGCCCATCGCCATTTCAGCCCTTTTACTTTAACAATGATGTCCTCTACTCTAGTTTGCTCTCTCACCCAAGTGTTTCTTTTTCGATCTCTCCTAGTTATTCCAAGCATGCACCTCTCCATGCTCCTTTGCGTTGTCTGTAACTTTCGTATTGCTCCAACTGTTAGACTCCATGTCTCTGATCCATAAGAGAGGACTGGCAATACACACTGGTTGAAGACCTTTCTTTTTAGACACAAAGGCAATTTCCCCTTCAGGATAAAACTGTTTCTTCCAAATGCACTCCAGCCAAGTTTAATACGTCTGTTGAGTTCTTTCATAATGTTGCCATCCATTGAAATCAGCTGGCCAAGGTAAATATATGAATCAGCAATTTCTAGCTCAATGTTGTCAACTTGTATTTTTGTTTCCTCTACGAAATTATTGAACATGATCTTAGTTTTTTGTAGGTTCATCTTGAGTCCAACTTCTTTACTTCTAGTTGAGAGCTCCTGTACCATGTCTTGGAGTTCTGATGGGTTCGTTGAAAAAATAACAATGTCATCAGCAAACCGCAAATGATTTAAATATTCACCATTTATTTTTATTCCCCTGTTATTCCAATTTATCTGCTGAAAAATCATCTGTAAAGCTGAAGTAAAAAGTTTTGGAGAAATGGTATCTCCCTGCCTCACACCTTTACCAATTTTGATAGTTTTGGTATCTTTATGTAACCGAAATTTTGCACTTGCATTTTTATACACACGTTTCACCATGTCAATGTACACATCCTCGATGTCTGCTGATCTTAAAGAGTTGATGACTGCTGATGTTTTAATAGAGTCAAAGGCCTTCTCATAGTCAATAAATGCCACACACAATGGAAGTTCATATTCATGTGTTCTTTCAATTAATTCTCTTAATACTTGAATATGGTCCACTGTACTGAATCCACTTCGAAATCCAGCTTGTTCTCTTGGTTGAGCTGCATCTAATTTTTTCTGCAGGCGATGTGTTAGCACTTTTGTGAAGATTTTATAAATAGCAGGTAACAAGCTAATTGGTCGGTAATTTTTTAAATCCTCTTTATCACCTTTTTTATGCAAAAGAATTACTGTTGCAGAATCCCATTGGTTTGGTATGTTACCACTGTTGAGGCATTTGGTAAAGAATTTTGCGAGTATGTCTTCTACATGTTCTCCAGCTTCTTTTAAGATATCTAATGTAATGCCATCATCGCCAGGGGATCTTCCTTTCTTCATACTTTTTATTGCAAATGCTACTTCTTCTTTTAAGATTTTAGGAGCTGTTCCTTCGACTATCTCAGAGTCTTCGTTTAATCCACTGTTTCCCTCATACAGCTTTCTGTAGAATTCTTCAACTCTTCTAAGTATTTCTTCCCTATTTCTTGTTACAGTGCCATCCTCTCCTTTTAATGCAATGATGTGTTTCTTCCCAATAGACAAACTCCCTTTAACAACCCTAAGGCTCTTGTTGCTTTCAATGGCCTTCCTTACTAACTCACAATTGAATTTTCTTATATCTTCTTTCATGTTTTTGCGCAAAGTTTTGCAAAGTTCTACATACTCGATCTTGCGACTGGTATTTTGATTGTCCACCTTCATAAGTCTTCGCCTTTTCATGAGTTGTTTCGTCTTCTCAGATAATTTGCTATTCTGCTTTTTACATATTACACCACCAATTTCCCCAGCAGTTTCAATTATTGTCTTAACAATGTTTTCATTTGCTTCTGAGATGTCAACTTCTTCAATAAGTCCTTCCAGTGCAGAAAAGCGATTTTTTAATTCCAACTTGAATGCCTCAGTATTTTCTTTTAATTTCTTTAAATCCACCCTCTTACATACTTGTTTCCTAATGAGCTTCTGCCTTTCTAGTTTAGTATTTAAGTGCATTTTACATCTCACCATTCGATGATCACTTCCAGTATTAAATCTGTTCAGTACACTGCAATCTTCAATAATTGATTTCTTGTTTGCCAGGATATAGTCAATTTCACTAGTTCCCCCATTTGGGTGTTTCCATGTCCATTTTCTTTGCGGTTTCTTCTTAAAAAATGAATTCATGATGCTAAGATTTTCAGCTTCTGCAAATTCGATGAGTTGATCGCCACGTTCATTCCTTTCCCCATATCCGTATTTACCAACCGATGTCTCTCCTTGTTCCTGTTGTCCAATTCTTGCATTGAAATCCCCCATGATGAGCTTGATATGTTGTTTCCCTTTGGTGTGTAACTCTTTGATTTCTTCATAAAATTCTTCAACCTCTTCGTCGGTATGGCTTGATGTTGGTGCATATACCTGTACTATCTGAAGTTGGTATCGCTGGGTTAGTTGAACAACGAGCCTCGCTGCTCGATCTGACGTGCTTTCGACTTCAAGAAGGTAGTCTTTAATTCTTTTGTTGATTAAGAAGCCAACACCACTTGTTCTTCCAGTTTCCGTTCCTCTATAATAAAACAAATGTCCACTTTTAAGTTCCACCAACTCTTCACCTTTTCTTCTAACTTCACTGAGTCCTACAATGTCCCATTTGATCTTGTCAAGTTCTTCTTCCAATTCCTGAAGTTTTGCTTCAGAAGCAAGGGATCGTCCATTAAACGTAGCCAAGGTCAATAACAAACGGCAGCCTGGGCCATTCCAGTGATTCTTAGCACCCCCTGCTTTCATGCCACACTGACCGCTGCCTTGATCAGGAGCACTCCAGCACCTGGAGACTAGGGGCCATGGTTTCTGGTGTGTCAACATAATGGAGGAATTAGCCATAATTTCACCACGCTGGCTAGACGGGTTGGTGAATTAGCCCTCCCCTTCCGCCTTTCTATCCGTGTAGCAAATATTAATTTGCCACATAAATAGAAAGCTCAGCCTGCACCACTTGAAGGCGGGGTAGGACACTAGGTTACTGGCCTGGCCGGTTCCACACATCGTCACATACGTTCAGCGTGTGGGTCTCCTTCCAGTTAGATACCAGCAACCCTTTTGCAGGCCATATATATATATATATATTGTAGAGGATCTTTGCAATACACATTGGAATGCTAAAAATCAAAAATATAATAAAATAGAAAACGGGGAAAAATTAAGAATAAATTTTAGTTTTAAAATAATAGAATTAGGGCATAATCAATATAAAAAACGGGTACCTAAACTGAGGATCCTATATATGAATGCAACAAGTGTAATGAATAAAATGGAACAAATAGAAAATTTAATAAGAACAATGCATCATCCTGATATTATTTGTATTACTGAAACGTGGAAAATATAAAACTCAGCAACATATATAGAGGGATATAATGAATACTCGATTTTCAGAGTGAAAAAAAGAGGGGGAGGTCTATTGATATATACCTCCGAAAAAATCAGTAGTATAGAATATCTGGAGGACTTTGAATATTCAGATGTGAATATAAAGATAATGGGAATGATAATATGTGGTATTGTGTATGTAATTATATATAGACCTCCAGTGGGTCATATCGCACAATTTCTTGAAAAAATAGATAAAATAATTTCTCAAGCAAAAAAATTCAAACGGAAAGTTTGTATTATGGGGGATTTTGATATACGTTTAGAAAATAAAAATTCAAATAAAACACAGTTGCTTAATTTAATGGAACCATGGGGATTTTTTAATACTGTATATGAATCAACAAGAATTGACCAATATACTGAGAGTGAAGAGATAATTATTGAAGAATTTTGCAGCAAAGCCATAGATCCAAAAATGTCATTTATTACTGTCTTAAGCGTTTAACTTAATTAATTAGAGCACTCCCAAAACGTAACATTTCAAAATACAAAAATCAGAATAAACCAGTAGGCCTCTAGAATCTCGCAGCGGCCGGTTCAAGAATCGTCCTTTCATATCGTTTCATTTTCGAAAATCATTAAACACGCTTTTGTCAAAAATAAACTACAAAAGAATATGTAAGAATCATGAACAAAAGCAAATGGGTAAACATACTAATACAATAATTTTAAAAGAGAGTAAGAGAGAGTAAATATTAAAAATGCAAAACTGATGGTGCAATATGAACCTATTAAAATAAGGACTAGAATGGGAGAAAGATAAATTTTTATGGTATTAAATACTGGAACCGGCGGCCGGAGTCATTGCAAAATTGCAGAAATATTTTTAGATTTAAATCTCTTGTAAAAATATATATTTTAACAAAAACAAATTAACTACATGTGTAACCTAAGGAATACAAGAATTAACGTATGTTTTTATGTATTTCTCATCATGCCATGCATATCTTCAATAGGTCAACCGTTTATAAATGATGAATGAAATCCATTGAGAGCGATTGTATGAGCATGGAAATAAATTATTATTATTATTATTATTATTATTATTATTATGTAACGTAACTCGAAACTTATCCCAAAATTGATTAGAAAAGTATATTTTTGAGCATTTGTCTTGATTCCTACACATTTGGGATTCGTTTCTCCTTTACGTTTTTATTGGTGTACTCGATTTAAAGCTTGCTATTAAAGACATTATCTAAAACGTTGCTAATTGAATTCGCAATTTCAGAACTCGTTAATGGATTTCTGATTATACTTCTTTCGAGAAAATGGCATATTGGAATTAAAGAAACGCCAGCTTTGAAAAAGAAATTTACAATTTATAAAATTTATAAAAGGAGGTTTCTAATTCTGGTTAATTGTTACTCATCTTGCGTGTAAATTGATGTAATATTCAAAACCAGATTTTGAAAAGGGGATGTAAAGCTAATTTGAGTAAACAATAATATGAAAGAAATATCGCTAATTGTGTTTACAATTATCGATACCTCTTCAGTAATAAAAACGCAGGCAAGTTAAAAAAGTCTTAATTTCCTTGTAAAATGGTGGTTTTGCATTGTGTAAATTTATTACTGTTTCGTTCGTTTATTTGTAATCTTATTATTTGCCGAAGACTCGAATTAACTAAACAAAAAATAAACAAATAAAAACAATATAACAATAAAAAAAATAAAACAATAAAAATAAAATAAAGCAATAAAAAATAAAGCAATAAAAAAATAAAATAAAATAATAAAAATAAAAATAAAATAAAAGAATAAAAATAAAATAAAGCAATAAAAAATAAAATAATAAATATAAAATAAAACAATAAACAATAAAACAATAAAACGATAAAAAATAAAACAATAAATAAAAACTGCTTAATTCTAAAACAACTATTTTTATTACCAGTTTGTAAAGTAATTTAAATTCATAGAAATTCAGAGATCTAACTAAAAAAATATTACATGTGTAGATTTTATAAAGAATTGTCAATTTCATGCATGTGGGAAATATTTTTAGAATTGATGAAGGTGAGAAATATTTTTAGAATTGGTATAGGTAAGAAATATTTTTAAAATTGATAAAGGTGAGGAATATTTTTAAAATTGGTAAAGGTGAGAAATATTTTTAAAATTTATAAAGGTGAAAAATATTTTTAGAAATGAGAAAGATGAAATTGATTAGTCCCGAAATAAACAAAGCTTTAAATTTGTTATTTCCTTACTGACCTGGCAGTTAACCAGAATACATATCGAAGAGCGAAATCATTACGATATTAAGCATCATTATGCAAATCGAAGTACTTATAGACAGGCGACAATATCAGTATAAATACCAGTCAAGTTCATGAGACAGTAAAATCCGTGGAAATTCTAGATCTCTGTTAAATCTGAAAATTTTAGGACTCTGTTGAATCTAGAAATTCTAGATCTCTGTTAAATCTGGAAATTCTAGATCTCTGTTAAATCTGGAAATTCTAGATCTCTGTTAAATCTGGAAATTCTAAATCTCTGTTAAATCTGGAAGTTCTAGATCTCTGTTGAATCTGGAAATTCTAGAGTTCTGTAAATTCGGGAAATTCTATAGTTCTGTTGAATCTAGAAATTCTAGATTCCTGATAGTAGCACCATGTTAAGATATATACTTGATCAATTTTCATTAGGTTTCCACAGCAGGGGCGCAGAAAAAGGCGGCTAGAGCTTCCCCATTGAATATCAAGGTACATTCTTATCTTTAACGCTGTATTACGTGATATTTTCTTTAAAGTTACTCGAGCCCCATAATATTATAATCATTAATATTGTACATTATTATTATTATTGTAATTATTACTATATTATAATTATTACTATTGTATATTATTATTGTAATGATTACATTATAATTATTACTATTGTATATTATTATTGTAATGATTACATTATAATTATTACTATTGTATATTATTATTGTAATGATTACATTATAATTATTACTATTGTATATTATTATCATAATGATCACATAATTATTACTAATAATAATATTATTATTATAATTATTATAACATTGCTCCACACGAATGGTTTCGCCATTCGTCCTATAAAGCTGCTGTCGGAGCTAAAGCTACAGAAGGACGTGGTGTGTGACCTTATATATGTCGCTTCGGTTCATCCAAGAGGGAAAGGTGGTTACTAGATTAATATTGAGACTTTAAGATGGTGAAATAGAAAATTTTGTGTCATGTTTAAGAAATCAATGGTGCATACGCACACAGTCAAGTACCACAGGGAGCTTGAAAATTGTGCTGGAGGGCACAACAGTCATTTCTAGGATACTGACATATAGTTAATAAGGTAAAATTCTCGAGAACTCCGAAGTACATTTCAAAATCTATAACCTGGTATAAGAAACAACGTATTAAGTCCTATCCATTCAATAGAAATCTGTATTTTTACTAACTCAGGACGAATTTCAGAATTTCAACAATACAGTTCGGCGAAAATCGCTCGCCAAGCTGTCGCTCTCTCTTGTACTCGACAAAAGGAACATGCACACACTGGCGTACGCAGGGGGATATTGTGGGGCTTCTAACCTCCTTGCAATGAAATTTTGTATATTTAACATAGAAATATGTGAGTTGTAGCTCTGTAACCCCCATTGAGCCTATAACCCCCCTTATGAACTTTCTGCGTAAGCCTATGCATGAATTTCAGGTTCGTTTGCAACAACCTAATAAATCGGCGATTGCCCAACATGCCACTGTTCATAAACATCAAATTATTTTTCATGACACCTCGGTTATCGCAAAAACTAGATCATTGTGGCCATGCTTATATATGGAAGTCTTGGCCATTAAAAACTGTCCTAATAATTTCCATGGAGAAGACCCCATTAACGTTGCATCAATTTGGAATTCTTGCCTAAAATTTCATGAAAAAATTGGGCCTCGTTCGGTCAATCTAAACTCGCCACCCTCTGGGCCAGGAGGAGGAGGATTGTGCAAGGGTTTCATTGGGAAGGGTGGCCGCCGGAGGCGGCGCTGTAATCCCAGCATCCTCTGGGCCAATGAGCGACAACCTTCAGCCAACGACCAATGAGAGAGAGAGAGAGAGCATAACCCTGAAATCACCAATGAAGGGGTAGCCAGCGAAAGGTTACTGTAAATTCTTAATTACTCGTTTTCTGTCGAGCAACTAAGTGGAAGTCTTGTATTTTTACAAAGGGAAACTTGGTCGACTGTTGCTTCTGAGGATGCTCCTCATAGTACGGAGTGAAACGTTAAGTGTTTTTAATAAACAGACGAGTCGAAAAATCCCGCAAAGCTCTATAATATGTGTTATATTATTATTTCCGAATATAATACGTATTTAATGCAATGCTTTTGCAGTACATTTGTCGAATTTGAATTTAAAAAGCATGAATTGCTTTAGGCTTAACAAACATTTCGAATGCATTGTAACACACAGAAAACCGGATAAAATTCAACAAAATTTCCTGGAACGAAAGACTCGTATTCTAACTGCAAGATATATGAAAAACTTGAACTATGCAAATTTATTTGTGATAAACCAAGCTGTGGCATCGATCTCTACCAAAAAGCGATAGGGCAATTTTTTGTTACCTGATACGGCGATTGATTGGAAAAGTTCCAACATAAATATTTTCTTAATATCGTGGTTTAAATACAACCAAATCCAAAAATTTATTCCATTGCCCTCAGAAATCTATTGCGAAAAAGGCAATTTTAAATTACATAATGCTAATGCACGGAGTCATAAAACGAAATAGCGCATGGAGTGATGAATTTCTTTTCTACTGAAATCGACTAACAATGTTAAATTGGTCGTCAGGAATTTACAAAAAGATATTATAGGATAAAGGGTGAAACTGGCACTAGATTTCATTATTAAAACTGGCAGTATTCCAAGGAAGATTACATATTTCCAATCTTCATGCAGGTCGTGCGTGTTTTTCGCACCATTCGTCTATCACAAAATTACTGAATTCTTGAAATCTCAGCTCGCCCTTAAATTAATGTTGCGGAAAAAATCAACAAAGTTGACGACACCATTAAATATTTGATGGATGGGATGGTGTGTGTGATTTTATTCAATGCTCTGCAAACCACTCACGTCGCTTACCCATGATGTGATTAAATATTATGGGACCTCTAGCCACTCACTCAGCAACTCTGTAAGATCTGCAAAATGTATTTGTCCCTTCTTGCGTTTCATTAACTGGAACTAATATCTTAAATTGAAACATCATAACTGGAACTAATATCTTAATATAAGGACTAAAATAGACAATATGTTAAGCGCTGGAGTGAACATTATTTCAATAAACTTACAGTTAAGCTAGTCGCTATTTCTCCTCAGTAATTTTAGCATTAAGAAATACTTTAAATATCTATCAGATCTTAGGTAATTCCAAGAGTTCTTACCTTTTCCATACGCAAAGATTACAATAGATAATTTATATATATAGTCCAAAAATAGTTAATAAAAATTCTGTATGCGAGCCAAACTTCACGAGTGAAAAATTCACAACATGTGAATGCAAGAAGTTAATTTTCTTAATCAATTCGCCCGTGAATTTCTCCTTTAAAAAGAAAGTGAGATTTAAATTTACAAATACGAAGCTAAGACCTTATAAGCTGTGTCTTAGTGAATCAGTTGGTCCAACGCTTGGATGTTAATTAAGACGCCGCTGGAACAAGTCCAGTTTTAAACAAGAATTTTATATTTTTTTTCAAATCCTCAGTATCGAAACTGCCCATTGGACTTCGTACGTTGAACCATTTGTGGTTGATTTCCGACCACTTTCGTATTAATCCTATTACCCCTGGGAAGGAAAGCAATATTTTAATTTATAATATATGGGTTAACAATCTTTCGTTTGCATCACAAAATGTAGGCGCTGAAGATTCTAGCGCCTACGTTTTGCATCACAAAACGTAGGCGCTAGAATCTGCCTACCATGATCTAGATAATCCTGATAATCTAGATACCATGAGCAATAATATTAATGATGATGATAATATTATTGTGAAAATTCATGTTGTACTTATCTGGTTTCATCCGTTTGGTTATCAAATTATCGATTTTACTCTATCGATGCATATTATTATTGCTGCAATAAGCAGTTATATGTCCAAACTATAATAGGCTAAATTACTTTGTTGACGAAATGTGTGAAACCTAAGTTAAATATAATAAAGGGCATAGTCAAATAAAGTTAGTTTTTCAAATAAATTAATACGAAATTCAAATAAACTATGAAATGGATAACTCTTACTTCGGACAGAAATCCAGAAGGTTCCAGAAACAGGCGGGCCTTGCTTGGATGTAATTTCGCATATATAAAGACCATCATCTTCACCTCGTTGGACATTGGAGATAGAGAGCGTTCCATTGGTATGAACCTTTTGTCGCTGATTGGCTGGCAATCGTCGTCCTTCTGTAATGAAAGAAATCCTTCACATCATTATCATCGTTAAGTATATTGAAAAAGAAAAATAGGGGATTCCAATGAACGTTTTAAAATTTTTGAATGAAAGTTACGTTTGTGGTGAGTCATGAGTTTTAATTTAATTAATAATAATAATAATAATTAAATAATAATAATTAATAATAATGTAATTTTAATAATATTTTGGAATTTTATATTAAGAATTCGCTAGGAGCGTACAGAAGCGTAGTCGTCAAGACGAGTTGGGGTAGGTACATAATATTCAGCCATCAATTAAACTAAACAATATTAAACAAACCATGCTAAGAAATATCAAACGAAATAAACTAAACGGTATTAAACAAAATAACTGAAGAATATTAAACGAAACAACTAAACAATATTAAACTAAACAATATTAAACAAAATAAACTAAACACTATTAAACAAATTAAAGGAGTACGGTAACAATTTTGATTCAAAAAATCCATTTTTCATTTTTTGAAGGGAAAAAAATTGTATGGTCTTCTAAATGATGTTTTTTGATGAATTGTATGGTCTTCTGAATGATGTTTTTTGATGAATTGTATGGTCTTCTGAATGGTGGTTTTGATGAAGTACTTAGATTCTCCAAAAATGGAAATTATTATAAAGTTGTAACAAGCGACCAAGTTATACTAGACAAACTTTTAATGTGGTTTTCTCAAATTGAAGGAGCTCGAAATGTTACCATTTAAATTTGATATATCTTCAAAACCATCTAAGATAAATGTTAGAAACTTTTAAGGTTTATTTGCGATATAGTTCCCTTTGCTTTCGCAGAATTTTCCTATATCTATTACATTCTGAAATATTAAATAAAATATTTACAGCGCCAATAAAAATATTTACAGCGCCAAAGTTCAAAATAATCGAAAACTTCCCAAAAAATTTTATATTTTTAATATTTTTTCTAACTAACTTATGAAAATTTTCGAAAGTCAACCTTTTCTTCACGTTCTTATTTATAAGGATGTTTTTATTTTATCAAAAATCAAATAATATTTTAAGTTACATTAAAAATTCTGTACATCAGTTTTTCGAGTTTATTCAGTTATTTTGAATTAAAAGAAACAAACAAATTAACAAAAAGTAGTTTCGATTATATATTATGCTTACGATTATGCTGTAATTACTATAGAAAAAAATGGAAAGCATATCTTTAAATATAAAATGTTTTGAAAAGTGGTACCGGACCCCTTAAACTTAACAATATGTTACAAATTTAACTAAACAATATTAAAAAAATTAAAATAAACAGTATTAAACGTAGATTTATTTACTTCCAACCGCTTCCAGTTTACATGCAACACCTTTAACATAGAAAATCCATGTGTATCTAATATTAAAAACGTCGCAGAAAACACAAATTGTCCTAATCAAGATTTGAGTGACGGGTAGTGTAGTTTCATTATAATATGTTTACGCAAAACAAAGAAGATGAAATAAAAAGAACAGTTGTTCATCGATGAGCTATATGGTTGAAGAAATTTATCTGATGAGAAAGACGGATGGAAAGTATCATGGGCGTCGAGGAAACAAAAACCTGTTTCTAGTAAGATAAAGTGAGTAAGGAAAATGTTAGAATGATTTGTGGCACATCGTAACACCAACACAAATTTCGAATGGTGTAATTTCTACATTGCGATAAACATTTACCATGTAGTTTGAAGAGTTTGGAACACAAAGGTACAGATTTAAGTAGGTTGGGTTATTTTCGCTTTAGCCTAGACCCTTTCGACATATGTCATAACGGACCTGATAAAAGTTTTGTAAAGTTTGAGATTTAGATTAATATTATACGTATGTATATTTTTTAATTTCGTAATTTATGCATGTAGTCATTTTAATATACATTTATCACATGGTCATAGGGTAGTTTATAGCTGTGGTACGTACATTCTTTGGTACTTGAAATCTAAGTGTATATATCTAAATTACAAACTACCCTGTACTTTAGATACACACGGTTAGGTACTTGGAATTCAAATAGTGTAATGCATTACTTACTAATTGTCTTTGTAATTAAGCAACTTTCATTTATTCAATCTTGTAGTTATTGATTGTAGTCATGCAAGCTTTTAGATATACAAGTTTGTAGTTATGCAAGCTTTTGGATATACAAGTTTGTAGTTATGCAAGCTTGTAACTACTGACTGTAGTTATGCAAGCCTGTAACTATTGACTGTAATTATGCAAGCTTGTAACTATTGACTGTAGTTATACAAGCTTTTAGTATTGCTTGTAGTTATTAAAGCTTGCAATATTGCTTGTATTTCTGCATTAGCTTTGCAAGCTTGCAAATATTGCTAGTATGAAATGCTTCACGTTTTTTGTATAAGGTAGGGGGGACCCAAATACTGCCCATCTAAGGAAATTTTTACATAAATATACTTAATGCTCATTACATTACATTATTCTACAATTAGCACCAATTTTCCATTACATAATCAGATAATATATCGCATTGCAATTATCCAATTATTGAGGGTTTTAACCGCTTAAAAAAATGAAAAGAAAAAAAAAGATTTTTTAAAATTTTAAAAAGTCATTCCAAACATCGCCCCCCCCATCACTTCATATGATGTTTCAAATAACGCCTACTAAAAAAAAGTACCAAAAATATTGTAAAAATTATTTCCTATTTCTTACCATATTACGGATAGGAAAAGTGAGAGAAACGTTTCACAAGGTTCTACATTTTAAAAAAATAAAAATTGTTCAAAACTAAAAGAAAAATTCACTTTTACAAGAAAATGAAACATGAAAACTCAAATTCAGAGTAAAATATATTTATTATAAACTAGAATGATGTTTAGTAATAAAATGGGATTCTGCAGGCCAAAAGACAAATAGAGAAATCCAGTTTAGCTGCAAAAAACGCACACATAACAATTTTTCAGTGTTTTATTTTTTCTGGTATCACAAGCTTCGTGCGACATCGTGTGTGTCGATAGGGATGTACAAACAACCACTTTTTAATTTCCTGAACATAACATGTCTTGAAAGGTTTCATAAAAGTTTTGGCGAAGGGCTGCATGTGATCTGAAGAGTGCGGTGACAAACACACGAGAAACACTTCATTTTCACGTGCCAGGTCGATAACATTTTAGATTTCTGGTGCGTGTTGTGTGTCCGTCCAAAATCAAAATGACGGGATCATCTTCGATTGCTTCAACGCACTTGATAAAATGAGCTATCCACTGAGTAAATAAATCAGTTTGTATCCAGCCCGCGATGTGGCAACCTGCTATGCTTCCCAGTGGAGCGCCATCTAACAACTCTCGTTTCATTCTCTGCCTTGGGAAAATTAGCATCGGAGGCACAAAAATACCTGGAGAATACATGCAACTCACAAAGATCACAAACCGCCCTCTTTCGGCTGATGAAAGCTTGCGTATCTATCTCTTTCTTACCTTTCACGGCTACAACTTTAAGACTTTTATGTTGGACAGTTGTAACACCTATTTCATCAACATTAAATATTCAAGCCGTTGAAGATTTTAACTTGTCCAGCTCTGGTTTCAGTATATTGAAAAACTTGTCCACATTGTCTTTTGAAAAACCTTGAATTCTTGCCAGAGATAAAGGTTGTGGTTTTCTTAAGTTTAAAGCAGGGTGTCTCTTCAAAAAGACATGCAACTATTTTCTCCCCGCACTCTTTTTATCTTTAGAAAATCGATTGGCAATATTGTTTCTAATTACCAGCTGGAAAGCCATTCGTTTCAGATTCCTTGCAGTGAGACCATAGAATAGACGCTCCATTTCTTTAGAATACTCCAATAACTCGTCCTCCAACTCCGTGGTCAAAATTGGCTTGCATCCTAGGGGCACGTACAGTAATCTTTCAATGTCTTCTAAAGATTTTTTTTTATATAATCTTTCAATGTCAACCTCGGTACATCATATGATTGGGCTGTTTTCAAAAGGCCCACCTTTTTGTGTTTTACAGCTATCACTGCTTCTACCATCTTTACTTTCTCCCATTGCTCATGCTTTGATATCTGTAAAAGTAACAAACCTATTTCAAAACAATATTCCAAATATCGCATAATAGGCGATACTAGGAACATCTTAATGGGCGGTATTAGGAACCCCCAAACCTTACAATATAGGGGATGCTACAGGAAAAACCGGCTAGACGAACTCGATAACTTAAGTACCAAGAGAATGCTTATTTCTTACACTATTAACTAGATTATGGAGGTCGCGATCCATCACAAAACTTACATACTGTGTAAGTAAGGGTATGAGTAGGTTCACCAGGCTGAAATTTGTTTGAAAATTCACTAATTAACAACAAAACGACGCAATCGTTTGAAACGTTCACAGTGAACTGCCGCAGTG
>QLNU02003225.1:41964947-42016007 GCA_006491805.2 Dysdera silvatica | reverse complement strand
GAGATAGTTACACATTATTTTTCCATAGTAATATAATTGCTCTTAACTTTCAGGTTACTGTATTTTTATGAAACGCGTGCATGATAGCTGTTAGTTATCGATCCTTGAGGTTGTTTTTTTAAAGATCTACTAAGTTTCGTCCAACAACCTGTCTTGGTAGTTTATTTTGGTGATTAATCACCTCATTGGCGATATTTCCTCCCTCCCCCCATGGTCTAACGACCAACGCCGACTTAATTTAACCGAAGCTAATGCGCCATGGTACGGTGGCAAAGACATTGAGTGTAAATGATGTATTCCATAGTTCCTTTAATCTTTTAAAATTACTACACTAAATTATCCTTCACTCTGGTTCTGCAGTTATTCTGGATACTTAATGAGTTTATTTTTTTTTGTACTGGAACATATATTGTCTTTTTGTGCAATAACGCATTAAAGGTGAACGACGAATCGAGTAATGCACATCAAGGTATAAATTATACCTACTCTTTTTAAAAATTTAAGCGTGGATATGCGAATATTTTAGAAATTAAAAATATAGACAATAAATTATTTCTGAGCGTAAGGTACTTCATAAAGCATCGTCGTAGATTAATCTATTTTATTAATGTGGCAGTGTAATTTAAATTGGTTGTAAATTATGAAATGGGCGTTTTAAATGCCTCCTGTTTGTTAAAATGCACTACTTTTTGTTTTACGAAGTCTTAAGATGGAGTTTTTCAAATTTTCTCAGTCCAAGGGCCAATTTTGCTTGTTATTGTTGGCCCACGGGCAGTACTACCAATATTAGAATTGAAAACAGGCGAATTCGGGAAGTCGCAGAGGCACCTCCCAACCCGGATTAAATTTTGTTGCCATTTTCTCTTTGGTCGATATTAGTTTTGAATTACCACCCGAAAATATTTTCTATATCTGCGTCTGGGACCGAATATACATATACATACATATATATATGTATACAATACTTTAGTTATATATACAATACTAAAGTATTGTTATATATACAATACTTTAGTTATTAATATAAAAGCGAAATAAAATCTTTCAATTAAGATTTTTGACACTGCTTATTTTTAACAAGTTTGAGATTGAGAATATCAAGTCTTATTTTTGATGTTGCAACTCTAAAGGCGGCCGCCAATAATTCTGGTCTTAAATTTTGATTTTACCGATTTCATTCTTGAACAGCTTGAAATTTGCAGACGCACTGGCGTACGTAGAATGGGTTGATGGGGTTGCAATCCCCCATTAGAATAAAAAGTGGTATAAATGCATATGTATATATATGCAGTTGCAGTTCTGTAACTTCCCGCCCATTGTAAGCCCATCTTATGAACTTTCTGACTACGCAAGTGCTGCCTAATAGTGGCATCCTTTTCAGAGCATGCAGTAAGATGATCGAGAAGATGTTCTTATCGACGTATTTAAAATGCGATTTAATGAGTTCTAAGTTGATTTTTTTTTAAAATCACTGTTGCACTGCAAATCAATAAAACTACACCTAATGCCCACATACGTTAGAAAACTAAAGTAAAATACGATTGAGGGAGGACTGCAGATTCCTTAGTTCTCCAGCTTTTGAAGATATTTATTAAGAAATGTGAACAGAATAAAATACACAGATTTAAGGCTCAGAAGGAGCCAAGTGCGTTGTTTTTCATGAGCCGGTGGGCCGTAAGTGTTCCACGAGCCACATGTTGAAGACCCTGCCCTAAAAAATTCCAATTCTTCAGAAAATTTTGGGTTCCGAAATAACAACTTCTTCGTCATCCTTGTACCTTAAAACATCAAGTTCAGCTATTATATTTTAGACACACCGTATAGTAGTTACATGATCCTGTTAAGCAACACATGCTACCACAGATCAGTTCTGTTAAGCTAAACTTACTGTTAAACTGACTATTTCAGTATCTATTAAACTGCACATTTCATTTAAGATGCTGTTACATTACATATATTATTGAAGAATCTTGACGATTACAACTCAACTGAAAGCGACTGAACAGAATAAATTTTAATTCATCCAGTTGTAAGGAATATTGTGGCAAGGAAAATTAAATGAACAACATTAAATTATAGTGATTTTTTGTTGATAAACATGGAATTAAATTAGGGGCTTTACGTCAGTTTCTCGATTTGTCCTGACAGATATTCATCCTCAACTCTAAAAAATCCAAAGATTTGGAGACATTTTTAAAGCTTTCTGATTACCTTACATTTTTTATTGAACCGTGCAGGATTGCAGTAATATTTGTTATGTTACGTCTTATTTGTGACTACAAAATACATGGAAAAATGAACACCAGGCTTGTAGCTAAGATGAAGCGGAAACTGGTGAAAGGTAATGCGTATACGTGGCACGGGGAACTGTGGATTGTTCTATATATAAGAGTAGCTTGATGGGGTAAGTGGAACACAAGCATGGGACAAACTGGAGTCGCGCCCCTATTGGCCCCGGATTTTCTACGGGCCTGCTGAGCACGCATTTATAATACCAACATATTACTACACTTTTAATACAAGTACATACATACGTTTACTACATTATATTATCATTGTACGCTGTTTATAATCAAACATTCATTAATCTATTTTGTCAATCCTTAGCTTCACTAACGCGCTCGTTTTCATTGATTTCCATGTTCCATTAATTCGCGTCTAAGAAATATACACCTGCTAATGTTTCCTTAAAATTTCTATCTGTCAAACGAACATTCTGTGATAACTGCAAAAGTAATCGTTACTAAATCAGCTGTCACTGAATTAGATTAACATTTGTTAAGTTGTAAATCAATCAACAAATTCTGCATTTTCCAATTCCAATTGAATTATTATTTACGAATGTGTTTACTAAGGAATCCTGTAAACAAAAAATTGAAACATCAATTATCCTTTATGTTCATTCAATCATATTAATTTCTTATACTTGGTACGGCAGGTGGCAGGAATATTTTACAATTACGCTTTCTAAAATTGGCAACAGTTCAAACTGTTTTCGTCATTTGAGAATTTGAAAGTATTCTATGGGTCATTCGATGTCAAGTGGTACAATTTTGAATGAATCTTTTACTTCGTATTTTTCAATTTTCTTAAAATTTTATATACTTATTGTATGGCCTAAACGGAGTTTAAATCTAAAATTTAAATTTTTTTATCTCATCCTGTTTTTGAGTAATGGGTGTTTGAAGTTGACAAAAATACGGAGGAATTTTGGCCTTACCTGACTTCATTTAAGCCTCAAAATCTCATCTTAAAATTGAGATATTTTAAAACCAAAAATATAATTCTCTTCAAAATTTTATGGACTTTAATATGATATGCAACATGATGTGTTATTTTTGATTTTTCAAATTTATTTAAAAGTTTAAAAATTAAGAATGTGATTAAAAAATATCAAAAAAATTTCAAAAAATTGTATAACTTATTCCATATTTATAAAAGCTCTCAGCAAAATTTCAGCTTGGGATATTAATGGGAGCATAGTTTTTGAAAATATTTTATAGGTGCATTCATGCCCTATTAGGATATATTTGAGGGAAACCTCTACTTTTAGGGGTAATATCCCAAATACAAAAGGTTATTCACATATTGTGGAAACGAATTTAAATATCCATTGTAATATGAAAATTAATACTCATGTAGGTGGGGCCCTATCATACGTTTTCTGGCTATATAAGCTGTGTGATTTAACGCGGCATTTTAGTTTAATAGCAGAAATGCTTCCGAAAATAAATTTTTGGTTAGAAGGTTACGTGACCGCTCTCTCCGAAGAGAAATACTCCTATTCTGAAATTGTGAAAAGACGGAAGAGCAAGGGATATACCATTTCTATAAAGAGGGTTTATGATATTCTTCATCAACGTAGGAAAAAACGTATGACTACATTAATAGGCCAGAAGACTGCTCCAAGATTATATCCCAAGAAAATTCGAATTTACCATCATATTCGAAAAGTGAAAGCTATGGTTACCATTAAAAATCATCCAATGCAAAAAGCCATCGCCATGAGGTTAGGAATACCTCCTGCAACTGTAAATAAAATTATTATCCATGATTTGAACCTTAAAGCTGTACACAAACCGGAGGTTCACAAGCTTCTGCCTCGCCATATTCAGGAAAGAGAAACCAAATGCAAAAGGTTGTACGAGTACTTCTTGTCGAGCAAAAAATGAAAGAAAGTTTTGATTCTAGATGAGACCTGGCTTTATCTAAGTGATTATGGTAAAAACAGAGCGATTTTCTACCACCATTGTGATGGGATCGACTAGCAAATGTGGTTTCGCTAAGTCAAAGAGAGTTTCCCTAAGGAATTTATGGTGGTTGCTGGATTTAGTTAAAATGGTAATTTAAAATTACGTAAAGTAACGGAGGTACGTAAAATTACGTAAATTAACGGACGGACGTAAAATTACGTAAAGTGGGATCTAAGATTAAAATCAATTCCCAATATTATCAAAGAGATATTCTGGAGCAAATTTTAAGGAAGATATTCCTAGTCTCTATGGAAATAACACCCAAAACCTTGTCTTTCATGAAGAATAAGGTTCTAGCCACACTTCGAAATCAGCCAAGAATTTCATAGTGAAATTGCAAAACGAAACCGGAATAACACGCATTCCTTTTAGCCATATTCCTATCAAGTGACCGGATGCAGAGCCGATGGATTTTTGTGCGTTTGGTCTCTTAAAAAATGCACTTGGGAGAAGACGGCCAGCAACGTTACATGGTTTATGGAAAGTAGTACAAGAGGAGTAAGAGAAACTTGATATGACTGTACTTCAAAACAGCTTGTTATCATGGAAATACCGTTGCAGGGCAGTATTTAAGAACCATGGCCTTCAAATAGGACATTCCAGGAAAAACAAATTTGGATTATTGACACAGAAATAACAATTCAAATTCGTTGCCATAATATATGAATAAACTTCTGTAGATCCCTATAAAAGGGATTTTTCTCAAAATTTCCCCTTTATTCATCGTTGTAGCCGGGCCAGTTTACAGTAATCGCGGGCCGGGCCGGGCCCGGGGGACGTCTATTTAGAATCACTGGTATACACTGAAATCGAAGGGTGAAAGATCTGTTAATCGTGGTTGCCATAATCGATGTGAACATGATCACAAACATATTATGGCAAGGACTGATTTGCCGATGGGATATTTGAAGGTTAATAAAGGGCAGCCACATCAAATATTTTAAAAAAAGGTAAACTTTGTGTGTTTCACTATAATATAATAATATATACTCTCATGTTTGGTTGTATATCTATTTCATAATCAACAATTCGTTTTGCACAAAAAAATTGGTACCCACCTCGTATACATAATTTTATTTTGCGCCACACTATTCACTCTACCAATTTGCATCTCAATTCCTACTTTTTTTTAGTCTAAAAAAATTGCACAAGTATGTAAAAATTCCAAAAAATTATTCGATTCTCTAAACATGTTACCAAAAGTGCTATTTAGAGCATTAGCAGCAAATATTTTTATTATTATCATTATTATTATTATTATTATTATGGTATATATCCACAGTCAATTAAGTGCAGATGTGATGGCGACGGAAGTCTGGAAAATGATTGATGTGTCAGCCATGTTCAGGAGTTAACTTTTAATATTAAATCCTTCCAAAAGGCTTGAGATATTAATTTTTTGTCCTCAGGAATTTACAGTTCCACATAAGGTGATCTTTTAGTTTGCGAATTGTTATTTTACGTTGTGTATTGCGATAATACTCAAAAATTCATGAACTTTCATTTAATGCACCTAAGAAGATGAGAGGGATTTTTTAATTTCCCGTCCATAATTGTTCTAATCCAACCAATAAGTATTTGAATTTGTTGAGCTAATGAATTATTATATATGTATTATATTCTAAAAAATTAAGGTAATGCGATTTCTGTAATCCGCATGTATTCTTTTCTCTTACTTTTAAATCTATTGTATATTTTGATGGTCGACTGGTTGGCTGTAGTTTTATGGAGCAAGGACAGTGATGGCCACTCAGTGCCAAACAAGCTGTGACCACAGATTCGATTTCAATGTATATTTTGACCTTAATATTATGACGATTATGGGGGCTCTGATTATTATGAGTATGGTTATTATTATAAGCAGCCCTCTGATAAAGTACTTAAAATAATAGTCTTAAAATAAATCACCAAATTATTTTCTTTGGAACGATTAATGAGATATTCACATATTAATACATTTAGGGGCAAATTAAATGATATAATGTTTAGATTAGTTTGTTGCAATTTAAGTGAAAGTTTATCTTACAGAAAGCGAAGCTTAACTTGTGAGAAACGAAGTTTAAATTGTGAAAGTGAAGCTTAATTTGCATTAAATTCAATTTAAATATCAAGAAATCCATATTCTTCTCATTTATAACCGAATGTATAATATTATATAATTTTATATAATATTTGTAAGACTAATCATCAATTTCATAAAATGTATGTTTACAGATAATCCTGAATGGTTTAATTCAATTTTAAAGAAAAAATAAAAATAAAAAATAATTTATACAAGAAATTCATAAATGAAAGAAAAGAAAAGATGGGATGATTTTACTAAACACAGAAACAAACTAAACAAGGAAATAAAATATAAAAAATAACTACTATCTTGAACAATTATCAACAAAAAATACCACGCAAAAATGGAGAATAATTCACAAATTATTGGGTAAAACAAATAACAAAAAATGAAAATAAAATAAAATTATTAATAAACAACGCTAAAACAGATAATACGAACTTAATAGCAGACCAATTTAATAATTATTGCACAAACATTGACAAGGAATTAAATATAAATCAATCAATAACTGAAAATATTTAAGCACAAATATTTCCGAAACCTTTTACTTAGAAAACACAACTGAACACGAAATAGAGAAAGAACTAAATAAAATAAATATAAAAAAGTTCCAGGATTTGACGGTTTATCTCCCAAAGTAATTAAAGTATATAAAAACAAATTGGAAGAAACATTATTGATAATAATAAATGATATATTTAACACGAGAACATTTCCTGGTGAATTGAAAACAGCAGTAATTAGACCAATTTTTAAAAAGGGTAATAACTACTTAAAAGAAAACTACAGACCAATAGCAATCATGTCAGTATTTTCTAAATTAACTGAAAAGCTAATATATAATAGACTAATAGATTTTTTTAATAAATATAAACTATCCATAAAAAAACGGTTTCCAAAAAAAATGAACTGAAGAAATCCTATTAAGAGCAATTAATAATATTCAAAAAAATATGGAAGAAAACAAATTACTTATGGAGTTTTTTTCGATCTGAGCAAAGCGTTTGATTTAATTAACAGAACTATCTTAAAAACAAAACTACTTAATTATGGTATAAGAGGCCGAATGTATAAACTGATTGATAGCTATTTAACAAATAGACAGCAAATAGTTAAAATTGAGAATATTCAATCGAAATCATTGATAAACAAATTAGATGTTCCTCAGGGAACAATCCTCGGACCATTATTTTTTTTAATCGCAATAAATTACTTAATAAATCTTGATGGGGGACTCCTGTTATTTGCTGACGATATCATCTAGTTAACAAATGGAAATAACATAGATCAAAGAATTAATAACACAAATACAAAGTTAACATCCTGTGAACAATGGTTTAATGACAACAACTTAATAATAAATACAAATAAAACAAAATATATAATCTTCCATACTAAAAATAAAAAATTTACTAATCAACCTAACAAAATAAAATTCAATAATAATATCCTAGAGAGAGTGAACTCAATTAAATTTCTTGGATTAACAATCGAAGATCATTACATTACATTAGAACCTGCAAATATTTGATATCGAGAAAAAATTAGAAGATCTAATGGAATTCTAACAAAACTTAATTCATTACTAATATTAAATACAAAAATTTTGTACTACGCATTAATATTTAGTCATATAAATTACGGAAATACAGTATGGGGAAATTTATCCCAAACAAATTTAACTAAACTCAATAAACTACTTGATAAAACATATCAAAAATTATGTTTCAAAACAGGTAAGCATAAAGATAAATTGATTTACGAAAACAAAATATTAAACATAACTAATATACATATTTTAAAAGTAGCATTATATATTTACGAAAGATTATACGAAAATAAGCACCTAATTTTGATTAAAATAAGTGAAAATAAACATAATTATAATATAAGAAACAAAAAAGAATTAAATAAAACAAAAATAAGAATCAACATATGTAAAAATAATATTAATTATTATGGAATAGACATATGGAACAACATCCCGCCAACAATCAAAGAAATTAAATCAAAAAGTAAATTTAAAACCAAATTAAAAGAATATATTTTGGAGCATCAATTAAACAAAGTGCCATGGTTGCAAGTGTTTTAAATAGTCTTATTTTTAACTTGTATCCAATGTATTTCATGCTTTATATCAGTGGTTCCCAACTGGTGGTCTACGAAAGAGTCCCAGTATTACGCGAGACGGGTCATTATTTAAAAAGAAATAATAATTAATAAAAACGCTTATAAAAATTATTATTAAATATTAAAATTAAATATAAAAATGAAATTGATTGCATATTTGTAGTATTTTACAATCTGACGGAACTTCAGAAAACGGTTCGTATTAAAAGTAATTCGTTTTAAGCGTGTTCGTCTTAACGAGGTTTGACCGTATTATCATTAGATTTTATTATTTCTTTTTCTGTTTATTTATTTATTTTTACTAAAGAACGATTTTACAAACACATTTCCTACAAAACAGACACGGCTCCCTTTTTATTAAAATTTTGCAGCGAACACTTAAGAATTTTTCAAAGTGGTCCGCGGGTACAATTGAAGTGGAAAAGTGGTCCGCGGCTTAAATTGAGTTGGGAACCACTGCTTCATAAAGATGTTATACATAAATAAAAATTCTGATTCATTGATTGACATAATTTTATCAAGCTTCAAACAAATTTTAAGAACATAGATTTTTAAGTTATCGAAAGAAGGATAAATCAACTATTTCAAAACACAAAAATAGAATGTTTCAATCTAGTGCTTTAAATATTATGTTTAAGCACAATAAGTATACATGTATTCATAAAAATAAGCATTCGTATAAATCCTGTTCTTGCAATTGCAAATTTTTAATGTGTTCCAGATTTGAAGATTACAAAATGCGGAATAGAAAGTATCAAGGAAAACGATCAGGGACTAGAAATTTTTTTCGTAGTTTTAAAAGCATGTCTCGGATACTTGGAGTTTTAGGTCGTTAATGAGGTTTCTAAGGTTTAAATTATTATGAACGCATACAAACTTCGAAACGAAGGAAGTGGAAATGCCTCATTAGGGAATAATTATTTATGCTCGATCTATGCGCCAGGACTTTAAAACTGCAGTTGAATTTTGGGCATATTAATTTGCTACTAGTTTCGGGTACAAATTATTTTTAAATTGCATCTGAGAAGTCCCGTGAAAGAATTTTTAAATTTAACGTGAACCATTGTGAACTCTTATTGGCAGTGTGAACTCTTATTGTGAATTCGAACATCCATTGGGTTTGTAAAGAAAAAAACAAGCTTTGAAATACGAATGAACATAGCAATAAATGGATTTTAAAATATAGTATAAATCTTTACTGCAAAATGGAGAAATTAGTACCAATTTTGAAATATAATATGAACTCATCAAGAAGTGAATATTATCCAAACGTAGTATTCGAATGTACTGAAATATAACTGTTTTGTCTGATGTTGACATTGTTTTGATGATTGATATTGTTTATTAAAATTTCCCACGTATAAACACTTTCTTGCTCTTTAACATCGGCTAACTAGTTCAACGACGAATAAGTATATATTGAAATATTACTTGACATAATTTAAGACTGACGTTAGTAGCCCTATTGACATTGTGGACTATGAAATTTCCTTAAATTGTAAATATAATGCAACAGCTCTTACAAAGCAACTTTAAATACATATACCTGAAATAAATCTTCAAAGGAATATTTATTGAAATTATAAAAAAATGGTAACTTACCATTGATAAAATATTGTACTGCTATATGTTCGAAAATAGTTTCAGATACGCGGAATTCTATATTAAATTTTCACCTCCAACCGTTCAGAATATATATTCTGTTATATACTGTATATTAAATCCCGTTCTGTGATAAAGAGAATTAATCTAGATTTACTTGAAGTGAATAGGACGTCTTACGCCTGTATAGTTTGTTGAATGAATTCAATGAATTTGTCGTTTTCTTAATGTCTTGAACTGTTTCTGTGCATGTCTTCACAAGTTCGTAAAAAGCGTCGAATATTTCCACGAAATATGGATTTAACAACAAAATTCAATTCGAATTTAAATGACATTTTGATTAGAACTATGAGAAAGGCTTTCTAAATTTCCAATAAAATTTAAAACAACTTCAACAGTAAGCGTTGACGATATCGGTTATCGAGGATGGTTCGAAATTGTGAATGGTCGAGGGTTGTTGGGACATGGTTCATCTGATCTGTCCGAAGATATAGTGGCGCAATTGTTTCGTTCTTCTAAGTGGACGCTGTAACGTCACTTGACGAAAAAGTAATCCTGCGGATGGTAACGAAATTCCCTCATAATTCACAAGATACAACATTTAAAAAGCTTATAGAATATATAATGCATTCCCTAGAGATTCTAAGTAAATTGTATAACGTGGCGTTCTGTGACGATCTTTAGCAATCTTTCTCGATGTTTCCTCTTATTCTTTTCTCTGTCATTTTCCATTCTCTGATACTTTGAATGATCTCTTCTGTAATTTGAATGATCCCTTCTATACTTTGAATGATCCCTTCTATACTTTGAATGATCCCTTTTGTATTTTGAATGATCTCTTTTGTAATTTGAGTGATTTGAATGAGTTCTTCTGTAGTTTGAATCATCGCTTCTGTACTTGATCCTATCCAGGCCTCTAGAACGTCCATCCGTTCTTTTCTCTTCCCGCCTCAGTGTTTCTTCGCCCCATTATGTTCCCCTTATGTGATAATTAGCATAATTTTTATTTTTGTTTCGCATAATATGTAATTTAAATCATCAATATGTTTTTATTTCTCTAAAGCGACTTTTTAAATAATCATTACTTCTTTTGAAATATGTGTAGTTAGGTGTCTGGCAAATGTGATCTTAAATCTGTGATTTTGAAATACAATGAAATCTGTCTAAGGCAGAAACTCACGGGACCGGAAAAAATTCCGTAGTATGCAGGTTTCCGCCTTATGTAGGTTACATGCAAAACAAATACATACATAGTTAAATTCAGTGGTAAGAGATGACTGGATATGCTAATTGTTTTTATTTGTCTTATCTTGCGAACTTTAAGATTATATTTATTTTCCTTTTGATAATAATATTTATTTTATCACTGCATTTTATTTTTATTAATTTTAATTTTTGCACTATTTTGTGGTTTTAGTAGTTACGATCAATATGGTACAAAATTTCATTCTAACTATACATGCCTATTCTATACAAAAAGTCTATTATGTAAGCTTAAATTGTAACGATAAAGTACCTCCCTTGTAAAGATGATAATTCCCTTGTATAAAGATAATCTCTCTCTCTCTTGCGGTGGGTTTATCCATGAATTGATAAAGTCGATATGAGTGACTTTTCGTTCTGGTTAATAATGAACGTTTTTATTTAAGAAGTGGGTGGCACTGGCATACGCAAGGGGGGGGTGGTCGCGATTATGGTTGTAACCCCCATTGCGATGAAATTGTTTATAGTATACATGTAAATACAATGGAGTTGTAGCTCTGTAACCCCCCATTGTAAGCCTGTAACCCTCTCCTTATGAACTTTCTGGGTATGCTATGGTGGGTGGGTGGTGTGCAAAATTGTGGTCAGACAAGCGTAGGCGTAGGTAAAAAGTTATTACAAGGGGTTATAGATTTAATAGGGGGGGGTTACAGAGCTATAACTCATATATTCCTATGTTAAATATACAAAATTTCATTGAGATGGGGGGTTACAACCCCCAAAATCGTCCCCTGGCTACGCCTATGTGGACAAGGGCATTCTATATCTGTAAAATGTCTTTTGTTCGTCATCCCCCACTTTGCTATTTGCATTGTATTACAACCCTCTTTCCTTTTTCTGCTGAGAAAATTTCCTTTCTGCCAGCGATTTTCCGCTTTATGAAGGCTTTTCTCTTTGACGGGACTGAATAGTACTTTCCGATACCGCGTTAGACAGTTTCTGTGTTAGCTAATGTTAACTACCATTGACTTTTGAAGGGACCGTAAAAAAATTCCGTTTTGAGCAAGTTTCCGCTTTGTGCAGGTTCCGCCTTAGACAGTTTTCACTGTATTATCCACTGTATTTATCCACATTATTATGGTTAACCTTATATATGATGATTAAAAGCGGTTTTGTAGTTGCTTACTCTATCCATATGCTGAATATACCCTTTTTTAAATGGATATAACATTTTTGGAAACATCGGTTAATCGAATTAAACTAAGTTTCATGGTACTGGGACCCTTGAAGCTGGTTTAGATATATTTTTATGTCCCTGAAAATTTTATGAAAATCATTAAAAATACGAGGTAAAGCATCTGCGCTGAGGCACCAAAACACTTGACTCTTCTACACGGTTCCGTATTATGTGCCCAAAATATGACAATTTTCTTGTCATTATATTGATGGTAGTATATAAAATATACTATATAGTATAGTATATTATTATACTATACTATAGTATATAGTATAGTGGTAGTATATAGTATATCATATTAGTATTATAATCATAATTTCCTCACACGGATTGAGTGCAGTATTGAAGGATAAGGAGGGTGCTGTATTTTGTTGAAATATATACCATTCGATAACATTATTAGAGCCCGTCAATGCGCAAATATTTATTAACAACACGTTTATTATGTTTGTTATAAGATTAATTAGTTTTATGAAGGCAAAACCACCGAGATATGTATCCTAGCACATCGAGATAAGTTTATCGTAATAATTTGTATAATACTTACTCGTGAAATTGCGCCAGCACCTTTGTAAGTAATATTATGCAAATACGTAAGAGCATGTGAGCCTTCAGAATTTAGGTTCGTTTAAAAGATTCGGCTAGGGAAATGCGAGTTCCCAAAAGCATTGTTTGTATAGGTTCTTTCAAGAGACTAAAAGGGCTTCCGAATCAATATGTAAATCCTTACAGAGGAGTAAGGCTTACATCAGACGAACAGTTTCACAGATCCCAAGATTTAAGCGGGAAAAGATCTTAGTAATCTACAGTTTACGGGTTGAAGTCGACGTTAGAAGTATTCCTCATCTACGTAGTCGTGCGATAAAATTAATAGTATAAAGCAATATTACCTACTAAGTGTACAGTAAAGACATACAGTAATAAAAATTGCGGCCAAAACCTGCATCAGAAACAATTCAGCTATGATAATATGATTGGACAGGAAATGCACTCAGGAAGAAACCGGATAATGCTAGTAGACAAACGATAGACTGGAATCCTCAAGTGAAGAGAAGAGGAGGTAGGTAAAACAAATGAAAAAGGACTTTAAAGACCAACGTATGGAAAACTGGAAAATTTGGAGAGTACTTTTAAGAGGCACGCATGCAACTGGGATAAATTCGGAGACGTATCTAGGAATGAATTTGGGGGGATGTAAAATGCAGTAGAACCCACTTACGACGAGCCCGCATTTAGCGCGCTTCAGGATATAATGAGGAAAATATGCATTTTCTTAGGTTTAATTATTAAGCGCAACACATGTTAACGGCTTTTAGCGAACAAGGTTTTTTGTTGTACCCGGATTCAACGAGCAATTTAAAAAATAAAATAAAAAATTATTTTTTTTTAAAAATTTGGTCGTTATATGCGGTTGGTCGTTATAATAGGCGCTCGTTATAACCGATTTCCATTGCATCTTTATGGATGTGGGAGGGAAATTTCCCTACCTCTCCGCCATTTATATAATTGTTTGTTTGTTTTTTGGTTTTACGGCTCAAAGACTACAGTGGTCATGCTGCGCCGGGACCTACTGTTTTCCGAGGAATCCGAACCTCTTAAGGCCTAGGGAACCAAACCCCGGACTACAGTGAGCAGTGCGATCTTTATGAGATCTCTGAGTAAGCGTTCTTTTTGCACTGCTGGGAGTCGAACCCGGATTAGCCGCGCAATAGGAGAACGCGTTACCACACTGCGCCAGCCCGGGTTAAATAAATAATTAGTAATAATTAAGATAAATAGCTAAATAAATTAGGGATTTTTTGAAAATCTCTATATTTAGTTTCCTTGGAGATTAAAAGGAAAAAAAGAATTACAATAATAAAAGATACAGTGACGTTATTCGTTTTGTAACTTTTAGGAACTAATTATATTTAATAACGCATTTCTTTTTTAACTATACTTTCGAAAAAAAAATTTTTTATAATGAAATAATACATTAATACATTATTTACCAATCACAATTATTTACCGTAAGTTTTCATGAAGTTTTTCTTCCTCAGGACTAAAATTATTTTTATAAAAGTAAATATTTTTTCCAAGGAGAAGAGAAAGACATTAGTAAACTAAAATTAATTGCCTATAAAAACCATTTCCCAGCTTGAATAATTATTCTAACTTACCTTAAGTAAGTTATACATTGAAATATGGCTCCTAGCTTTCGTACAACAAAAACAGACAAGGATTAAGATCACCTATTTCATTTTTCTTGAACCTCGTATTTTAATAAAATTACGGGTTCTGTAATGGTTAGCTATATTACTGCTTAGACCAGGGGTCTTCAACCTTTTTTTTCCAGTCCAAGAGCCTAGTTTTCTTTATTCTTGTTGGATCGTGGATCGCATATTCTAGAAGTAATATTAGGACTGAACAAGATATTTAAGATAGAACCCATGGATCGGCTTTCGACTTTACCAACTTCATTCTTAAAAAGAGTTTTTCAAAGACGCACTGGCGTAGGCAGGGGAAATGAATAAGGGTTATAACCCACATCGCGATGGAATTTTGCATATATACATATGAATATATGGAGTTATGGACTTTCGGTTTACGCTTATGTACAAACGTAAGTGCTCCTGATTTGTAATATAATTTTTGGACGTAAGTCGGAAGGTTGTGCAGATGTTCTTATCGACATATTTAGAATAGAATTCAAGAGGTCGTAAGTAGAATTATTTCTAAATCACCGCTGAACCGCAAATCGACAAAATTATCCCTATTACCTATATTCGCTAGAAAATTAAAGTAAAACACGTTTGAGGAAGATCGCGTGTTGCTTTAATTTTCTAGAATTTTTAGATATTCATTACGAAATGTGAAAATGTGAACAGAATAAAATACATAAATTTAAGACTCAGAGGGAGCAAGAAGCGCTATTTTTATGTGAAACGATTTGTATTTTTTTCATGAGTTGAAGGGCCGCATAAAACATGTCGACGGGCCGCGGGTTGAAGTCCCCTGGCTTTGACTATTACAGAAATAATGATCGATTTGTTAATTTCCAGTCTTCACAGTTGCGAGAGTTTATCATGTAATAAACGTTTAATTAGATTTCAGTGTCTTTTTTAGAACATTTATGATTTTTTCCGTCATTGCATAATTTAATAAAATCCAATTAGTCCATGTAGAACACCTGAGGACACTATTTTGCACATGTATTAAGAACTCTTATTTGCTTAATCCATTCGTTAAGGTAAGGAAATAAATTACTATCAGAAGACAGCGATGCGGTATCGCTTTGAGATAGAAAACAGAGCTGTAAGGTGTGTAAATCGAAAATAATTTCAAACAAAAACAATCTTTATAATTTAAGTCTGTACGACGAATGATTTAAAAAAGGAAATATTTGCTAGCGTTTTTAATTTCTTGTAGCTTGTATTTGTTTAACACCGATAACGAGGTGCAGTGTCCGTAAGAATTCATGGCAGAAGAATTAAATGCAATTTCGTAGCTTCCAGGCCAGTTCAAAATATAGTTATTAGATTAAGATTCTCAGTTTTACAAAGTGCAGTGACGTACGCAGGGGGGGGTATTGCTGGGTGCTATAACCCCCCATTGCAATGCAATTTTGTACATTTAACATAGGAATTTGCGAGTTTTAGTCCTGCAATACCCCACTGAGCGTATAATCTATGACTATATTTATGAGTATTCTTATAAATAACGTCCATTTTCAATCATACTTTCTCGTGATTAATTAACAAAACTGAATTCACCTGTTTTTGGCCAAATTTTTAAATTATGGTACCAAACAAAAGGCATCCATACAAGAGGGGACACAGGGAGAACGTTAAAGGGATCATGACTTCTCCGAAAATATATTTTTTCACTGTAAAAAATTCCAACTTTCATGATAAATGAAGGGTGTTATTCCAAGACCATGGCAAATCCTCTCCTTCACCCTACCAATTTGAAAGTCTATGTCTGCCCCAGCATCCATTCCGAATTTTTTGACTACTTTTATGAGGGACAATGATATTTGTAATCATAGGCGTACGCAGAAAGTTCATAAGGGGGGGTTATATGCTCAATAGGAGGATTACAGAGCTACAACTCACATATTCCTATGTTGAATATACAAAATTTCCTTGCAATGGGGGAGTTACAACCCCCATCAACCCCTCTCTGCGTACGCCAGTGTTTGAAAACACCTCCAAACCAATAACACCTATTGTGTTTACAAACGAATTTTACTGTACCACTTACTCTACTTAGCTGTGTAGAGTACCGTTTTCTCAGTACTCTACGTATCGGTAGAGAGCACCGCTTTCCCGGTATTCTACGTAGCGGTATGTAGTGTCGCTTTCTCGGTACTCTACTTAACGATACAGAGTACCGCTTTCTAGGTACTCTACGTAGGGGTACAGAGTACCGAGAAAGCGAATAAGACAAGTTCATTTCGCAAAACTCCTTACTTTATGGGTTTATGAAAATTTGCATTCCGTTTTATTAATTTTAGGAAACTGGAGACAAAGCCATGATGACACTTATATATGTATAGCGACGAAAATGGGTAAATGTGAATAGAGTTCTCGGAAAATTATTATAGCGATAATACTCACACAGCATAGACTCCTGAAAAATAAAATATGGTACTGGGTGTTCAGCAAATAGAGAACTGGTATTGAGGAAATAAGTATTGAAGAAATGTAGCAATTCATTCAGTTAAAATACTATTTATTAATACTTTAAATGCTTAGAAGAATTCGTTAATACATGCCAGAAAATAAATTAATTCAAATACAACATTAGATAAATTTAGTACGCCTTTTTGGTGGAACCTTTAATGAGACGTGTGCACATTTTGATCTCAAGTCGAAGACTGATTTGATTTTAGAATTCGGAAAACAATTGCACATGTGTTGCCAAATATAAAAATTGAAATTATACAATATATTTGTTGCCAGATTCGGAAATTAAAATTATGTACATTTAGAAAACATAATGTAAAAAGAAACCATTTGGCATTTTGCCAATTTTAGAAATTAAACTTAAGTTTCCTTTCCTTGCATTTCTAAGTGGCAACAGTTAAGAAAGCCTGCGAAGTGAACATGGTGTTTCTATTGTGGGAGCCCACAGTATATGCTGTAATTTTCATCTTGAGATTACCTATATTTTAAGGTCAAATTTAAATACGACTAGAAAGTTTTGCAATGTTTGAATGTACAATTTTGAGGGGCGCCAAATCTGTGTTTCCTTGTATAGGTAATGGAGCAAACCAGCTAAATTTCAGAAAGTCTGGAGAAGAGAAGAAGGGGAAAATCTATATACAACAGGATTGGACGGATTAAAGAAGAATAATGAAATAAGATTGTGTTTGTCTTCATGAAATATAAGTGTGCATATCTTAATTTCAGGTTTTAAAATGAAGTTTTTATGCAAGCGTTATATTTCCAAAACCTGGATAAGCCCCAACTGTAACAGCAGTGCCTCGTTATCTATCTGCACTTAGGCTTTTGTTAAAACCCACAATGTATTCTTGAAAATGCAACTGACCGCTTAAAAGAAGTGTTTATATCCCAAAAATACTAACCTCCAAACCAGAGGAAATATTGCAACAACACAAACTCCCATTCCCAAATTTCTTGACACTGTGTATGCAATTTCAACCATGCTCCAGACACTTCCCATACTTTGTTGAGAAAAGAGCCCATTTATATTCCAAAGACGTTGTTGAATTAACTTTGGATGTAGATGAAATGGGAGCTTGGGTTTGGTTTAAGCAGGAAGGTCTGCCGTTACGGATTAGACACTATTCTGAAGCAGAATACTATTAACCTTGTATACATTGTTTTAGCAAAGACTGTTGCGTTTCTTCTGGTTCTTGTCTTACCGATTCAATTGAAGCAATAGAAGTGATTTTATTAAAATTATAATATTCCAAAATATTTCTCAAATGCTTCCTCTTGTCAGTAGTTTTAATCAAGATTCCACCGTTTTCTTGATAATAATAACTAAAATTTTACAGAGAGAGGAAGGGAGAAATGTGTCCGGCGTAAAATGTTCTTTTATCTACATTCATTTCAATTTTCCTCGATTGTTGGAGCGAAAATGAAATTAATTCGACGCCAAGTTTTTGGAAATAAAAGAGGAAATATAAAATTCAATTAAATGAAGCGTTTCCGAAAGTCTTAGAATTTTTTAAACGGTTGGTGCTTGCAGTTGGAAGATAAAATTTTTAAAATTGAAACTAAATTAAAAAGCGCTAAAATCGCTATCGACTTGGAAATGTAAACAAATGTTAAAACTTTAACGAATTAAATCCGCCAAAAAAATTACTGCTTTTTTAAGCGACAGAAACAGACAGTAATTTTTATTTCACATAATCAAAATTTTCAAGCTCTTGAAAGAAAATAATTGCAGATGAAGTTTAAGTTAAGATTTTATTAAGACGAAGAAAGCATTAAGCGGGAATGACCAAAACTGCAGAAAATCAAAGGGAAGTCAAACGCTAATTTCAATATTTCATTGGCACTGAATTCAATGGTACTTAAAATGAAGGGAGGCATAATTATATATCCACTGCAATTATTATATTTTTCATACGAGCCCAAATAAACTTGCATTTGCATTCGCAGTGTATAGAATTTTCTTATACGTATAGGATAAACAGGCGGAGAAATACAAGAAATCGCATTTTCACTACTGAAATTTTGCCACTGGTCCAACATATAAGAAAAGATTACGCAACGTTTCGAGAGCTACTCTTCTCTTTTTCAGGTGAAGTGTTGAAGAAATAAGGGTATCCTGAATTTTTGTCTCCAATGCTGGTTTATGTCAGAGCTGTTGAGTACCCAAATTCTCCCCGAACATTTAGCCCGGTTATTTCTATCCTTTTTTTACGTAAACTGTGTATGACTCGGGCTTTAGTTCTTCGATATTACCGGTCCGATTTCTTTATCGAAAATTCTCCTATGACTCAAAAAATACAAGGGCGAGAAATAACGTTTTTATGAAGAACATTTGCAGCATTGTAATCAGGAGCATACCCTTTCGCCAAAGCATGTTCTTCCAGAAGATTGCACATCAATATCGCTCTTCTTTCTCCACAGTAATATGATGTTTCTGTTTCCGCTTATAAACACTTTTTACCAGTGTATGCTGTTTCACAATCATCCTGGCCAGTGTATACTTTTTCGATTTCATCTTCGCCAACGTATACTGTTTCACAATCATCCTTACCCGTGTGTACTGTTTTACAATCATCCTCGCCAACGTATACTGTTTCATAATCATCCTCGCTAGTGTATATTGTTTTACAAGCATCTTCGCCAGTGTGTTCTGTTTCACAATCATCCTCGTCGGCGTAAACTGTTTCACAATCATCATCGGCATTGTATACTGTTTCACAATAATCCTCGCCAGTGTATACTGTTTCACAATCTTTACACGGTATCTGTTAGTAAATAGTTCCAGCCAATTCTTCTACTAGAACTAACTCATTCACTCAAACTAATAAATTACGTAAAGTACTTTAGGTAATATCGCTTAATAAAGGTAATAATAGTTCTCGAAACGTGTAATAATTTCTTTTTATACATTATACCAGTAACAGGAACGGACAGGAGACTGAAGCAAAGGACTAAAAGGCGAAGAGAAATCGTATACGGATAAAAATGTTTCCACACATCATGACGGACATGCTTAGAGGAAAATCCATAATAGAAATAAGCGATACAAAACTAGAAAAGTTTAGTGATCCTGGAAATTAGACAGGCAAGATATCATCAGTAGAAAGCTATACGAAGGGCTAAATATTTAAACTGGACTTAAATCCTAAATGGTTGGGATATATCCTGGATTATCTTAAACCAGTCTTCTGTATAACCTGATAATGACTTCAAGATGTAGGCCCGATAATTAATAACAAGTTAATGGTAACTAGTTACCCGGTATAATAATATTAGCATGTATTTATTGTGTTTATTGAATAAATAAAAAAAATACATAATTCCGTTTGGGTAAGGTTTTCTAGCCAATTGAAGCTGCAACGTTGATTTTGCTTGGGGCTCATAACGTGTATTAATCGCCATTTTATGTCATTTAGGCTAACCAAATACTAATTAGTACATACTTAGTTGTTGCCTCCTCCTCGACATTTAACGCGTAATGCCATAGCAAAGTTGTTACCATATCGTTGTTACGTGTATGACTTCGTAAACTATGTTATGTATGGAGGAAATAGAAAATTTCGAACTTGATGGAATAATTAATGTTTCTTTGTTGGATCTGCAATTATTAAACACCGACAACTTCAAACAGCCTTTATTGAAACTAAACTGTAATTTGTTTCTTTCAATAACGGTTACACGATATGCAATACTTAGAAAACGATGACGGGGTGCATGCAATACATAATTTTTCAATATCAAGCGTAAAACAATCAATAATAAACAAAAGCCATAAACAAGACAAAAAGAATGCGCCGTTAACAACAACAAAAAACAATGACTGCTAACTTCCAACCGATGCCAATTCTCAATACATTTCATACCATGCCTTCTTCCCTATTCTTAATCTTCTTCTGCGGCGAAATATTGTTTACAAGAGGCATGAACTATTGGCTTCAAAATCCCCCATAAGTATCCCTCAATAAAGTTTTCATTGAGACCATATAAAAATAATTTCGGTCAAATAATAAATTTCATTCGACGAATAAAATTTTCAATATTTATATTAAATTTTGAGCACAGTAGATTAACGACCATCGTTGAAGCACAACTTGAAGTAAACTATAAAATATCTTGCAAACCCATGATTATAAATTGTTGCATTTAGTCTATGTATGTGAAAAACTGTATAACCTAGGTGAATTATTAACATCAGAATGCAATATCACTACTTCGTGTCTTCTTCACAAACTTGAAAGCTTCACAATTTAACATATATAAGAACATGTTCAATCATTCGGTCGTGTTCGATGTTTTCCGAAAACAATCTAATACCTTCTCTTGAGGCTATAACGTACCCCTGCGATTACTAAATAATGATATTGGGAAGCTATCCTGGTTCCGAAAAACTAATCTTCTTGAGTGAACACACTGTCGTCATGCAGTAAATAACACCACGTCACTTTTAGAGCTGTAGTTTAGGAGAATTTTGAGACAGATGGTGATAACAGAAGACATCACCAAAGAAGTATCTGCTACCTAATTCTCTAGCTTGGTAATAACTCGCGTTGGGAAATGCTATTTCTGAGAGTAAACAACAATCTTGGATAAATGTGTCTGATATTAAGGATATTAGTCTATCAAAAATCACATTATCAGGAGCTCAGTCTGCGCTTTCGACTAGATCAGATGTAACAGGCGAGCCTCTTCTTCTAGGCAACTTGATATTAGACAATATGTATATATTTGTCGTAGGATTTGCTTGCAATTTCAGGAATGCTGGCGTAATATAGTGCGTAAATGTGGGGATAATAAATAAGGAAATTAATAAAACCAAATACATGATCGACAAAGTTGCTCTAAATAAAAACAAAGCTTCTTCCTCCTTTGTAAATCAAGATAAAAGTTCTTTGCTAGCTGTATGTATAATATAATTATGTATATAATTATGTAAATATGTATTATGTATACAATTATGTAAATATGCATTATGTATATAATTATGCAAAGAAGAGAAAATGCTATATATAATTTATAAAATATGGTGGCTGCAAAATGTAACATGTTGATGGTGCTTATTACATTTGTTTACTTCAACTGTTGGACCATGACAAAGCAATGCGGCTATCGATGTCCCGCGCTGCAAGATGAACAATTGTACTGCACACCAGTCACCATCATTTCTGATACTTATAAGCTGCGATTCTGATAAGCTAATTAATTATTAAATCAGGGCAGTGGTAAATATTAAATGTGTTCTCAATAAAACGATGTCATTATTATTTTAATAAACAAATAACGGCGGCAATATATTGAAACTTTCATTCTTGCAGAATACAAGTTCAGAAACTGAAGTTCCCCAACAAAGAGCCTTTATTAACATTTCCAAATTCACATCTAGTGCGTTTATTTTGATTTCAACATTTATTTAATAGTCTGCTTAATAAAGTCTAACTGTCGGAATATATTAGTGTTGCAAGTGGGAACGAATTACACGGAAGAGATTGAAAATTTGCATATTATTAATTGAACCCCTGTCGATTTTATTTTTGATTAAACAGACTTAGAAAGAGATTGAACACTTCAGAATAGTTCAGAATCCAATTCATTCGCTTTCATTAATATCCATTTCAATGAATTCATCCATTAAGTGCCTTATTGGAAGTCTAACGTTCGCAATCGCTGTATGTTTCTCTGGTTTCCTAATTGACGTGCTAAAATTTTCAAAGCTCGCCTTTCGTTTGAGTATGTGTGTACCTTTCATTACACTTAATGAGCATAATTACGCCCATTAAGCAATTTGAATGAGCAATTAAACTATCCGCGCTTTGTTTATTCAACCGGTGATAATTTTCTCGATAACTATGAAGAATTGGACGGTTATTTTACTAACATTAATTATGGTAATTAATAGGTACAGGTTTTTTAAAAACCTTCGAGTTTTAATTCTATTGGAAAGCACGCTATTGATCTTCAATTCTAAGCACGTTCATTGGGCATATAAAGACAGAATTATCATCATCATCATCTATTCATTTGGCTGTTGGTTATAAATTTCGAAGCCGGTGAATACATTGCATGTCAGTAAGCAAAGTTAATGACAATTAGCAAGTGACATTTTACCTTCCTGCTAACAGAACACCCAATGTTTATTGAAAAGAATTTACAACGTTAATATATTCGATTTTATTTGCATATTCTTCTATTCCATTGATTCCTTTGGTAGGAAATGTAGAACGGCGAATTCACGAAAAGTCGACTTTTTACATGTGAATCTAACTTCTAGTTCGGTTGAGAATAATCATTTTGGTTTGATTTATAACGAAAAATATGTAAAAGTTGTATTTCTCTCCTATTTTATTCTCAATGTTCTTCATATTAAATCGTTTATCAAACTTTGGAATATTTTGTTTTTCATTTTAGTTGTTGATTTATGTGTGTTTTATAATTCTTCTCACCCCGAATTATTTTAAAAATTGAAGACATTTCATGTCTGAATTTTATAATACTTAAAGATAAACTAAACAATTTATTTAATTCTTTATAAATAGTTTCCTAGTTTACAGTCTACAGTTTATATAGTTATAAATATGTATTTTATATAAATTAAATAATAGTATTTTTATATGACAAGAAAAATTAAATATTAAATTACTGTTGAACGTAAATTCATTTTTAAATTTTAAATATAAGAGCGTCTACCTTATTTTACATACATGCATGCCTTCTTCTTCTTCTTCTCTTCATGCATGCTTTTTTCTTATTGACACCTAGGCCGTAATATTAACTCTAAGTAGAAGTGACTAAAGCGATAATTGCGGAGTCAATAAGACGAAAATACTGGTAAATAATCTTATAAAAAGTGGATATAATATTGTGTTTATATGTATCCCAAGTCATTATGGAATACATAAAAATAGAAGTGCTAATCAATTGGTCAAAGATGGAGGAGTACTTGGCTTCACAAAGAGAAACCAATAACTTTCTAATGAGCAAAAATAAAGCTAAATAGGAAAATTGAAATAATGATTGAAAGTGAACACATAGCAAAAGCTAACGAAAGAGCTTATGAAAAATTAATAACCAATCGTGTTTCACCTGAGATTCCGAGAAAGGAATTCATTGCAAATTTTATAATGGTAACAGGCTATGACTATCCATAAGCACATCTCAATAAAATTGGAATTTGCGTCAGTCCAATCTGCCCACTTTGTAACTCTAATGGACTTATGAAAGCAGATCATCTGAAGGCTGAAGAGGATTATCCGGTAATTCTAAGATCACCTTTCTCTCCCTCCTGTGGACTGCGAGCTCTTATGTTTACCGGACGGCAAGAAAAAAATTAATTATTTTTGTCTTCTAGCATAGAATCCAATGTATATCTTAAATGTGGAAAGGGGTTAGACTTTGTTGCAATAACAAAATCCTACACACATCTTTCTTCATTATTAAAAAAATTAATAAATTAGTGATACAATATTTTAAAATATTATACAAACAAGGTGATACAAGCATTGAAATCTATTATAAAGGTACAAAAGACTAAGGAATCAGATATCTGGTAGTATCTTTATCCAGAAATACCGATATTGGTTTCCAAATAATGAAAAATATATAACCCAATTTCTTTTTTGCCATTGATATATAAAATTGTGGCGCCGCTGACGTCAGTATTTGAGAGACTTCAAAGTACAAAATGGAACCACAAGAATGTTTTAAATTAACGGAATACAAAGAAATGGGAACAGGAAAGATCAAAGAATAAATCGTTGTCTATGCTTGGTTAGCATTATATTAAACTTGGGGCAATCTTGTAATACTTACCATTATAATGGAGAACATGGATTTCCTGTGTGCATAAGAGAAAGTCTAGAATATTTCCATTGTTAAATTTAATTTCCAAATTGACTGCCCTTAAAATGGTGTAAAAATATAGTGTCATATTGAGCAGAACACGATCTTTACAAAATATCCTTTCATTCTTTGAATTCAGTGACAAGATTTAGAAGGTGTTTTGCAATGCGGCTTTCTAAACACGATAAATTCATCTCTTTTTCAATCTTGTAAGTAATTCACGCGCGCGTCTGTCGCTACACGTTTCATTTTCCCAAATCCTGGTGTAAAGTCTTCCGCGTTGTGCATTAAAATACGGTATTTTAATGGAGTGTTTATCCTTTTCAGCTTTTGTAAAGTAGTTCTGCATGACGTGGGTAGCTTTGTCCTTTCACTTTCATTTGCTTTCGAGACTTCCCTTTCACGCAATGTATCAGCATGCAAAATTTTACTCTTTCTCTTGCAAATCCGGTAACGAGAACAACGTTCAATTCTTAAGTAAGAACTTCCTTTTCGACGATGTTTAGGAAGAACACTTTTGCTGCGTTTCATGATTTTCCTACGGAATTGTTTCCTTTTAACAGGATTTTTCAATGAAATACTATATATAAAAAAGGGAAACGAACTCCACAATCTATCAGAAAATCCATTTTAAGTATAAAAATAGTTTTTTTTTAATATGTTGCGTCAGAAACAAGGAGGAAAGTTGTATATTAATAAAGTTGTATATTAATATAAGCATATTAAAGTTGTGGTAGCTATTACGTTTAAAGTCGCATACGTGAGAATATTTATATATTTTGATTGGTGAGAGTGGGAGGGAAGGAAAGGAAGGAAGGAAGGATAGATGGATTCATTCATTCACTCATTCATTGACTGACCGACCGACGGATTGATTGTAGTGCTAACTAAAATTTATTTATTTTGATTGATTGGATTGATTGATTGATTGACTGATTAATTAATTGACCGACCGACGGATTGATTGTAGTGCTAACTAAAATTTATTTATTTTGATTGATTGGATTGAATGATTGATTGACTGATTGATTAATTGACCGACCGATTGATTAATTGTAGTACTAACTAAATGAGGCTTCGTTTAAAGCAACGCAAAGTCCGTTGAGAAATATTTCTAAAGTAATAAATGTATCTCGCACTAGATACATTTCTGTGAAAATTTTCTGGCGTTAAATATTGGAACAGCACATTCGTCCATACATCATAAAACCAGAGAGGTCGTAAAAAAATGCATTGGCTCGGTCTGAAATCCAATTAGTGATCTCTTTGTTGGACACAGAAATCGACGCTCCAAAAAGGTAGAAAAAACAGAAAAAAATAAAAGAAAAATGAAACAGTGGTTTAAATTTGGTTTCTACTTATACACAACAAAAATGACAATGTAAAGGTGCAAAGGATTGACTACTGCAATTAAGTGCTGGTGCGAAAAATTGGAGATTCTGCAATTTATATAGAAGCGATGTTCGTCATCTATTAGTGTAAATATTCTTTTTTTCCCCCTCTTCTTTCTCTTCATTTTCCCATTTGAAGTTAGCAACATGACATCTGCATTTTCATTATTTCTTATCTAGGCCATTTCTGGATGCTAAACCAAGGCTATAGGTATATCCTTAATTGCCATCAATGCTGTTGTTAGCATTGGTCTTTTTATTCCTCTCTTTACGATTTGTTCTATCTTTCTTACTTTTTACAGTAGATGGTTCTCTTGTCCGAACATGCCTCATCATCCAACTCCTTTAACTTATAATTGCTATATATCGGTGTAAATATGGATGGAAATTTTATATAGGTTATATATAAGTTTTATTATTTTACATTATAATTTTGTATAGGTTATTATAGATTTATGATAGTAAGCATAGGTGTAAATGTAAAATTAGATACTAAATTAATAATAAAATCATAATAGTTAAAGTTGTTTATTAAATAAAAGTGGTTACTTCGTACAAGAAATGGGGTTATGCAAAAGTAAAATATTAAAAAAAAGGCGAAAACATTGAAAAAAAAGTAAAGTACGATGACGCGAATGTGATATTTAAAATAAAGTTGATTTAAAATGGGCTTAAACTAATATAAATTTAACTACTGATATAGAATAAAGTAGTTTTTGTAATATATATTCCCTTATATTTTAAAAAATCAAGCACAATAATTTTTTAATAGGAAATCTTTATCTCCTATTGTAAAGTTTTTAGGTTTTGGCAACAATATTTTTTAAATTAAATTTTTCATCCGTCAGAGATCATCTTTAAATGCATTTGCTTAATATTATAAGTTATTATTAACTTTCCAAACTTGTTGCAGTAATATGCATTTTAATAAACATTCATTTTATTAAAATACAATTACAAGGTGTACTAAAGTGCTGAACATGATCATAGAAACCATCAATTCCATTATAAGAAATAAGAAATTCATCAAATTTTTAGAGAACTATCATATCTGCCCAATAGTTAATCTAAAACTAGCTACATTTAAACAACTCTTGAACCGTTATAATCTGCATCGAATTAAAGTAATCAAAAACCTTAAACGTATGAATAAAATAAAATGAATATTTGCAACAACGTTTTGGATTTCTGTATATCTACAATCATTTTCCTTCCTGGTTTGTAAGATTTAGAACTAGTTGAAATATATTTCTACTTGAAGTTCATCCAACCGGTAATTACCAGTCTTTATAACAATGCTATTGCTACCTAACTGCCATTTTTCTTTCACTTTACATAAATCTAGTTAGAAGTAAAGTTGAATTATATAAGCATCAGTGGCGGTTCTAGGTTGGGGCCGTGAGGACATGGTTCCCCAAAATATAACCGGATTTCATTATATTGCATATATATATATATATATGCACGGACGCCCCTAGGAACGTCCGTGAACCTGGGCAGGAATTTATGCCCCAAAGTTTTTTCTCTAGAACCACTACTGTTAATCATATCTGTTTTGATTTTATATATATACAGTAAACGTTCCTTAAAGGATATTCCCCAATAGCGGATACCCATTTGAATGCACTTATTCTTGTTCCCTAATTCTTCTCAAAGCGGACAGATACCCAAGTTCCGAAGAGTACGCTTTTCTCTTCAGAGGTTTTACTGCCGTAGGGTAAGCTTAAATAAGATCCATACTCTCTGAGAAAAATAAGCAGAAAATACAAGTAATTACCCTTCGAACTCAAAAGGAGGTGCCACGAGTTTCAATGTAAATATATTAACACCATGGAAAGGAGAGTTCATGTGTTCGAATAAAATCTTAAGAAGATGCGCTAATTACTTCGAGCAGAAAACGCGAAGTTAATTAAATTGTAGCTGAAAGTCTGGAGATGACGCTCTAAGCTCAAGGTTTCTCTGATGCGTTACTTGTTTCAAAGAGCAGCTATCTGACGAAAAATTTAGCGCTGAACCCGGAGCGTTAAGATTATGAAACAAAATACTGGTAAAACATAACAGAAGACGGTTCTTAAACAATTGAAGGCTTTTCTAATATTTCCTTGCAATTTTAGACAGCATTCAAAGCTGGTTTGCATGCATTATTCGTTAGTTGCGAAGAAAATGATTGCATGTCCACTTGAAGGAAATAGCCATCAATTATTGTCTCATCAGCCAGCACGAATCCTAACTTGATTATTTATTTTTTCTTCAACGTAGTTCGTTTTAGTGATTTTCTTCTAAATTTCCTACAATGCCAATTTACATCTATGAGAATAAGAAAACCGCTTTTCATTTCAGAAGAATATGATTGGGAAAGACTGAAAAATATACACAAGGATGATGTGAAGGTAAGATGAAATATAGATAAAATAATGTATTCTGATGAAATAAAAATAAAAATACATGAAAAAAACATGCAGAAGTATAAAATATTTAAACGACAGAAAGATCAGAGAATGATAGTATATGAAGGTGGACGAAAGATTATATATTTCAAATGAAAGACAATACGTGAAAGCAAAGAAAGGATAATATATGCAGATGAAAGAAAATGCATGAATTAAAGATAATGTGTCAAATATAACTATATAGATAATGTGTCAAATATAACTATATAGATAATGTGTCAAATATAACTATATTAATAATATTTAATATAATAGAACAAAAAATAAAAGGAATCTATAACTGGGGGCGTTAGTTAACATAGATACTATTGATTTGTTTATTTAGAACCAGGGAATATCCACATCTCCTGTAAAGAGATTCATGGCGATACTCATGAATGTCTTTACAGGTTCTTTGAGTTTTTTGTAAATTTTTATATATTTGAGAGTTTCTTCAGACAATTTTTCCCAAAAATATGTCCATCGAAATCATTCGCCTATTGATTGTATTTATAAGTGATAGTGCGTTTGAATTTACGCAACAAGCCTCACTTTTACTTAAGTATCTGGAAAGGGTCTCTTGAATATTGAATTGATTTTCGATTCGACATTGATCAGAATCAACGTATGAAAACCGCATTTAAAAAGCCTCCCAAAACAAAGATAATCGGAGTTGTATATTTTAATATACTATATATATATATATAATTGGTCAAATCAAAGGGCCTGCATTTCAACTTATATAATCTACATATAAAGATAAGATGACTATTCAGGGTGAATTTGACCTAATCTGCCAAACGAAAGGGGGGTAATAGAAGAGCCCATGTGGAGCATAAAAAACCGTTGCAACCTTGTCCTATCTCTATCCATTTCCGAGTTACTGTAAAAAGAAGGAAAATGCGTCACGTCTGAAAAAAACAAAATTTGTGGAGCTGTTGAAAGATCTACACGCAAAATAAGCATATGTTTGAAAGAACAGAAAATGTCTTATAAGACGACGTTATTTTCATCAGGATATCTAAATTTAACGGCGAGCTACAAGCGCTGAAACATTGGCGAAGTGCAAAATCGAATTGTCGCCAAAATCTGTAACCGACAATTCTGCAAACACCCTTCTGGCTACAATTGATCAAATTTACCAAAAACTTGTCTATTTTACCAGCTTTCAAAGATGCCTAGAATAAACCACATTAGAATTCTAGATCAGCAGAAACTTAGCCTTTTGTCTGAAATACATAACTGAAATCGGCGTTCTTCGAAAAAGGCCTTAGGTTAGGTTTTTTAGGTGCAAGAATGCACGTTTTAAAGCTAACCAATAAAAGTAACATTTGTTTTGAAGTATACAAACACAATGGAAACAAAAGAAGTATGATATTCCAACGTCTACAGCTACATTCACACCTGATACATGCACCTGCCTGCTTACGAACTGAAACCGCAGTAGCTCTTAGCGAAAGCTCATCCCTCAATTTTACTATTGCTTCGTCGAGCTGGCTGCTCTAATCTAACAAACTGACAAATTCTGTGCTGTAAACCTTTTGCTTCAGGAAACTCCAAACAAAGAAGCCCATTGGAGTCAGATCTGGCGATGTTGGTGGCTAAGCGGTATGCCCGCGCAGGAAGGTTGGAAGATATCTGCAAATGTTCATCGAATGTCTTCTCCGACGAACGCCGATTTCAGTGATGTATTGCAGACAAAAGTTTAAATTTCTCCTGAACTAGAATACCGTTTTGGTTTATTGTAGGCTCATTCCAAAGCTAGTAGAATGAACACGTTTTTGGTAAATTTGACCGATTTTTGCTAGAAGAGTGTTTGCGTAATTGCCGGTTACAGATTTTGGCGACAACTATATTTTGCACTTCGCCAAAGTTTCTGCGCTTGTAGCTGGCCGCTAAATTTAGATATCCTGATGAAAATGGTTTCTTCTTATAGGACTTTTTCTGCTTTTTCTAAATATGTGCTTATTTTGAGTGTAAATCTTTCAACAACCTCATAAATTTTGTTTTTTTCAGACTTGACGCATTTTCTTTCTTTCTGCCATAACTCAGAAACGGTTAGAGATAGGATAAGGTTTCAATGTTTTTTTATGCTCCACGTGGGATATATAGGGATATATATGGGATACATAGGACATATCGCCCCCTTTCATTTGACAGATTATATCGAATTCACCCTGTATGGTTGCGAAGCTTGCCCATTGATTTAATCAATTATATATGTAGTATATTTGAGTATGCATTTAAAATTAGCTTCTTTGTTTTTTGGAAGGCTTCAAACACGCGGTTTCCATGCGTTGAATGCTAACCATGCTAACTTGAATGGCGAATCGAAAATCGATTTGACATTCAAAAGACCCTTTCTGGATACTTATTTCAGTAAAAGTGACGCTTGTTGCTTAAATTCATCCATTATCACTTAAATACAATCAATAGACGAATTACTTTGACAAGATTATTTTGAAAAAAATTGCCCGAAGGGAGTTTCTCAAATATATCGGACTTTTTAAGATAGAAAATATCATTTAATACCCAAGCGCAACATATTTTTGCAAAATTTTATTATTAATTGTTGTATCCATAGCTACAACTATAGTTCAATACTTAATATTGAGAATATGATCTACATATTTCCCTCAATCAAACTTCTTGTTGTTTGTAAAGATCTCTCCGTTACTAATTAAAACATTGGGCACGTTCAATCGTAATTTAATATTCTGCGGTTGCATAGTTTTCAGTTGAAACTGCAACCACCAATTGATTTACCTTCTGACGGCGACTCTTATGATTTTCACTAGCTATCAAGTTTGGTTCCGCACAACGGCTCATGTGGAAATGTCAGGAAAAATGTTTTTTCCATACCGTCAAAACGAGTTACGCTATTGACTATGCATCTGAAAAATTTGTTGGCTTCTTATTTTTTCTATGGTATTGCATGGTGATATCCAAAGAGTTTTGGGTTGGTCAGTTATTAATTTTTGAGCATTATTTCTTTGTGATAACTTTCTATTCTAAAAAGTTTGGACTTTTGCTCTAATAGTTCATAAAACTATTTAGATTATTGAAGAAGTACAAAACTAAAGATAAACGCGTTAAACATATGCTAATATAAAAAAATGTTGTAAAATCATTCTGTATTTTAAGACAGGGCATCGTCTAAACAGAGGGTTAATAAAGCAAACGACACCCAGTGACCAATACAGATTAAGAGTTCATAAAATCTGGTAACTTATCTCTCATCAACTGCGTAAATTAATGACATGGAAAAAGACAATGAAAAAAAGTCATTCTCTTTTTGTCCCGATAGTTAAATACAACGAAACCATCCTTGTTAACAATGATCGAGCGGACACGCCCAGTTCAATAGGAACCTTGAAAAGATTAATTCACTGAAATCGATTAATTAATCTTGTCACACAATAATCGATATACGCTTTCCTTCATCCATGCTCAATCGGTAACTCATGACAGATTACCTATTAGAAAATATAAATTAAAATCTGTTTGTATTTATCAGTCGTGGCTACTGTTATAGCAGCTATAGTTTTGATCATAACAATTGTTATGATTAGCAGGATAGGCAATCAGTTTATTTGGAAGTAAACATTTTTCTCGAATGATCAATCAGCGTCAGAGAAACGATGTCATTTTGATTAAATATTGCGTGCGCGACGTTTCTTTCCGTGAACAGCTGCTATAAATAATCCATGTTGGTCACGTGTGTGTGAACATTTGTTGCAAACAAAAACTTACTTTTGTCTTACATGAACAGAAAAATATATTTCTTAAATACGTAAAATAAATGTTCTTCTGTTTTCTAGTTGTTGTTGAGGAAGCAGAACAAAATTATGGAACGACTCAAAGCTTCAGTGGATAAAAACTCTTAAAATAGGCGTTAAATTAAGGTGGTAAAATTTTGAAAGAATTAGGTATCAAACAGCTGATCAGAAACAAATAACGACCGAGGATGTTATTTCTGAAATTAAAATAATTAAGTGATGAGGTAAGGTGACCTCCCCCCAATACACACTGCCAGATAAACAGCAATTAAAATTTTCGGGGAGGTAGTGAGTTCATATACATTGGTAAAGAGGTTTATAGACATCATATAATTAGGCAGGATTAGATGCTTGTATAATTCGACAAATATTCAAATACATAAGGCCCAAGTAATTCAACTTGTCGACAGGCAGATAAATTTCCAGATGATTAATTTTCTAGAGAGGGAGAGAGAGAATTCTCGCTAATAATGTATACACAGGTATAGTTCGTTCACGAAAAGTAGTCCGATGGTACCGTTAGAAATAACGGGAGCTGACGTCACAAACGGCCTAGCCGATTACAGCAGAGGGGAGGACGTCATTTCAGAACTGGTTTTTGGCGGAGCAAACGTGCACTAAAAACCCAATTCTGAAATGGCGTCCTCCCCTTTTCTGTAATCATCTGGGCCGTTTGTGACGTCAGATCCCATTAATTCTAACGGTACCATCGGACAACTTTTCGTAAACGAACTAGAGGTAGGTAGAAGACCAAATAAAAAAAAGGAGGAAGTATAAGTGGTTGCACGTATAAAATATACGGACAACTAGAAATGAAGCATAATTGAAATACCCTGTTATAAATGAAGAGTGGTATCTTCAAAAAAAAATATTTAGTACAATAAACAACGTTAGAAAATACTTTTAAAACTGCGTTTAAAGAAGAAAAGAAAAGAACGAGAGAAAAAGAAGAGAGAGGGGGAAAAAATGGACAAAGACATTACTCGCAATATAAAACAGATGTCCGTGAGAATCACACACCATATATTTTTATTTCCCAGAAAACATGGTTTTTCAGAAAGTTCAGGACCCACTTGGAACAAGCAAGCAAGTAATAAAGCCAAAAGTTCAATCTCCGGAAAACCTTTTCCAATTCAACAGAATTCCCAATTCCTCCAGCCGACAACATCGTCCCATTCCAATTCTGAAACTCCATGTGTATTCAATTAGAATACAACTTTTCTATTCAAGTGAACATGTCATTTTTATATGGGGTTAATTTCACCTTTCCATCGTCTAATTAGTCCCAAACGAATCAGGTCCATTTCCTGCTCGATACCGTCACAGCACAACTGTAGCTGGTTATTAATCAAATATAATTAAAAAGTAAACTCCCGGAAACACGAAGGATTCGCTCAGCTATAACCAAAACGGAGAAAAAAGAACTAAATACAGCGCTGGTTGTCATTTGGGAGCTTTCCCCTCCAATTAATGAAAGTGTTGACTGCGCGAAATTACGATGGTTCGACGGCCAATTACCGTACGAAATGTTCTCCGGAGGCAATTCCTGCATCATTAAGAAAGTATTTCAACCCAACTCAAATTTTGTTTTTAACATCGCTGAATTTCAATTTTATTAAAGCTATCGGTTGTGAAGGTTTTCACCTTTTTTGTCGGTAATTAGGTTCACGGATGATTGTTAGGGGCGAAAAAAGGGAAGAAAATTGAGAAAATTAATACCAAAGACTTTAGAATTTAGTTTTGTTAAAAGAAGACTGGAAACTACCCAAAACAGGTAGCAAAAATCGACTTTTCTATCAAAAGCTTTTGGAAACTCGATACAAAAACAGAATAGGAAAGAAGTAAGCCATTCTTGGGAAAAATCGAAATTGATCAAACTTTCTTATGCGTACGTAAGGTTTTGATGTAAGCCCATTATTTACCAAGTAGAAAATTCCTTTTCAAGGAGACTGATTCCATTTTTCACTCTCGAACTTTTGATACAAGTTTAAAAGGTATTATTAATCAAAAATATTAAGTTAGAAACTGCCTCAATTGTGTGAATTTGAATAGGTATGGGAGAAATGCGTTAGTGAGGAGAAATAGTGAGTTACATAGCACGAGCTGTATCGCAACATTGTTGAATTATTGACATTGCGTTAGCTAGAGAACGTTCAACAATGGTGAAAAATTGACTGAATATGTTTCGAGGAAGGACATTATTATCGGTAAACATTAGCCAGGTCGCTCATGAATGAAGCATTTTAATCCCTTGAAATAAATCTTACAAATGTGTGTAGATAAACTTGCATTTAAACTTGACGCATTACATTTATAGACGTCAGATAGCTTGATTCTATTGTATTAGCTGATTAATTCTACAAAATATCGACCAGTCCTCCACAAATATAGAATTTTATTTTCTGAAGTTTGTTTGACGTCATTGAATTCTATTTTCAGACCGTTTTGGCATATTTCATACTTTCCCTACAAAATCTAGACATGGTGTCACATAAATCTACCTCTCTCTCTGTTCCCTGCATTTGCTCAATGTATATGTGTGTGTGTTCACAGCCACTTACTTCAAGCTTGTTTGTATCTTCGTAGGTTAGTAGTGTATAACTATACTAAGGTAGAAAATTGCGTTAAGCGGTTTCTTCCATCTCTTATATGTGGTATAACAAATATGAGAAGGATACTTTTAGTATACTCTATGCTGTATGAGTAGCATATATTTAATATGCTATATGCTATATGAGTAGCATACTTCTAGTATGCTATATGCTGCGTCAGTAGCATACTTTTAGTGTGCTATGTGCTACGTGAGTAGCATACTTTTAGTGTGCCACATGCTGAATGACTAACATATTTTAGTATTAAACAACAATATCAATCAACGTTTATTGGCGTAGTGATACTAACACCGATGTTATGGCGTGATCGGATGGTGAAACGTTCGAAAGAAAATAAATATTTCTGCGTTCAGTGGGACCTGAACCCACGACCTTCCACTTGCCGGGCGGAGGCTCTACCCACTGAGCTACGAACGACAATATATAATCTCTTACGAACGTATATAAAGACTTTATTGTTGCCAGTTATTTCGCAGAATGGTGTAGTACATAGACTACTATTTAAACCAAATTGCAAAGAGACTGGTATTAAATTGATCGAAATGCCCGTTGCAGCATATGTATTTATTTTATATAAATCGAACACTACGCAGATTAAATCAAACAACAATGTCAATCCATCAACGTTTATTGGCGTAGTGATACCAACACCGATGTTATAGCATGATAAAATGGTGAAACGTTCGGAAGAAAATATTTCTGCGTTCGGTGGGACCTGACCATACGACGCTTCCACTTGCCAGGCGGAGGCTCTACCATCTGAGCTACGAACGACAATACCCAATCCCTTACGAACGGCAATACCTAATCCCTTACGAACGACAATATATAATCCTTTACGAACGCAAATAAAGGCTTTACTGAAGCCGGTTATTTCGTAGAACGGTGTAGTACATGGACTACTTAAACCAAATTACGAAAGCGGTATTAAATTGATCGAAATGCCCGTTGCAGCACATCGATCGATTTAATACCGGTCTATTCGTAATTAATTTTAAAAGTAGTCCATGTACTACACCATTCTGCGAAATAACTGGCTTCAGTAAATATTCTTTATATACGTTCGTAAGAGATTAGATATTGTTTGTAGCTCAGATGGTAGAGCCTTCGCCTGACAAGTGGAAGGTCGTGGGTTCAGGTCCCACCGAACGCAGAAATATTTATTTTCTTTCGAACGTTTCACCATCTAATCACGCCATAACATCGGCGCTGGTATCACTACGCCAATAAACGTTGATTTATATTGTTGTTTAATTTAATCTGCGTAGTGTTCGATTTATATAAATATTTTAGTATGTTATATGCTGCATGAGTAACATACTTTTATTATGCTATGTGCTGCACACCGGCGTAGGCAAGGGGTGTTAGTGCGGCTGAAACCCCCCAATTGCAATGAAATTTTGTATATTTAACATAGGAATATATGAGTTGTAGCTCTGTAACCCCCCCATTGAGCCTATAACCCCCTTATGAACTTTCTGCCTAGGCTTATGCCGCTGCATGAGTAGCATACTTTTTATATGCTATATGCTATACGAGTAGCATACTTTTAGTATGTTATATGAGTAGCATAATTTTAGTATGCTATATGAGTAGCATAATTTTAGTATGCTATATGAGTAGCATAATTTTAGTATGCTATATGAGTAGCATGCTTTTAGTATGCTATATGAGTAGCATAGTTTTAGTATGCTATATTAGTATAATTTTAGTATGCTATATGAGTAGCATGCTTTTAGTATGCTATATGAGTAGCATAGTTTTAGTATGCTATATGAGTAGCATGCTTTTAGTATGCTATATGAGTAGCATGCTTTTAGTATGCTATATGAGTAGTATACTTTTAGTATAATATTAGTATGTGCATACACGTATAATTACACTACCCAATGTGATTTCTAACGGTAGTACCGTGGTGTAGAATAATCACCTTTGTCTGCCTTGCAAAAAATTAAGGCTTTATTCCTAATTATCCGGCCAAAAGCATTTTTTTCCTGGTGATCCATAGGCCGAAATTTGGTTTTATAGGCCAAGGATGGCGAATCTATGGCGCACGTGCCAGAATTGGCGTGTACTAAAATTTTGCTGGAACTTCAACTATTTACAAGTGATATTTTATAAGCTTACAAATTATTTAATCGTTACAATGTACAACTTTAATCTGATTAAGATGGTAAATACACAACGTTTTTGTAGTTGCTATTTGAAATGTAATTCGACGCACGTTTCGAGCAAAGGTGCCAGACGAGATCTCCCCTGGTCTGGCACTAACGTGAAATAAACAACATTGACGTGTTGCCAACACATAGTGTTCGTTACATGGCCGTAAGCGGTTCGTAAAAAGTTTTAAAGGAGTGCAGAGTTGTATTCGGTAGGCCAACTTTTAAAGTGGTAAATCTTGGTCAAAGATCAAGTAGATGAGGATATTGAAGGAGAAGAAGTAGTTGGAAAAAGTTTAAAAAGGTTTTTCCAAGCACTACTAAAACATGGAGTTGATTAATGGTCATTCACTAGTGAGACACCAACGTTATATATTTATTATCTTAATTAAATTTGCGTAGTGTTCGCCGTTCTTCCAGTCTTAAGTTTAAGCTATTTTGCAAGAGAGAAACTAACCAACAAAGACACAGCGCATTCTCAGAATAAGGATCGGCAGCTGAAAACGAGTGAGTGGTTTAGCATTATGGGACTTGCGAAGTGGTGGTCACCAAAGGCAGCCCTCTAACGAGAACTTGGTGTATCGTTCCAAAATCCTGCGGTTGCTTAAAAACACAAACGATGGCTATATTATCAACTTTATCCTCTATATATGTTTGTGAGGCGTTATTTTCCAAAATGAATTTTATAAAATGTAGTTTGACCTGTGTGTTACTACAAGTAATGAAACATGTACCAGGTATTGGTTGGTTAGTTGTGCTTTATGGCGCAAGGACAGCAAGGGTCATTCAATGCCACACAAGGTGAGAACGTACACACAGGCTTAATATAAAACTGAATTCAATCTAAAATGGTAAAAACATGTCAAAAATAATTTAATAAAGGTACCAAACGAAACGATATAAAAAAATATATGAGACGGGAATAGACAATATTAAATAAAAAAAGTTAAAAATGATTTCCTGGTTATGAATTAGACAAAAAGCATTTGAGAATATCCAACGTACAACAGTAAAAATCTCATTAATTTCTATGACAATGTGTGTATGTCATGTTATGAGTTTATCTTTATGAAATTAAAATTAATCACTGCTTTATTTATTCTTCATTTGTAAAATCATAATAACAATATACTGTGTAACTACAGTGATAATACAGACAATATATACTAAAAGTACATCATATTAGACTCTACAATGAAAGGTCTCAAGAAAATAGCAGCAAGGATATAACATACATGAGACCTTAAGATTACAATCTAATTCCAAGGATGACACACAATTAATTGTGAATCACTCATTCTTTAATTATGTTTTTTTTTTAGTTTCCATTACCCTGTATCAAATATTTTCTTAGACTTTTTTAAATGTTTCTTTACTTTCCAATTTTTTGAATTCCTCTTGTAGTCCATTCCATTTCAATGGTTATTTCAACACTACCTAAGATTTAAAACACGACATTTCGGAAGCCAACTGCTCCCTTTACCGTTAAGGCAGAATTCTTCCTTCATTTGACTAAGAGAGAAGTGGGCTTTCAAAACTCCTTGTTTTAAACCTTATACCGGTGTTGAAACAAGTTTGCTATGGGATCTCCTGGTCAAACTTCTTTTTGTTTCATTTCTAAAATTAATGTTAATTTTTAAATTTATTTCAATAAAATTCTGCAATAATGAATTTTCTATTGTTATCCCTTATTATTACTATACATTACAACCTATTCAGCACGTCAGCAAACCCATAAATAATAATATTTTTAAAATTTAGTCACGTATGCTTGAAAAGATTGATTACCATCTTGGGTGATAAATGTTCGAATTCGTCCAATTATTTTGAAAATAATTAAGATTTGGCGGTGGGGGGGGGGCAAATTTTGGACTCAAACCGGGCACCACATGACTTAAGTACGTCTCTAGATATAATGAATATTTTCTCTTCGCATTCGAAAGGCTTATAACTCAGCGAAATATCTATAAAACTACTTTAATAAGCTCGTATGTTTTTTAAGCGGAAAATTCCTCTTAGTTCTTTATTATTTTTTAATGGAATTCAAGATGATACAAAGACCTGGACGGATCAATGAATTATTCTTGTGCTTACACGTGCTTGCTCTTCAAAGGAATGTGAATTTAATATTAATAACCCCTTCATCCTCCTTTGATGTCGAACCAAAATAAAAGAACATTGCTTTGGAACTATTTGGTTACAATAATGTCGCAATAATCTTAAGACTGGAAAAATACTGAAACTTTTTAACAAGCTCTATTGGGATTTCTAAAACATGCCCCTTCTCTCTCAAACTATATCGGACAAGTACTTGAACAAGATGAGCTCCTTAACAATTTATGAATTAATCTTATTTTATCCTTAGAAATATGTATCTCTGGAATATATAGTACATTATTAATAAAAAATCGCCATCTACGAAAATAGTTATTCCTTTTTTTTAAAAAAATCACATTAGTGGGTATACTCGAGAATAAGTTTTTGCTATAAATTTCAGAGGAAACGTTTAACTAACCACATCCGTACCGTCTATCAAAATGAAAAATTCTTTGTTTGAAATGTCGAAGCACTTCAAACCCAGTTTGCCAGATGTCACCAGCGACTCAAAATGGAAATTGTCAGAAATAGAAATTAAAAACTTGGTTTGTTCGGAATGAGTTTAACAACATTTGATGAGTTCAAAGTTTTAGGTTTTGTCCTTAAGCTCCTTCTACGAAAGTAAGAATACCTTTTCTAAAAATCTCTTCGGGTGATCGTTTCTGTCGTGGGATTTCGGAGCATTTTCTCGACAAAGTTTCAACATTCTTAACGTTTAATTGGACCTTCCGAAGTCAAGACTTCGCTCCAAGAAACCATTTACAAATAAAGGCGTTTAATTTAGATTTCCTGAAACTTTCGAATGGCTACATTAACCGGGAATTTCTTTCCGTGGATTTGGACTTTCAAGACATCAGACTATTCATAATTCTCTTCCTTTTGGCAGTTTCTAGTAAAGGAAATTAAATAGCTTCAGAAATGCTTTTTATGCCGCAGCTAATATTGAAGAGAAATTAGACTTTGGAACTTAGCCGAATTCTCTTAGAATTATTTAAATTTCCTAATAAGGATGTATGCAGAAATGGAGAAAACATTCAGTGAAGGTAATTGATCATTTATTTTTATTAAGCACAGGAACCTTTTCGAAATGTCAAAGACAAGTTAAAAACTTTAATCACATCTTTTAACTCATTAGCACCTCAATTAGAAGGATTAAAATCGCAAAATTATCATTCACAAATTTAAAATAATTGTTTAAAATGTATTCGCAATATAAATTATGGAAAAAACCTGCAACACAAAAAGAAAAACTACAGGTTTTTAAAAGTGTAGTATAATGATTACATAAAAGGTTCTTGAATCCAGGGACCAGATAGGTCCAGACCAATCAGTGAATTAGTGGTATCTTTCCATCCATTTTTTGCTAACGGTTATAGTATAAAATACGTTTCACAAATGTAAGTTTACAAATGCCTATCATATAAAGGCCAGGTCGGAAGCTAGTTCATGATTTCGACGGTTTAGCTCATTAAGAAATTGAATTTTACGCCGCAAGGGTACCTAAGATCAAGCACCTATGGATTTATTAGGAATTCAAGTCTTTGTTGCCTAGGGAGCCAAAGCTCGAACTAAAGTGAAAAAAAAAACAACGGCACGTGTTCTACTGGAATCGAACCTTCGTTCTCGGTACTGCATCCGAATATATTTTATCTACATTACCATAAAGCAGTTCAACGCATGTTTATTATGTTACGTTCAGAATCTATATTTTTTTCTGGTTAAAACTTACGATGAGGTTGTAGTAATGCATTTTTCTATCTTGCGAATAATCTATGCTGAAATCAAAGTGGTAAAAACGTTTGCTGTGTTTTTTACGAATCTTTAGCCACCGATTTGATACCCTTGACGACAGACGTTCTCGATCGCTTGGAAAACTGCAAGTGTTGGCGTAGCAGAACGTCAGTGGTCCTTCGCCAAATGACTTCACATTGCGCCAGGATTTCGATCAAAAAACAGATTACATGTAAGAAGGAAAATACATTTTAAATAATTTATTAAGTACCAAAACCAATGTCTAAAAACTAGATGATAATAAAATCACTGTAAATGAAGAAAATCCTTGAAAATGGAAAGGCGGTTATCAAAGCTTTTGGCGAAACGTGTATTTTACAACTGTAAATAAACTTTTGTAGCATACTAGGCCTAACAATTTTTTATAAAATAATGGAAACCCTTATAATTAAAATAGACATAAGAATCAACATATTGTAAAATAGGTAAATCAGAGATTTGAAAGGAAAATTTATCAAACAATGGTTTTCGAATGATAACACATTCTGGCTAATTGAAATAGAAAACATTGATTCAAACAAACAGGAGCATTGATTCAAACAAGCAGCAGCATTGATTCAAACAAACACACAAGAAAATAAAAAGAAATGTGTGGAAGCACCGTAAGGACAATAGGTGAATACATAAAAGTTACTAAAATTATTGTCCGAAACTGAGATGTTTTCTGGAAAAAACACATCTCCTGTATACAGTAAAAATGCAAAATGTAAGTTTTCTTATATTAATACGCATAAAATTATTTAAACATTAAATAATGTCACAAATTAAGTAATTCTTGGTACATATGTATTCTCGTGCCGTAACTAATAACTTTTAAGTTATCACGATATATTAAACAACAAGGAATATGGCATTAGTATTATTTTCCATGTTCATTTCTAACACGTTATCAAAAGCCCTTTTAGAAAAGATATATGTTTCCAATCTTGATAGAATATTTATATATGTTACAAATCTTAAGTTTTAGATTAAACTAAACGCCAAATTGGAGAGGCCAAAGCAAAATGTAATGCAATTAAAAGAATATGCGAAAGTCAATTTAGTCTGTAACTTGGAATCTCAATTTTAAAATGCTATATCTGGCTTATTTTACTATAAAGCTACGAGACCTAGATAATAAAAAAAAGTCAGTAACAGAGCTGAAGCATCAGAAATGTGGACTTGTAGAAGATTATTGAATACAGTGTGAGCTAACAAGATCTTCGACCAAGATCTTGTTGGCCTGGACAAATCCAATACGCAAAAACCTATCATCAATATAACAGTAGGAAGAAAGTTAATAAATTAAAAATACAAGTTAATTCAATTACCACCAAACAAAAATGTCATAGTTGGAACGTACAGAAAGAAAAGGAAGAGGATTGACAGATGAGCGAAAACAAGAATGGGTAACCTACAGCGTGGGGTTTCTTAGTATGCGTACTTAATGTACTCCCACTCCTACCTTGCGAAGGAATGGTTGCTTTAAAATATCCATGTTTAAAAAATATACTGAGCTAATATTACTTCTACAATTAATACTTCTGTATTAGCATTATGTATGCACATTTAAATTGTAGACATCAATTTGGCGCCGATGAGAGGCAGTCCCATTAATTCGCGAGTTTATTCTCGACCTTTAAACGACAAGAGAAATCGGAAAAGAAAAGAGAGAGAGAGGGGAACGGCGAAACGAGAGAAAATGCATCTGTATCCATTTTCACCAATTAGCAACTTGTCTTAACGTAATATTTATTTTAATTTTTCGCTCTGCTTCGTTAATCGCCCTTCCAGTCTCTGAGAAAAAGAATTCTAATTATTATTACTAATTATCATATCTTTTTTCCAAATTAACTCGAATCTCTACCTATTTCTCCTCCTCCGTAAGGCAAATGAATCTCGCTTAGGCGGCGGGATCCTACTCCAGAGAAAATGAGTTGCTGCAGACGAATCTAACTAACACAAAAGCTTTGCGTAATCATCAAAATGTCGAATGCGAGTTAATAAATAGCCCTCTTAATTGATTTCGGGCTTATATTATAACGAATGGTCCTTTATCAAGGGAATTATGAAATATGGCGTAATTAGTGCGTTTGTAAGAGAAGGGCTCAATTTCGCCCCAATTTATTTAAACTTTCTGACAATTCGTTTGAGCTTTGATTTGTTAGTGTCGTTTAAATAGCTCTGTTAATTTGCAGCATCCGTCATTTGTAGTTGCAGTTTGCGAAATAAAAATGCGCTAAACTTCACACCATGGAAATTTTCCGAAAACTAAAGTTTTGTAACTTTTGTTAAATATAAAGTTGATTTTAGAAACTTTAAACTTGTAGATGATGCGTTTATTTTGTTTTTCAGTTACCACATATGACCGTTTAGTCTAATGCTGGATGATTGTTTCTCGGCATATTCTCCACACAGGTTTGTTCGTGGTTGTTTTTGTTTTACATTGATGTTGTTTCTCGATTTCTAATAAAATATTTTTGTTTCCCATTCTTGACTAATTGTTTTTTATGCTTTGGCTGATGGTACACACATATGTATTCTTTACTTAAGTAATGTCTTTCATCAAGTTGTCAATTTCAAAATGATTCTTACGTTGGTACTTTTTTCTACAATACTGCATGCTTCTTTTCTTCTATAAGTGTACGTGTTTCTTTTTTTTCTACACGTCTACTTGTTTCTTTATGCCGCGTTATATCTAAACCAGTTTATTCTTCCTTATTGCAGTAATGTCTTCAATCTTGAACCTACGCACATTTCTTTACAGCACCTCTCTACATCCATTCAATCTGTTTTCAGTTTCCCTAGTGCTGCTTACTTGGATACTTATACATCTCTAGCACATATGCATATATCTTGAACATCCGAGAATGCATGTAGAAAATATTATCCACCTTAATTCCCACGAAAATCACAAAAGACATGTTGCAGTGACTGTGCGTTGACCACTATGTAGCAGTTGTGGTATCTCTGCAAAGGGTCATAATATCTTACAAACCTTTACACGAAAAACAGGAGTCCCGTTTAAGTGTCACGGTAAAGGTCACGGTTGGTTAAAGCATTCCGTTTCTTAAGGACGATCCATGGCCTCTCTTTTTCTCCATAAATACGACTCTAGCTTCAGCTTATAAACATGGGTACAGAAAATATAATCAAAAATATTTAATTTTACATATAATAAATAAAACTTCGACATATAATTTATGAATAATTAAACTCAAAATCTGTATACACTTAATTGGAGTAATTATGATATACCATTTTCTATAAACCTTTTTTGCGCTGTGTTTGTTTTAAACATTAGAAGATGGAGAAAATTGTGGACGTATTAATTATACTGTTATATCTAATTATAGCCATAAATGATCGCCTCCTTCTTCCTTCACTTCGTCATTTTCCTATGTTTACATATGGGGTTGGTTCTACGCTCCTCTACAGCCTCCTTTTCCAAAATTTTCTATCAAATGTGAAGCGATAGATTATATATGAAAAGTTTTTTACTATATAATTATTATTATGTTTGTAAATGGACATGAATATACTGAGATACTGATAGGAAGCAGAACTAATAATAAATTATTTAATATTCTAGCTTCTCCTCCACACAGAACACTTGTTAATGAAGAACTTGCGACACTATAACATCCTGCACATTGTTCTGTCCATTCCACGCTCTTTTTTTAAGCCTTTTTATTTCAACCCATCTTCCCCTTTTCCCCCATTTTGCACTCACATACCTTTAGCCGCTATCCATGTCACCAAGAAGAAAGGTTGTTTCAACAATAACAAGCTTAGTATAAGCTGAATTGCTGGAAAAAGGTGGTTTCCAAATCACTTTTCTATCATTTCACTATTTTTATCTATTAACTCTTGGTGTAATGCGAACATCGCGGAATGTTTAATTATTTAGTGCACTGAAGATATGGTACACTTGGCATTAAAGACAGCTAGCATAAAATGCATTGAAAATCTGGACATTTAATTAGAATACAAATTAGTCAACAAATGGCATGTTTAGTTTCAATTTCGAGTTCAGTAGTCTCTAAAATTACCTAAGGATTCTGTCACCAATGTTTAGTTATTCAAATATCGGCGCTGTAACTGACTGCTTTTCTCCCTGTAAACAACAAAATGCTAAAAATCAACTTTTCAAATGTTACGAACTCTTCAAATCCAATGCTAGTCACGATCTGGACTTCACAAAATTTAGTGTTTGCGTAAATTTGGAATTCGTGGTCTGTTTGTGATATGCATCTGTCCAGCTCTGCAAGCTATTGATTAAGAATGTTTTGGATGCATCTCATGTATGCCTTTCACTCCCATTCAGCTCCAAAATAGAACACGATGCAATTAGCTCTTGAAAATGGTAAGAGCCGAAGGAAATCTCTCAAAAGTGGCGTTTCAATGGATGACGGATTCCATTGCCCTACTTTCCAAGCGAAAGAGAGAGAAGATGAAGTTTGCCTTGCAACATCTCGTTTGAACGTCGAAACTAACGGCTGTTTTCTGTTTACTCTGTATCTTCTAATTCATCAGTAGAATTTAGTTTGATTAGAGGAAGAGTTTTCCTCCAGGAGAAGCAAATATAATAAATTACCAGTGGTGTAGTTATGAAACAAAATATAGCCTAGCGCTCTTCTGAATCAGGGGTGGAGGAATCAGGGAACCCCCTAACCAGTCAATAGCCCATTAATCTGATAGGGACAGAAATTATTATTATGTACAGTGTTGGCGTACGCAGGGGGTTATGATGGGACTTGTAACCACCATTGCAATGAAATTTTGTATATTTAACATAGGACTATGTGAATTTTAGCTCTGTAATCCAACATTGAGTCTATAATCCCCCTTACGAACGTTCTGCGTACGCCTATGATGCATGGGTTGTTGAGCCAGCATTGCAAGACCCCCCCCCCGACCAAATGCCCGACACTGCCTACAGTATATAGCTTCGGGGTATATAAGCGTGAAATAATAATACCGTGATACAAACGCATGTGCCCAAGCCGAACTAAACCAGGAATGACCTCTGAAGTGAGCTAATAAAATAAAGAAAACAATTGAACAAGATAGAAGAATTGAAAAACAATTGAAAGAGATAGAAGAATTGAAAAACAATTGAAAGAGAATAATTGAAAGAGTCCGCCTTTTCGCCCTTGTCGAATTCGTTGTGTCAAGCAACACAATGTGGCTTTTTTCTATTTTCGGAACACAGCTTATGATAAATGTTCCAAGCTGTAATTTCATTTTAATTCCCACGATTCTTAGTTGATTTATTCAAAATTTTAGGGTCATTGCTCTAAAAAAAAAATTTTTTTTATAGAATTGTAGAGCCGCATATTTTTTATTTACAACTTGAACAGAATTTCGTTTGTAAAATGTATGATTTCCTAAAACTTTGCCCTAGTGCCGCTAGGCCATCAAAAGGAGTGCCCTAGCACCGCTAGCCTGCGCTAAGCCTCGACTACACCCCTGTAAATTACTAAGCATTCAGCATGAGTGTCATGTTCGGAGTGATTCCCTTGTGAAAATGGCTGCATTTGCAACGCGGAATAAATACCATCATTTATTGACCACGAAATTGAAAGCTTCCTTCAGTAAAAATCTTTTTATCACAAGTAAAAATACTATTCAAAATTTCTAAACATAATTTGAAGACTGCGGATAATGTCCTTCATAATTAACATCCATCATGTCATTTTAATTCCATGCAATGTATCTTTAAAATTTCCGCGTGAATCCATCGAACGTTTTATATGAAATAGCAACTTATACTTTCCTATAGGCTAAAAATTACTTGTACGTAATCTATTAATTCGTGAATTAATTCGTTACTGGGTGATTAATTCGTTTTCTTATAAACTCATTCAACAATGCATTCGCCTGTATTACAATTACTGAATTATCCAATAACCAAAACGTGTATAATACGAATGCAACGTTATTTCCAATTGGGGTGAGTGAATAACCATTCGATCAATTTCCTCGGGTCAAACGATCAGAGGATTGTTTGACGTGAGAAAATTGGTTTCACGCAACCTCTGAACTGCATTATATTTGCAAATACCGGTGTCTTTGACACTTTTCAAAGTAAAATGAGCCTAAAGCCATGTAATTAGTATTTACGAGATCAAATCAATCAGTGTCACCTGATAAATTACTGGCAATGAAAATAATGATTTCTCGTAGCATTGTGGGGGCGAACCCTGATAATCAATGAGACACTCTTTTGCGTTGTGCTACAGGCATTCATCAAAATCCCCCCCCCCCCTTAGCGAATATAATGCTTCACTATGGACAGGTTCGCAATTAATGGGCAGTGCGTGGACTGACTGCCTTTTAAACCAAAACGACAACTCAAAGAAGAAAACGTCCTACAGGCGAAACAAACATGATGCTCACTAAAGGCAAGCAATTATCATCATAATTGATTACGAGGCAATATTAGATCATATATCAGAGTTAGTCAACCCTGTACTATTGTCCGTGTGAAAAGGCGATTAATAAATAAGAAGAAGATTTAAAAATAATGAAAAAAATTTAAAAAAAAAATTATTGCACATCGTTTCAATCATTCGATGCCTTGTGGGTACCGACCGACACTTCATTCTAGGCGGGCGGGCGCCTATCTCGCATATGTTACTAATTCAGTATTCCCATTCGCCTTGAAGAAAACAATTCCCTGACTTTTCCAGGTTTCTTCTTTGACTTTTCGGACAAAATTCCCCGACTGATCACAAACAAAACTTAGAATTAAACTTAGGAAAAATAGCCTCAAAGTCGCATGAAATGTAGCTACTCAGAAAAGGTTAGGAAGGTTTTTCCTGAATTTTCAAGGTTTGATCAAAAAATGTTTTTTTCCAGACTTTTAAGGACGATTTTGAATTCCGTGACAATTCCAGAATCTGGAATTGTCAAAAAATTCAATATAGCCTTTTCCTGACTTTTTGGGTGATTTGGAATTCCTTGACAATTCTAATTCCAGAACCTGGAATTTCCAAGGAATTTAATATTGTTTTTTCTTGACTTTTAGAGACGATTTTGAATTCATTGATAATTCCAATTTCAGATCCTGGAATTGTCAAGGAATTCAATATTGGTTTTTCCTGATTTGTAGGGACGATGTTAAATTCCCTGACAATTCTAGGTTCTTCAGGTTTGCTAATTTGCGTAAGAACCCTGCATTTGCTCAATGTTTGAAGTTACCTACAGACACTCTATCTTGTTTTACACAACGTGTCTGCATAGCGACTATTAATATAAATAACCCATATGCTGCATCAAACTGAATGCTGAAAAAATATCTAATAATCACCAGATATACGATTAAACACCAGTGGGAACGGCTATAAAATAAGGCAGATCACAAAATTCTACATTTAAAGCAAGTTGCATGCATTGGTTTTTCATGGGTATATCATCCAATTCAATCATAAGAGCTCGGTTACCGTGACAGCTCAATTATTGTATCAAAATTCAGAAATCATTTCGCGGATTATTCGTATACATTTATTCATCTGTTATATCGTACAAATTTCTGTGATCCCTGGACCCTGAAATTTCATTAAAACCGAATTCGACTTTGTATACATTTACATATATGTATATAATCATCCTGGTGCTCCACAACTATATATTCGTAATTAAAAATTCCATATTATATATATATGTATGAGAACAGATCTCGACAAATCGTATCGTTCTTGTCTGGTGAGTAAAGTAAATACTCACCAGACAAGAACGATAGTCTCCCACCTTAATAAGAAAAGCCAGGACCCAAGCAAGAAAAGATTACCTATTCTCCAAATGCAAATATCAAGTTGCCAATGGAGTCTGAATTTCTTGAGCTCCGTATATAAATATAGATACAACAGGACTAGTGCCTAAAGGAGCTTTGGAACAACAAAAAAGTTTGCTCTATCCGGTCGCTTGCTAAGGTTTTGGAATTTAAAAGTCCAAATTTTGAAAATACAATCTGTATTGATAACATATGTTTATTTCGTATGTATATAAAATTATTCATTATTTAAATTCGTTTAAAATTTGATATAACGTATTATGCTACTATTTAAATTTTAGTACAATATGCTAAATGAAAAAAAAAGTATAAAAGAACACACACCAGTAATTATTCCCAAATAAATTTTATTTGGACATGCTTAACTAACCGTCTATAGCTGTTCGCTTCATTTTTCATCATGTATATTCATTAAATTTTTATGGTAAATTTAAATCGTATTTAGTATATTTAATGCATAGTTGTCAGTGTAACTCATAAGGGAAGTCCCTGAGGCGCCACACCAACTTTATGTTCAAATTATGTTTTTCGAGTTACTTTCGTGCTAGAAAGGAAATACTCTTCGGAAAAAGTCCTCGATCTCAAGCGTTTTCGACATATGGGGTGTCAAAGTCCAAAAATTGATTTGATGAAGATTTTGAGGGAGTTATTCTATGTGCTACCAGCGAGATTTTTGGTATGTACAGATTTCTTGGGATGAGGAATACATCCGAAAGCGAAAATCATGAATTATGCAAGTCAAGGGTAACTCTCAGAGAACAATGAAAGGGGAGTGAGGAGATGAAATAAAGAAAAACCAGCGCCCCTATGGGATACTTCCCTTACAGGGATAGCTATGTATGCAGGAAAAGTATTGCATAGGGGAGATACTTTTTCTTTATTCATAGTTGCATGCTTGCATCGTTAGCATTTTAGTATGTAAAGGCTTCTTGGTATGATGAATACAAAGATGGGGCCGGAAATCATGAATTATCCAAATTAAAGGTTTTCTCAGCGAAACATGAAGGTGGGGAGGTGTCAAAAACGAATTGAAAACATTATTTCCATAGTCTTAAAAGTAAGAAAGTTTTACATATGATGACTTGGACACTCTAGATAAAATAAGGATGGTAAATTCCAAAAGAACTATCATGCAAATAAGAATCATATAGAAATTCCAATGATAGCAAAATAATTGGTTCAAATTATGAGGCGCTGGCGAAACATTAACATAATACATTAGTGAAGAGCCTCACAAACGTCAAGAAACAACTCGGTTCATTAATTAACCTTAAACAGTATGCAAAGTAGGTACAGGTATCAAGCTAACTTCTTGAAACTTTCGATAGTTGAAAATTAAATTTGCAGTGAGATGTAATACACTTACTCTTAAGATGAAACAAGATATTGCAGAAAATAACTTGACGTTGGGTACAATAATATAAGCTTCAATATATGCAGCGATTGGCTTGTAATCATTGTGTGATACTATCACCATAAAAAAACTAGATGTGAGATTACTTTAGTACAATAAATTTGTGGAAACAGAAAAGGAAATTAAAAAGAATCATCAGCCGATCTGCTAATAAAGTTACAAAAATTATCCTTAAATGCTAAAAATGAAAACGGAAGTATCATCTGCATAGCCTTATGCTTAATATTTGTCAATGTGTAGAGTTAAAACATAAATATGTTAATAACGATCGCCTTATCGCAAGAAAATTCAATAATTCGGAGATACAAATACTGGATCAATGAAAGCACACTCTACCAAGAAAATGAGTTATACATAAGGATTTCTTTCAATAAGTGAACTTCATAAACACGTCCTCTACGCAGTGTTCCTCGTTGCGCTCATCCTCTCCGTTTTAGGAAGAGAAACAGACATGTTTCACAATTTGGAAAAACTCCACGTGGTCAACTTGGTAGCCACTTCGTTCCCAAGCGAGATAAATCATGTTGTTGAACACTGTGGCTTTGAGCTGATTGTAGATCAAGGAGTGCATATTTAATACAAACAGCCGGTCATAATGAATTTCCAGATCGTTCAATG
>QLNU02003225.1:41941917-41964847 GCA_006491805.2 Dysdera silvatica | reverse complement strand
TTAACCAGCAAGTCCAAATCAAATATTCGATATCCATTAAATGCATTCTCACATTCAAAATGATTTGCTGGTTGACTGCAATTATCTAGTTTCATTTTTTTAGCAGAAGCACTACTATATTCAGCAGTGGATGTATCTTCAATACTGGCTTCTTTTGTCCCATAAAAACATCGCTTCCTCTTTCTCGGACGCATTCCCGACTTAGATTTCGCTTTAGCCATTAGTCAGGTAAATAATGAAAGGCAATCACCAGTAAAACTGAAGTAAATAATAACGTCAACCCAAAATAACTCACAACAAATAACGTTTGAAATAGGCAACAACTAGTAATTAACGAAATAGGCAATAACAAATAACTAACGAAATAAAATGGTAAAAGAATCAAACGTTTGAAAAATCAGAAACGTGTGATAAAGCGTGCGTCCGTGTTTGTTTACAACAGAAAGCGAGAGTGAACGACGGGTATGAAAGTTGTTCGCTTCGTTTTCGCTTACTTTGTACATGTATATTTGGATGTGATCCCCGTTGGATTATTGTTTCAAAAAAAAAAGAAAGAAAAAAGAAAAATAATTATTAAAACAATGTGTTAAATTTGAAATTAGGGTATTTAAAGTTGAAACCACGGCGCATTGGTACATTTAAAACTTCAAATTATTCAAACAGGGTTTGCTATTTTTGCTATATCTCAGCTTCTGATTAAGTTAGAAGTTTACGGTTGGTCTTAAAATGCTCAGAAATATTCACACTTTTACATAAAAAAATAAAAATAAATTATTTTTTTGAAGGTTTAAACCTCCAAGTCCCTTTTTAAATCTTGAATGTCACCCACCTCTCCAACGCCTTAACGTTGAATAATTTGCACTAAAAATGTCATTGGACAACACGGTTTATAGAATTCTATTAGGTAATAATGCTCGTAGTAGCATTATCTCAGCACTGGAGGCATGACCAGAATATGGTCTTAGTTTTTCTAATATTTGAACTATTCCTAAATTAATATGTGTTTAAAACAAATCAGTTTATTAGTGTAACGGTTTTGTTTGTCTTTATGCATTGTTCTTGGGTTATCATTTAAACAACTCTAATGTTCTTTAAATGTATCATTTTGACCTATTTAACCTTAAAGTTTTAGTTCACTTACAATTGTTTAAGAACATGTGTGATTGGTAAGAACCACTCCGCTTCATAAAAATAAATATTCGTCATTAATATTAATAAATCTAAAATTTTTAATAACAAAATTTAAAATCATTACCCTTTCATCAAAATCTTCATACAATCCGTTCCAAAAGTTCATAGACTGTTGTTTTGTTGTGAATATTTTTTTACTATGTCATATCTTTTATTCTGACTTTCAAAAATAATGTCAAATTCGAATGCGAAGTGATATAAATTCCAACTTCCAGAAAAAACGTTGAAACCAAAATTTTTTATCTCAAAATATTCAAAATTTAAGTGGCTAAAAGTTTATAGAAAAATTCAAATCTATGCAAACTTTAAATTCGTAGTCAGTAACGCTATGTTTGGGGAATATAAATAGGTTATACTAAGCTCGAAGAATCTATTTTGCTGAATAAAATGTCGAAAGATTCTCATCAATGGGTTGAGGTAATTGACAAAATATTCAGCTTAAGGTCTCACAGTTAGCCTACGAATGAAATTCCTAAACTACTAAATCGCTGTAAAAGCATGACATCGAGTTCTAGCTCATGGGGAACCCATACACCAAAACCTCGTTCAACAAGGCCACGCGCAACAGGTTTTATAGATAACAGACATATACAGAGAACATTCTTTTCCAAAAAAAATGCTGTACTTCAAATAATTATGGCTTTCCAGGAAAAACTCTGAGAATACTGTACACAGACGTATTCAAAAATTGAGTACATGGTTTACAAAAAAGTGGCTTGCAAACCTCCACTCATAAAGCATCACCAAGGAGGAAGGTTTCAGTGGGTTCATAAGCACATGTGGTATGGCGACAAATGGCTCAGTGTGCTGTTCAATGACAAAAAAAAGTGGAATCTGGATGGTCCTGATGGATATGAAAGCTATTGGCATGATTTGAGGAAAGAGCCCAGAACATTTTTCAGAAGACAACAAAGTGGTGTATCACTGATGGTGTAGGCGGCCTTTTTATAAATATAATGGCCAAGCTGCTATAGCAGTTCTACATGGGCGACAAAACTAGGAGTATATCAAAATACGACGGTCTCATTTGATGCCATTCGGTGAAATTTTAGGGGATTCAAACTGATTGTTTCAATAGGATGACTCCTCCATCCATACTTCTCATACCACGAAAGATTAAACAGAAAAAAATATTTCCATTCTGGACTGGCCACCGATCAGCCTGAATTTGAACCCAATCGAGAGAGTGTGGGCCATTCTAGCTCGACAATTTTATGATAATGGACGGCAGTAATCATCCGTAGTTGCTCCGCAGACTAGAATCAGAATTGGAGGTACAATTTAGATCCATTAATTCTAAAAATTTTATTAATACTTTCCATGGAAAATCGGTCATACGAAGTTCTATGAAACAATGGAAAATCGACAAGGTTCTGAAAGACAAATGTTTATTTAAATTTCAGAAATTCTTGTTATTCTATATACTTTTGGGGCACCCTTTTTCTCCCATGTAACTATGACGCAAATTGCAATGTCATTTTGTTTGTTAAATGCCAGTACATATATTTTGTAATAAATCTTTTTGAAAATGTAGAAATATTCCTTTTTCGAAAAAAATGCAATTTAATCTCGTCTATAAACTTTTAGGATGGACTGTATAAAAATACTACGTACATATAAACATTTTTAAAAATTCGTAAAATTTAACTATTTATAAAATAGTGGCATTTTATTTTTTATACAGGAGAACTAAAGAATTTTGCATTGGTTTTAAGTTAAGCTATGCCACAGATATTAAACAAAAGCGTTTCGCTGCAAGATATTAAATTCCACGAAGAATTGTGTGACATTTAGTCCCTTCCGATGAATATTTGTTGACTCAAGAATGCCAACTAAACTTTGCTAAAGAAATGCCATGCTTTCAAATAAATCAATGGCTGTTTAATGAAGAAATAATCGTTTCTTTACAGCTTCACATTTTACCATTAACTAGAAGAATTTAACTAAGCTGAAGGAAATATTAGCCTAGAAAAAAGACACTAATTGAGCTAATTACCTTCTGAAATCGATGGGGTAAAGGACAAGGCAATGGATACTGTGTGGATGATCACTTACTGGAAAGTCACTGCTTTTGCAGAACTGGAGAAGCAACTTCCCTTTTTCCAACTAAAAACTTTTCTATTTCAATTTGCACTCAAATCCATTTCGATGGTCAGATGTACGGAAAGGATTTGATTCATGCTACAATTGGTTTAATCTAGTTAGCAAAGAACCGATTCTATAATTTTAAATGGAGCAATAAAATGCTGAGCTAAACATTTGAACTTTCCCTATAAGAAACTGACTCAATTTTTCAAAACAATAGTGGATAAAAATGATTCTTTTTGCAACTGACTCACAAACTCAAACCCACTTTTGGAAAGATAACTAATTTCAGTAATTCAACGGAAAAACCTTCTGAACGTAGCATTTAGTAATAAGTTCCATCTAAATGCATTTTTTATAATTATATTTAATCATTTTATATTGTTTTTATTGTCATATATTAATTCAGAACCTATGTGTTTTGTAAAATGCAGGTTGAGGGCAATTTGTTTTGTGGGGGAACCTCAGTTGAAGAGAAGCGCTATGCTTCTGGAGAATATAGTGCATCAAGTTTTTAAATATTCTGCATAGCATGTAATTATTCTCAATCCAGTATAAGGAAGTAACGTTTAGGTCAAAATATTCTACGGTTTCTTCGAATCGTGTTTGAAACAGAATTTTGTTTATACACGCAAACGTGCCTCGACTGTAGTAAGTATTCCCCATTCGAACGTTTCCTCTCGATCTCATTTTTATTGCACGATATTAAGCAATTAATTTTACTGGTATTGAAAGCATGCAATAATCTAAAATCAATATATTTTGTGCAGTGGAACATCAATGCAATTTATATTCTACAGTAAAAAAAAGCGGAAAAACTGCAGTATATGCCAAAAGTTTTGTTTAATAAGATCTAGAATTTTTAATAATATAAATAAGGACATAAATCTTTACTAGAAATGTGTAAATATTACCTGAAAGTGTACAAACAGATATTTTAAATAATAAGAATAATATACGAAGAAGAGGAGGAGGAGGATAAGGAGCTAATTTTATGATTAAGTAATTTTTTCAATAAAAAACCCGCATTCAACTTACTGCTGATACGGTTCACTAATCTAAATAATATTATTGATTTGCAAAATATTTGGTTATAAATAATGATAAACGTATAAAGAAATATGGTTTTGATAGGAGAGACTCTTTGATGATGAAATGTCTTTCCAATATATGAAATTAAATAAATTTTTCTGTTGCCTAACCAAATGAGTTTTAAACTTGCGTTGAAACATGCTCTTTATAAATGGAAATATTCAAAAACTTATGGCATAATTTTTAGTAATTATGTGTCCTATTTCATATTTTAACATGTTTAAAATTGCTAGAAATTAGCATAAACTGTTTTACTAATACGTTACAATATGTAAATATTAATTATCCCGCAATTTCTAAACCAATGGATTTATAAGCTCATTGAAATTCAAATTAAAAGCAGCAGGTTTCGATATACTGCGGAAATTATTACTGCAAAATGAAATTTAAATTAAAAAGCAGATTCCGTAGTCATCTTATAAGATGTTCATTTCCGTTATATTGAAAAATATCATCAATTTCAAATAGGGCCTCCTATAAAATCAAAATTAAATTCATCATAAAATGTAAATGATCATTTTAATTTAAACTTGTCTACCCGAAATGAAATATTTTGTTTTTCGTATATGCGTTCCACAACACGGTGAATTTCTCCACCCCTTTTTGCATTTTAGCTTTTAATTTATAGGTTGAGATATTCCAATGGATTTTTTTTAAATTTAAATTAGAAAAGTGGAAGAGAGGGAGAGAAATAGGAGAGGAATTTTTTATTCAAAAACTAGAAAGGCAATTTAGAAAATTCAGTTTTTTTTTTAAATGTACTATACTACCAATCGCTGAAGTTCGAGGCGGTTAATGGGTATTTCGACCATTTTAGGGCAATTTTTATACCTGCTTGTCAGTATTTTTTAGCATTAGAAATGCTGGTGCAACAGCAATTATAATAGGTCAATTATTCTTTGGACTCTACTGTGTTCAGTGGTAGCGTGTTTACCTAGTGTGTCATTAACCTTGGATTGACCCCCAGTGGTGAAAAAAATACTTCCTGACTAACTTCCCACTTTAGACTTGGGATTCGTCCTCCAGTCCTCCAGTAATTAAGTATTTAAATCCTTAAGTTTATGTAATTTAAGTGATACATGGGAAATGTATTATGTAGAATAACCTTTGTCATCTTCGCGTTATAAACACAACTAAATATGGGAATATAATCTTATAATGGATCGTGTACTTGACCGCATTATTTGTCTTTATTTCATTCATTACTATAGTAATTTCTTGGTCTGTAGAATAATTTATTTCAATATTTAGTATTTGTCTTGGTACAGGTCCCGTCTTTGTATCCATAATTTAAATTCAGGGACTATGTTAAATATTTTTGTGCTGTATGACTTGCAGATTGGCTTCTGCAGTCCTTGCGTCGCGCAAATACATCCAGCTTCTAGCGTATTTGGTCTACTTTTTCCCATCTGTACATCACATGCCATTTGTTTTTCCCTCATTTTTTATTTGTCTTCTGTTACCGTAGATAAATTTTGTATTAATAATTTGCCACAAACATCGTGTTCTCACTTGTGACACTCTTGAGTATGCTTACTGTAGACCCTACAGCTATGTCAATACTGAATTTGTATGATCTCATCTGTGTTTTAATGTAACTTACGGTGTTTTCGCAGAGCCTTTTCGCCTATGAATTGATGAGTTATATACTGTCGCATATGGATAAACATAAAATGTTTCCGCAGAATGACCTTTGTTGTCCTTGCGCCATACACGCCATTAATGATCAACCTATTCCTTTCACTCATATCTTAAATCTCATTTTCTGCTACGGGGACATCCCTATTGAATTCAAAACATCTCGAATCATCCCAATTTTCAAAAAAAGGTTCTAAATCTGATGTTTCCAATTATCCACCTATCTCAATTCTCTCAGTTTTTAGAAAATTACTTGCGAAATTGCTTTATAACAGACCACATGACTTCTTTGAGGCTAATAAAATAATTCATGAAAATCAATTCGGTTTCAGGAAAGATATATCAACTGAACATGCCTTGTTGACAGCTACTGATTTCATGTACTCATCATTAGATCAAAACGAGTCGGTTGTTGTTGTTTTTTATTTGTACAAAGCGTTTTATACTATAAATCATGTAAAACTAATTCAAAAGCTTTACAATGTAATCATTAGAGGTAACCAAAATGATTTATTCAGAAACTATTTAACCAATCGAATTCAACGTGTTAAGATCAATAAGTATTATTCGGATACCACATCCACTATGTGGAGTCCCCCAGGGCTCCATATTGGGACCCCTACTTTTTTTTATACAAATGATTTGTTTTTCACTCCAACACAATCGCAAATCATATGTTTGTAGATGATACTAGCCCCTTTTACCGAAAAAAGAATCATAATGAACTGTTTTCTCTAGTCCGAAATGATATGAAAGGGTTCACCTCATATTTTATTAATAACTATCTAACTAATACTATTAAAACTATTTATTATACTAATACTATCTAACTAATACTATTAAAACCAAATGTCTTTTATTTACAAATCCCAAAAACATGCATAACACCTTTCAATATTCACTCAACATCGGAAATGACACTGTGCAACTATCTAACAAAACCAAATTTCTAGAGGTAACAGTTCAACTTAAAATGGGATGATCACATAAACAATACTTGCTCTATGGTCAGTAGATATATTGGTATCATGTGTAAGATACGCTACTTTTACCCATTAGTAGACTCATTGACATGTATTATTCTTTTTTCTTTTCTCACGTTTTCTACTGTCATTTAATATGGGGGCTTACCACAAAAAATAATATACGCAGACTCCAAATACTATAAAACAAATTTTTCAACTTAATAAAACTTAAATTTATGTCGCCACTTTCTAACTCCGAAACAACGTTTAAATACAATGTTCTGCCAATAAATAAATTATTTATTTATAAATTAACTCTCATCATGTTCAACAATTTCAGATGGAACATTGGCTCCTTCTATTTTGGTATTCAATTACCACAACATCTTTATCCAACCTCATCTAGCGCTAACTATAGATCTTATCGTACAAGAATTGGTCTTGCTTGTAGAAAAATGGGATATGCTGGTCCAAAATATGGAACTTTCTGCCACATTCAATTAAATCCACTACCTCTTGTTTAAAATTCAAGAATGGTGTGCAGAAATTCCTTATTACACATTAAATACTAATTAACATTTGAATTTCTCTATCTAACCTCTCATATCTGTTTTTTTTTAACTAATCATAAATTTTCAGAAGCGCCTGTGCGTCATTAGACGGACTCTACATCACTGTTTTTTTTTTACCTTTTTTTTTCGTATCCCGTTTATCAAATTATACATCTTACTCTCGAGCAGTGTGGGCTTTGTCAGACTCCCGTATTTACCCATTACTGCCCGGGTGGTTATAAAATATGTTCCTTATTGTAGTATCAAGATCAATGTTTAGTTGCTTTACCATGTTCATTTGTATGTACTATTATTATTGTTCATTAACCACCCAAAATAAAGTTGTTAAAAAAAAAGAGGTTAAATTCCCATGAAAACTGCAGCCACTTACATAGGCGTAGGTAGAAATTTCATATTTAGTTATATGCTCAATGGGGGTGGGGGGTTACCGAGCTACAAGTCACATATTCTTAAAATTAATAAAATTAATTAAATATGCAAAATTTTATTGCAATTGGGGTTTACAATCCAGAAACCCCCTCTGGCTATGCCCATGGCCACTTATAGTGCAATATTCAGAAACGTTTTATTTGTATCAACTGTATAGTTCAAATTTTTCATTTTAACATCTTACTTTTAAACGTGTACTGATATCATTGCATACAATTACAGCCAAAAGAATAAAAAAAAGAATGAATGAATAATTTGTGTTCGTTTAACGGTGCAAGTATAAGTCACGCTGCTTCGGAAACTAGTTTTTCCCAATGAATACGAAAGGCCTAATAAAACCTTGGGTGGTAGGGAGGGGGTTACAACCTCCCCGTAACGTAGTTTCCTGAGAAATAAAGCGAGGTATAAATTTTAGTATTTATTTATAACTGAATTGTGATTCAGAATTCATGTTCGGTTATTAACTCTATTTTAAAGGGATTTACCTGTGGGTTTGATGCGTGCACATTCAATCCACCGAAACAAGAAATGGTTACCTCATAAAATTGGTCGTATTTAAATATGATGATTTAATGTCTTCGAAGATGAAATGGAAGCAGCTTAAGAGCATTTAGAAGGTTCGCACATCTGTTACGTGTTTGCTGCTTTCCTCGGCGCACTTTCAAGAGAAAGCAAGGTGAATTCTTGTCTGAGAAATTCAAAACAGGGAAGATTTACTGCCGCATAAATGCGGGCAAAACTTTCCCTGTTATTGGATTTTCTGCCAGCTCTCACAAGCTTTCTTCTGAAATGCAGGGGGAAAAACGATGAAATAAATTTAAACAAATGTACATAATCGGTTTGCAATGCGAAGACAATAAATTTCGCGCAGCTGGGTTTCCAGAGGCAATGGTGAGCTTAAACGGCGCTAAATACTTCTTTATTTCCCTTCATTTTATAAATGGATGATGCATAAGCTTATTTATTAGGGTTAATACCTACATTAATGGATATTTATCATTTAAAATAGCGTGCAAATTAAAAAAAAATAACATAATGTGTATAAATGCAAGGTTATTTTATCATGCGGAACTAATAAATTTCAGTGCCCAATAACTTGAATAACTAAAAGCAAATAAACAAATAAATCCTAATCTAAGCAATTAAAATAAAAATATAAATACGATTCTGATTTTGCAATCGTCATCTATAGTTAAGTTTATTTGTTCAGTGTAGAAAATGGCGTGAAGATGCTGTCATTAGAAGCAATGTATTTCGCTGGTAATTGCAAACTTGCAATTCTCTATTCCGACGTCCAGTTGATTTGAAGACAGAGGTATTTCTGTTTATCGGTTGACAGATTCTCTTAAATTTTCTCTGACAAATATAACGCTTGACAAATATAATTTCACTTGCATGCCCTTCGAAGCTAAAATGTCGCCTATGGATAAAATGATACAGAAAAAGAGATGGCTAATATAAAAATATAGAGAAAACGCAGAGGGAAGCTGTTTGTAATATATTGAATCTTTTCGTCATTCTTTCGTCTTTTGTTCAACTTCATCATTATATTCAACTATCATGATATATTTGATATCATGAAGCATATTAAAACGTGACCTATCACACTAATAGCTCGGTTCGTATACATACCCATAAAATCAGCGTGAACGAGGGCTGTACACGCATGTATATTTTTTCCGCTGGTTAATAATTGATCCAAATTTTGTTCTTGGACTTCCATTCTTCTGCTAATCATTTTCACGGGTTTCTAATCGCAATTAAACTTCGTTTTACTCCATTTAGCTTCAAGACCCTGCTTGAACTTTGCTTCTCTGCCGGCAATCAATTGAAAATTTCAATGGCCTCTCTTTGGTTAGTTTTTATTGCAATATGTTTTGTGTTTCAGATATATGTCTGGGTTAGTTCACGCTCTTCTCAAGCCGTCTTAGGATTGGTTTGAATTTCTGTGTTTTTTAAATTCATTGAACTCCATGTCGTCAATCCATAATAAAGGGCTAGAAAACACTAAATAAGGATTAAGATTTGAAGGATAACGAACGCTACGCAAATTTAATTAAGATGATAAATACACAACGGTTTTGGCGTAGTTACCATTTACAATACAATTCAGCGCACGTTTTGAAAGAACAATTTCTCTCCTTTTCTGCAGCTATAGTGAAATAAATAACATTGAACTGTTTCCAACACACAGTGGTTGATACGTTGCCGTAAGAAAATAGTGAAAGTTTTTGAAAGAGTACAGAGTTGAATTCTGTGGCCAACTTTCAAAGTGGTAATTCTTGGTCAAAAATTAAGTAGAGGAGGCAGTTGAAGGTAAAGAAGCAGTTGGAAAGTGTTCTAAAAGGGTTTTCCAAGCACTACTGAAACTTGGGGTTAATATATCACTTTATCTGGCGCTATCTAAATTCACCAATTTCTCTCTGCTCTCTACTCTCAACAAGAGCTCAACAGTTCAGTTTTCGGTTTCCGTCATCCTCCTACTCTTCTCTGAAATCAGTGTCGCTTTGCCAAACACAGCGCCAACTTTAGAGTCATTTTCTCATCCTATAATAAAATTCAGCCCTCTCAACTTAACTTCAGAATTCAATTGAACATTTGGTACTCTGTCAATTTTCTCTTGTTCAGCTGTGGAGCAAAATCCCATCTATTCCATCCATTGCTGTTCCAAACGAATGGATTCGAGTGCACGAAAACAACAATGTTTTTTCACTGTAATAAGATATAGTTGACTTTTGTAAGAGAATTCGCTTTCTTACTACCGCCAAATGCTTCAGATTTTTCCTCATTTATTCACTAAAATTGGAAGCATTCTTACTTTTGTGCAGTATCACGTGGTTTTCAAAAATAATCTCTGGCATGTTTTGCCCATCAGCTAACCGGAATTATCCTCGACCCTTTCATTATTTTTCTTTCACAACGTTTTTTGCAAAATGTTTAGGAATTCCGGGATGAAAACAGAGTGTGTCCATTGGAAGAAGAAGAAGAAAGCAAATAAATCTCTCCGTACTCTGCAAAGTTTTTTTAATTATTTTTAGACGACTTTTATACAAAATTGCATTTCACAAATCATTACCTCGCAGGCACAAAAGAGACATATTAATTATAGCTTCCTATATTTCGAAAATGATGGGAATTGGAAAGAAAATAAACGTCTCTTGAAAGATGAAAAATATCCCCTAAACAAATAACCATTTATTCTCCTTTTTACAAATCAGTTTAAGACCGCTAATAAAAGATTAAAAGAAAAAACGAAACTCAATTAATTTAGATTTCCGTTTACAGATTAGTTTTTGCATTGTTCAACGTTCGTGGAATGGACGAATGTCACATAATATCTTTATGTATGTAGAAGAAAACAGATCCTATTTGAAATGCAAAAAGGCCGAAGGGCACAAAATAAGAAGCCAAATAGGAAAGCATCTTTAAAAGTTCTTTTCACATTTCTAAGTAAATTGAAATTGACATTAAAATTTTAAAAAATGGAATTACTTTAATAATAGAAGATAGGAAACTGCCATATTAAAAAAATCCAATTATGGGAATTTCAGAAAAGAAATTTTTTCGTAATTAAAAATTTAAAAAACATTTTTTTTTCTCAGGAAAGAGTGTAAAAATAAAAAAAACGCTGGTTCTTTTGTCATATACTTTAACCAGAATTGGATCAGGCGAATAAAAAAAAATGAAGAAATATTACACCAATAATGTAAAAAATTCAGAACAAATGTGAGCCAATTAAATTCAAAGTTCACAGCAAGCTCCAGCCAATAGTATCAGGAACAGATAATGGGATTGGCTTTTCCCACCCAGTTCGCTAATTGGATACAAATCATTTCCACATCAACCATTCCGGAACACGCTAATAGAATTATAAATAGATTTTGTTAATTTAGAACCCGAAATTTTGATATAATGACAAGGTTAAAAAAAAAAGATGTGTGGTTCATCGTTGAAATCAAAACGAGCATAGTTGGTCAAACACAAAAAAGGGAAAAAAGATAATCGAAATTTAATACGGTTTTTATTACTTGAATTTTAGATTGGACGCCATCTCATAATTGTCTTAGTTTAGTGATTAATTGTCACTAAAATTTAGGACACGTTATAGTTACTTGGAATATAATGGCAAATGTGTTCACTAATCACTTTACAACCTTCTCAGAATATAATTTAATAGAAGAGCTTTCTTTAATAGAAAAGCGGGTGTGATTTCGATTGCAAAATCTCTCTCTCTCTCTCTCTCTCTTAGAGAATCGTAGCTATAAAAACGAATATAACCATATGTGATTAGATAAGAGAAAATATAGCCAATTCAAGAGGGTTAACATTTACGTGATAAGGTTGTTGAGAAAGTTCATTGCATATTCTACGTTGCTTCTAAATTTACCTTCCAAGTAAGGTGGTTTAAAACCATACTATACTCGCGGTAAAGTTAACCTGGTAAGGGGCAGTATGATTTCGCCAGTGCAATATAGTTCGCCCTTTCTTACGTTAAGAGAGTTAATAGAAGATACATTTCGTACATAAAACATTAAAATAATGCTCAAATACATAAAACATAGGCATGTGTGTGCAAATAAAATCTGGTATTTATTAAATTTAGAAAAAAGACTCATTATAGCAAGCGCTGACGTCATTCAAGTAACTGACCACTCAGAGGACTTCGTTTGCTTGGCGAGAAATTTGGCTCCTGTAATTTTGGCAACCGCGTTTTTCTGCATTCCAAATTAGGCGATAAATAGCCTAATAATATTGAGGGCTATCTCATTTTTCGCCAATTTGCGGGCGAATACTTTTTTCATGGGTGTAAATAGGTTGCCGTAGCCTTAACAGTGTACCAGGTTAGCTTTGCCGCGAGTATAGGCGAAGTTATTTTTCGTTAGTTCCAAATTTAACGGTTGCTAATTTTCAACCCCTTCTGTTCTTCCCTTTTCTATTCGACTACGCGCGTTAGAAACGCCTTGCATTTATTTATTACATTTCTTTTACATGGGAATCACTTAGAAGTATACGCCGGGGAACATCCCTTACAAAATTACCTTGACCGTTTTGCCCTGTTTGTACAAGTTCCATTGAGCCGACTCTCGAGCGATTATTCAGTGTTAATCTTTAGCCAACATTTGAAGTTTCATTCTGAGCTATACAAAACTTCTCTTTTCATTATATACTAGAAACATTGCTTTTGGAGCAAGAAAGAAACAGAGCAGCTATTTGGTCATCTGAAGATATACATCTTGGTTGGGAAGAAAACATTGTGGTTTTTAAGACACCACGCTACAGCGTTTCTCATAGATAACTGTCTAATATTTTACACTAGTAAACATATTCATTATACATAACATACACACCAACATTTATTGTCGACCCTGTTATGGGGAGAGAGATTGTAAAGATAACCCGGTTATAACGAGTGAAACAAAACGATTAATTAAATTCCAAATATTCAGGTCAAAACCCTTTCATTGTGGAAGAAAACCTGTTACAGTGACTAAAAATGTCGCAAACTTTCTCCCTAGTTTGCATAAATCGAATCTAAAAATAAATGTTCGCCATTTTTTCCACAAAGAAAAAGAGAAGTTTTCTGAAGTTATGACCATTGGCGTTACTGAGTTAAGGAGCTTATCCCCCATTAGATCTCAAGACTAGTTACGACAATGGTTATGCCATCTGATATTCTTACTCGTAGAAGATACTTTCATTGAGATACAAGATGCGAATATCCCTGAATCAGACAAGGATCTTCATAAGAACTTTCTCATCCATCTATCACCAGCTCACATAACAACAGACGGAAATATCTGCAGCATTCTGATATTTAAACATACGATATATAAGAAACACAAATGATAATAGTCATTCACGCTTTTCTGCCTCAGCTTTTCATTATTATTATTTTATTGGTAAACCTATTTTAATTCGGTACAGTTGTTGGAATTTAACTCATAATATTTCTAATTCTTTTGCCGCACAAAATATGTTTTGATCTTGTAAGAATTGAATAAGTTCATTTATTGTACAACAACACACATGGTTATATTTAAAATAAGGGAGAGAAAAGTCATTGTCGTATTTTTAACACATTTTTCATATGTCTATAGAATTCACCATGGCATAGAATAATAGAGCGTTCAAAAATGAAATGAAATGAGGTATCATCGAACATTTTCCGCTGAGAAAAACTGGAGTTAAAAAGGTGGACGGACATTCGAGGACACCCTGTATGTATATATTAGTGACATCTTTATTATTTTAAAAACACAGTTCTCAATTTTGTTTAAATATACAATCAGTGGCTGTTTTAGACAAAAAAATTTTGGGGCACAAATGCCTGCCTATATGCATGGACGACAATGGCGGCTGCAGGGCATATAGGCAGGATAATAAAATCTGGTTGTATTTGGGGGGCCATGGCCCCCGGACCTAGCTTAGAACAGCCACTGCAAACATTATGTTCAGCTTTCTTGGTTGTACAAGAAAGCAAACTTACTAACAGGATGATTTCGATTTCAGTTTACTTAGAACCGAACATCATGGACAGCACCAGAATTTTTCCTTTTTTCTCCTTTAACGTTCTCCACACAATAACGCTACAGAATTTACGATAATCTACAATGGAGTTTTAAGGATTTGAAGTAACGAAAGGACGCCAAGGGGAAGAAGGCCATCACGCGAAGGAAGTTTTTCAGGCCAACACTTATCCCTTAGGCTTCATAAGACGGAACTCGAAGATTGTCAACTCAGAACTAGCAATAACCAACATAACGGAATATCTGGGAAAATCCTTCTCCCAGACGTTGAAAGCATATTGGATTCTGCTTCACGAATTTTGATTAAAGTCGCAGCAAAGGTTTCTGTGAGTCCATATAAATACTCTGGCAATTTTTCTTCCAGCGGCTTTAGAAACAGTTTCTTTCAGATTAGGCCACAAAAACAGTTTTCGAAATCCTATGCAAGGGCTCCGATAGTTTACATCGAACAAACTTTCATAAGAAGAACCCCCTCGAAAAAAAAATAACGTTTGGAAGCAATACTGAAAAAACAAAAAAATTTATTCCCAAACGTTTCACTACGTTTTGTAGGATAGCCACGTATCAATTTTGGGGGTACCTAGACTTTTCTATAAAACGGTATCAAATACGTATATGAAATTGTCGATTTTTGGAGAACCGGAAATCTCATAGATCAGATAAGCTGGACGCTCGAAAAATTATCAAAAATCTGTAATCAGTTTAGGTTTCAAGATCTTGGTTATTACAAAAATCCGTATGGCTTTAATGAAAGACACTTCTAAATTAAAATAATAATTACGGCTATTATTTGGACTTGAAAAGGAAATATTCGTGAAATAATCGGAAGTTAAACTGGGATTAAAATAAAAGCCGATTAAAGGCAGTGGTATGTCCTCACTCTTCATTTTCGTTTATATGCTATGTTGTTCATGTAAATTACATCATAAAGGAAGGATTAGATTTCTCGAAAATGATCAGGATCAATTCTTCACCATCTCTCAAATAAAACAATGAATTAACAAACAATTAGTGTTTCCTTCTTCATTACATTTGTAAAAATGCGTCAAAAGTATCAAAGCAACAGAACTGTGAAAGACGATTTATGTAATATATGACACATTTGGATAAGAACCATGTAAATAAATTACTAATTTCTGCTCTCCACCATTCATATCTAAGCTAATCACACCAACATTTTTTAATTTTAAAATTATCAATATAACATCACAAATATTACTCAAAATGTAATATCACCAAAAAGCCGTATGCAAGTTGAATAAATTTATTCTTAACGTTTATATTACGAGAAATGTAGTTGATTGCAATCTCAGTTCATATTCAACGTGGTGCATTCATAACTAGCGTCAGTAACGACCAGAGCCGTGCTTAAGGCGGTGAGAGATGGGCGGCCGCCCAGGGCCGCTAAAATTTAGGGCAGCCAAAATGTGTAGTGCAAATACAAGAAATCAGTTTTTAGCAACTCCATATACTTTCAACAGAGTATTTGGTCAATTGACCTTTTGTGTGTGACGTCATACTTCCCATAATGCAGCTTCTAAATGGTGGTCAAAATAAATACATGTGTTATTAGTCAAATGTGTTAGCATCAGGAGCCTATGTACATTATCATGTTTATTGTGGTGGCCATACGGCCACGTCATATACTCCTGGCAGCACAAAAAACTAGAAAAATTACTTTGTAAGTTCTAATAGTATAAAACAAGCGGCTTTGTTCGTTGAGTTAGCTTTTCATTAATTCGTTATAATTATAATAATTAGAGTAATAATAAATTACAATGATTCGTATTTTATTTAATTTTTATCCCCTATTTTCAATTTAACTTCATTATCTGCTCTTTATTTTTACCTACAGCGTTTAGACCAGTAAAGGACTTTATGCTTTATAAAGGACCCAATGCTAAACCCCGGTAAATCTTTTTATCGTTGTGTTATTTATATGTCAAAATATTTTTAAGGGCCGCTAAAATCTGCTTCGCCCAAGGGCGCTAAAATCTGCTTTACCCAGGGCCGCTAACACCGTAATCACGGCCCTAGTAATGACATTAGGTTTCGAAGATGGTCACAACGACTTCTTTACCAAACCTGCTGTTAGAGAATTCAATTACACATTGTTATTATTACGCAAATATATCATGTCGCAGAACAAGACATTATCAGCAGTTGACAGAATTCATAAGCGGGTGAATTTCTGTAGACGGCGGTGCCTCCTTCAATAACATTGCTTCACGTGTTAAGTAAAACGTTAGAACAGTTATGTACGTATAGCTTAAATGGATAGAATATCCCACATATCATAGTTGGGAGGATGGGTCAATCAAAAATGTACCAATCAAATTTTTTTTTTGGGAGTGGGGAAGAAGTAATAGTGCTGCGAATTTTTCCCCTAGCGTCATCCCCAGTTTCCTCCGAAGCATTTCAGATTCATACAGAAAAAAAAAACCATTAAATAATACTTTTCAAATTTTTTTCAATCGATTGCACGAAATAACGACACAAAGACAATTTTCGCAGTAATATCGGCATAGCATTGGGAAAACAAACCAAAAGACGTTGGTTAATCTACGGAAAATGACATGTTCTTATTTATATCTAACTGAATTAAAGCTACTCTAAGTGAGAAAATCGAAATCTCGTGACAGTATTTGACTTTATATTAAATCAACGCATATTAATCATGCATGGATACATTGAGTACTACTACTTCTTTGGCCGACGTTATTAGAATAGTTTAATAATTATACATTCAGATATAATTTCGTAATATCAAATTTAAAATAATATGATCGTATTACTCTTGCGATAGTATCATAATAGTATTATTTTTGCGATAATATCATAGTAGTAGTATTTTTGCGACAATAATATTTTACTTGTGGATGAAGTTGAGCATCAAATATTGAATAGTAATTATAATAATTTATTTTTATAATCATAATACGATATTCAGTTGTGACGTGTTAGATTTATTATATTCTCATGAATAGATATTAGGCTACTATAATTTCCATCTATGTTTCCGAAATAGATTAAATAATATTCTAAAATCTAAGCTGTTCTCAAAATTTATTCCATTTTAAGCAAAATACTTTTCCCTTTTTTCCCCAAGAACGTGAACAAAAATCAGTTATCTCTGTTCTATAGTGCATGTCTCATTTTTTCCGTTTCATTACTTTGCAAGCTTTTTATAATGTACTGAGAAAACGACAATTTATAGCACGCGCTTTAACCAAAACGCTTTTCCTAAAAGTTCTTTCAAAAAGTATCAGTTCGGCTTCATGACAGACTCGAAAATAGCCTTGTTTTTTATTTTTTTACATACATAACGCGATCACAACAAATTGTTGGCAAAGAAACAGTGGTTTAGAAATCCTATAAACTGTTGCAGAAAAAATTGAAATCGATGTATTAAACCCGAAGGAAACTACATTTCTTCTGTCGTTTTCTTATTTCTTCCTAATGTTCGCTGCAACATTTGTCAGTGAGACTCCGTTGCCCTTACAAATACAGTAACATCAGTAATTTTTTTGCGTCTAACTTAAGCACTGCTTTTCAATCAAAATAGCATACTATGCATTATCTAATTTTACATAATTCCGAATTTCAATATACAAATATTAGACATACATCTCTATTAACATTATGCTTCTGCACATTTTTTTTTTTATCATAAATATTTCATGGTACTCGCATGTTTCAAAAATAAGCATTTGTCGTAAGCATTTGAAATTATGCCCCATCACAGGGACGCTTTACGAATTATGTAACAGTTATATAAAATACTAATAGTAAATATGCTTAGCTACGAAATATGGTGTCGTAAGAGTAATAATTATTATTAATATTATTACTATCGCGTACAGGATGATTCAGAACGTTTTCGTAATCATCTTTTTTTTTTTAACATCAGTCATACAAAAAAAGCTTCCGAAGAAAAATGTTTTCAAATTATGTACAGACGTTGAATATAAACGATTGAACCCTAATAAAATAGTAAAACAGCAAAGTAAAGTATCCAAGTTTTCGATCGACCTAACAGCAGTATTTCATCAGAAGTGAAGGACCTCTAGCGGCAAAAATCCGTAACATGTAAATAATCTAATTACCCATGAATAAGTCTGATTAAACTACAGGGCGTGTTTCACAAAGAACTTCAGTGCCTCAGGAGCGCTAATGCTTTTAGAAAGGAGGCGTGTTTACCCGCCTTATCTGATTGGCGAATGACGATAGACAAAGATTTGAGAAGCACTTGCCAAGGCGTCTAATGAACATCAGGGACAGAATTACTCCCAGAAAAGCAGTTCTCTTAAGTAAAGACATCAAAAGGCTCACCTTATTCTCATAGAGTGCGTGCTCACGTATTATTCAGTATGTCTAACTAGTCTCCGGGGTCTTGTGTAGTCTTTCAAGCGATGGCCTTGCTAGAGACCCCACTTTGAGATATATATATTGAGATTTTTCGTACAGATCAGCTATTTTCGTGGAAAGACACTACCAGCAGCAAATAATATCCATAAAGGGAATATGGGTGTATTCATTGAGGGAATTTACAGAATGTGACTAAGAGTTTATAGGCGAGTTCTGATTTGATGCTTGCCTTAAAAGGGTGCCTTGACCTTTGTGCTTCAGGATTAATATATTTGAGTTAATTTGCTACAGTGAGTTAATTTGGTTCCGGTGTTAAAATGTTAATATTAATTGGACGTTGACATAGATTAACATAAAAATTAGGATTAACGTAAAAAAAAATTATAAGTGATCTCAATGTACGTACAAGCAAGTAAATCAACTTAAATTATCACTATACAGTCTTAGTAAACGGTAAAACATTAATCAGTACGTGATATATCTTATCATAATCCCATCAGAATTAGCCGCCTTTGGTACTTTGCAAGGTGTCTGATTTTTGCATATAAATATCTTCCTCTTTGTCCTGTATTTTCTTCCAATTTACAAATTAGATTTTTCTACTGAAATAATACAGTAAATCTTTTAATAACGTCGTTATAATTTACGACTAATTCTGTTTAATGATGGTATTTTGTAGTCATAGCAAATACTGCATAAAACGATATACAATCCGATCGATTCTTTTTCTGGTTGACGTTTTTTCTCCGTCTCTTCAAAGTTGTTAGCTGGGGAGTATGCTCTTACGCGGCTAAACGTCCTTCACTTGAAAAACGTTGACGTAATAAATAAATGCGTAGATCTCCAGAGCAATATAAACAATTTATTCACACGTTCGAACAATTCCTTCACAATCAAACTAATCCATAACTATATACTAATCTGCAACAGCGATCTCCAAAAAACTCACAAAAGTAAAACGGGCGAAAATAGTAGTGAAAAAAACAAAAGAAAAAAACCACAACCGCACTAAGCCAGGAGCTCAAATCGTACGTCGCGAGCATACTCCTGGCGAAATGGGAACTGACTGTTTAGCAGAATTCGTAACAGACGTAAAAACATTGTTGCCAAATACTAAAAGTAAAATAGTTCATAAGAAACGGAAATTCGTGTTGTTGCCAATTAATAAAACTGTAATTACAAAAGTTGCTTTATAAGGCTGTCCCAGTGGCAGCATCCTCTGAAGCCCGGAATGCGAAGAGCTCATGGTACTGTTTCTATTTTAGCAAATAAGCAAAAACTAAGGAAACACTATTGTCATTAAAATTTTATATTTTTGCAACGCTAGTTAGTATAAGCATTTTAAAGTGGGTGTATTTATAATAGCCTAGTTTTGCATATTTAGAAATTCGTTGCTTTCTTCAGCCTTCACCTAGGCTCAGCCATTTATACCAGCGACCATATATACCTCAAATGAAGTCTTTGTGAAAAAAGAATTTGAAGGAATAAAACTACGATGTTTTCGTATGTGACGTGTGTACGGGAAAAAACATATCTAAGATCTTCTGGGATTCTGCATAAGCGTGCTAGGAAAATGACGATACAATATGCTTTTTTTTTTCTAAAAACAAAAGGAAAAAAATGGGATTTCCTGTCACGCTATTGGTAATTTAAGAATCCTCCTCGTGCATCCCATTTTCCAAAAGCGTTCTTGTTTCAATAAATACCTGTCCAATCGGAAATCCATAGAAAATTAATAGGATTTTGCCCAATATTATTTGTTAGATTAGTGGTTCTCCGAAAATACGTTCTTTAAAACGTAATTTGGAAGACACCCTTTCAAAGGTTGGCTGGTGAAAAAATTCTTTAACATAATATTGAAATCGAATCATTGATATCCACGTTGGAGGGACTTCATGTCGAAGGATGTATTTTTGCTTCATGTATTTTTTCATCCACAAAAAGAAAGCATCTCTTAAGTATACATGAGATAGGCTGCTTCAGTTTCCTTGCGCGTGTCCACATATTGGAATTTTTAATTCAAGAAAAAGGACTAAATATTTGTATGTGTTCAAAATCTTAGAATGTTATAAGGTACATTTTTCATTCGGAGATCGTATTTATTCATACGACATAAAACTTCAATTCAGGCTTTTTAGACGTATTTAAACAATCCATAGTCTAAGCCAGTTCGAATGTATTTAGTACTATATATTAAATACAAGTTCAGTATAAACAATTCAAGTTACTATATAATTCAATTTTACAAAAATCCATAAAATATTTAGTAAAATAAGAAATAAATAGCGAATTATAATTTTATTATTTGAAATTATAATTTTATTACTCAAAATTATATTATTTTATTTTATTGGAAAATTATAATTTTATCATTGAAAAATATAATTTTATCATTGAGAAAGTATTAAAATTATAATTGCCATTGGAAAATTATAATTTTATTCTTGAAAATTATAATTTATTATTGAAAACAGAATTCAAAAAGAAAAGTTCTGATTTTTCCCCAAATCCCCACCACCCCCATCTTTTTCAAGGCAATCTTCCGATTCTACGGTTTGAAGGTAGCTCTCTCTCTCATAGACAAGTTGGAGTAACACCGAAATTTTCAGATTATAAACAACATGTAGATAGGTGCTACTTTCCAAATTTCGAACAGATAACTGCTCCCCACTTTTGAGTTCTGAGTCGCCGAAAATGCCCCTTTTTGAAAATTTTCAAACCCTTGTATGTTAAAAGGAGAAGGAAATAACAATTCAAGTTTTTTGGGTAATACCTTGAGACAGAGTACTAACATATAAAAAAAACTGACGTTGTTTTCTCTTCCCTTTCGTGAGGAAATTGTTTTAAAAAAATGATGATTTCAGCGATATGTCAGTCATTTTCACATTATTCAGAATTTAGAAAAAAATTGCTTAAAGCTGCAAAACTTACACGGTGTAAGTAAACAAAGTACGTAAATTCCAAATCTTTTTGAACTTTTGATTTATCTGTATTGGTTGATAAAATACATGATATTTTGGAAGTACTCGATTTTAGCAAAATCGCACAAATCATGTTTTTCCGATGTCTGCTACAAAAAAACAAAAATCGATAAAATAGTTTTCAATTGTTTTTTGACTTCTCTTGCATATTTGTTTTAGCATAGAAAAGAAAGAATCAAAAGAAAATTGAAAGAATCAAAAATGGTCAAGCGATCCCCATTTGTTGAAATTCCGTGGAATGATTCATAAGCAATTAGCTTATCTGGTTATTGTCACAGTAATATCATATAAAGTGTTATAAAACAAAATCACAAAAATAGATACACCAGGAGCGTTGGTTTTAAAGTACGTACAATAGAACGTTGATAATCCAAACATTGGTTATCAAATTGGAATAATTCTTTGAACGCAAGGAAGTCCATTCTCATCATTATCAGAAATATAACATCAGAAGTTCAATGTCGGTATTTTGAGGAATTATAGTCGATTTAGTTTATCATACAAAAATTTCATGAAAAATGAATACCATCTTTCGTTTCATTTTACATGATGACTGATACAGATTGTTCGTGCATTGGAATCATATTCAGTCCCGTTTGATTTGTTTAGTCGACGACGTCTTCAGTATATACATGAGCATAGCCATACAATATTTTTTTTTCTTTCACATATGCTACTTTTTTAACTTTTTTTAACACCGTCTTTAGTTGTTTGTTTAGTTTTCTTTTAGGAAAGGTATAATTTAAAATTTGCGCATGCCTTTTTGAACTTATAAAGAACTAAACTGAAAACAAAGAAGAAAAAGTTACTTACATTGCAAGTTACTTACATTGCAGCTTGTGTTGTTAATGGTCATAATAAGTAAGGTGTTTCTCACAGCACTGGATAACCCGTCATCTCCAGCAATTTTTCTTGTCGTAGTCGCATTTTGTCACCAGTGATCAACAAAACGAAATAAAATTAAGTCACTAAGGGAGAAATAATGGGGTGTTACGTCACGAACTGTGAGTGATGAACTGGAAACTCGCAATTTACGGCTTAATGGGAATTTTATGTTCTATATGAAGGTGCAGGTTAAAAAA
>QLNU02003225.1:41910742-41941817 GCA_006491805.2 Dysdera silvatica | reverse complement strand
TTTAGAGAAATACAAACAATTTATTCACACGTTCGAACAATTCCCTCACAATCAAACTAATACATAACTATATACTAATCTGCAACAGCGATCTCCAATACATCTCACAAAAGTAAAACGGGCGAAAATAGTAGTGAAAAAAAAAAAGACAAAAACCACAACCGCACGAAGCCAGGAGCTCAAATCGTTCGTCGCGAGCATACTCCTGGCGAAATGGAAACTGGCTGTTTAGCAGAATTCGTAACAGACGTAAAAGCATTGTTGCCAAATACTAAAAGTAAAATAGTTCATAAGAAACGGAAATTCGTGTTGTTGCCAATTAATAAAACTGTAATTACAAAAGTTGCTTTATAAGGCTGTCCCAGTGGCAGCATCCTCTGAAGCCCGGAATGCGAAGAGCTCATGGTACTGTTTCTATTTTAGCAAATAAGCAAAAACTAAGGAAACACTATTGTCATTAAAATTTTATATTTTTGCAACGCTAGTTAGTATAAGCATTTTAAAGTGGGTGTATTTATAATAGCCTAGTTTTGCATATTTAGAAATTCGTTGCTTTCTTCAGCCTTCACCTAGGCTCAGCCATTTATACCAGCGACCATATATACCTCAAATGAAGTCTTTGTGAAAAAAGAATTTGAAGGAATAAAACTACGATGTTTTCGTATGTGACGTGTGTACGGGAAAAAACATATCTAAGATCTTCTGGGATTCTGCATAAGCGTGCTAGGAAAATGACGATACAATATGCCTTTTTTTTTCTAAAAACAAAAGGAAAAAAAATGGGGATTTCCTGTCACGCTATTGGTAATTTAAGAATCCTCCTCGTGCATCCCATTTTCCAAAAGCGTTCTTGTTTCAATAAATACTTGTCCAATCGGAAATCCATAGAAAATTAATAGGATTTTGCCCAATATTATTTGTTAGATTAGTGGTTCTCCGAAAATACGTTCTTTAAAAACGTAATTTGGAAGACACACCCTTTCAAAGGTTGGCCGGTGAAAAAATTCTTTAACATAATATTGAAATCGAATCATTGATATCCACGTTGGAGGGACTTCATGTCGAAGGATGTATTTTTGCATCATGTATTTTTTCATCCACAAAAAGAAAGCATCTCTTAAGTATACATGAGATAGGCTGCTTCAGTTTCCTTGCGCGTGTCCACATATTGGAATTTTTAATTCAAGAAAAAGGACTAAATATTTGTATGTGTTCAAAATCTTAGAATGTTATAAGGTACATTTTTCATTCGGAGATCGTATTTATTCATACGACATAAAACTTCAATTCAGGGCTTTTTTAGACGTAATCCATATTCTAAAGCAGGATTCTATGTATTTAGTACTTTATATAATTCAATACAAGTTCAGTATAAAACAATTCAGAAGTTACTATATAATTCAATTTTACAAAATCCATAAAAATATTTGATGAAATAAGAAATAAATAACCCAATTATGTAATTTTATTATTTGAAAATTGTTTCAATTAGAAAAATTATAATTTTATTATTTGAAATTATAATTTTATTATTAGAAATTATAATTGTATTATTGGAAAATTATAATTGTGTAAAATTATAATTTATTATTGGTAATTTTATTAATGAAAAATTATAATTTTGTTATTGGAAAATTGAAGTTCAAATTCGAAAAGAAAACAAGTTCTGATTTTTCCCCAAATCCCCCCCCCCCCCCATCTTTTTCAAGGCAATCTTCCGATTCTACGGTTTGAAGGTAGCTCTCTCTCTCATAGACAAGTTGGAGTAACACCGAAATTTTCAGATTATAAACAACATGTAGATAGGTGCTACTTTCCAAATTTCGAACAGATAACTGCTCCCCACTTTTGAGTTCTGAGTCGCCGAAAATGCCCCTTTTTGAAAATTTTCAAACCCTTGTATGTTAAAAGGAGAAGGAAATAACAATTCAAGTTTTTTGGGTAATACCTTGAGACAAAGTACTAACATATAAAAAAAACTGACGTTGTTTTCTCTTCCCTTTCGTGAGGAAATTGTTTTAAAAAAATGATGATTTCAGCGATATGTCAGTCATTTTCACATTATTCAGAATTTAGAAAAAAATTGCTTAAAGCTGCAAAACTTACACGGTGTAAGTAAACAAAGTACGTAAATTCCAAATCTTTTTGAACTTTTGATTTATCTGTATTGGTTGATAAAATACATGATATTTTGGAAGTACTCGATTTTAGCAAAATCGCACAAATCATGTTTTTCCGATGTCTGCTACAAAAAAACAAAAATCGATAAAATAGTTTTCAATTGTTTTTTGACTTCTCTTGCATATTTGTTTTAGCATAGAAAAGAAAGAATCAAAAGAAAATTGAAAGAATCAAAAATGGTCAAGCGATCCCCATTTGTTGAAATTCCGTGGAATGATTCATAAGCAATTAGCTTATCTGGTTATTGTCACAGTAATATCATATAAAGTGTTATAAAACAAAATCACAAAAATAGATACACCAGGAGCGTTGGTTTTAAAGTACGTACAATAGAACGTTGATAATCCAAACATTGGTTATCAAATTGGAATAATTCTTTGAACGCAAGGAAGTCCATTCTCATCATTATCAGAAATATAACATCAGAAGTTCAATGTCGGTATTTTGAGGAATTATAGTCGATTTAGTTTATCATACAAAAATTTCATGAAAAATGAATACCATCTTTCGTTTCATTTTACATGATGACTGATACAGATTGTTCGTGCATTGGAATCATATTCAGTCCCGTTTGATTTGTTTAGTCGACGACGTCTTCAGTATATACATGAGCATAGCCATACAATATTTTTTTTTCTTTCACATATGCTACTTTTTTAACTTTTTTTAACACCGTCTTTAGTTGTTTGTTTAGTTTTCTTTTAGGAAAGGTATAATTTAAAATTTGCGCATGCCTTTTTGAACTTATAAAGAACTAAACTGAAAACAAAGAAGAAAAAGTTACTTACATTGCAGCTTGTGTTGTTAATGGTCATAATAAGTAAGGTGTTTCTCACAGCACTGGATAACCCGTCATCTCCAGCAATTTTTCTTGTCGTAGTCGCATTTTGTCACCAGTGATCAACAAAACGAAATAAAATTAAGTCACTAAGGGAGAAATAATGGGGTGTTACGTCACGAACTGTGAGTGATGAACTGGAAACTCGCAATTTACGGCTTAATGGGAATTTTATGTTCTATATGAAGGTGCAGGTTAAAAAAAAGAGTCCTTTCCATTTTCTACTCTTTAAATTTAGCTAACTAGAAGTTCTGAATCTCTTTAACATCTGTGTGTCATTTTTTCTACATATATTATTTGGCTACAGTTATTAATACATCAGGATATATATATCATAAGGCAGTAACTTCATTTTAATTGTATTATGGTTTTCATAAATATTTTTTGTTAGTACATTTGAAAGAAAAATGCTTTTAACATTCTGTTAATTTTTATTTCTAAAGAACGTAATCCTTTTAAATTTTCATTAATTTTTGTTTAGTTGAATTAATTGTTAATGAATTATATACTTGCTTACACATTCATAGTATTCTATGCACTTGTATATGTTGCCTAACTAAATTTAAGTGTTATCTACTCTGATTATAGCTAAACGTTACCTATTCTAATTATATCTAAGTGTTATCTATTCTATCAAATTATATCTACGTGTTTTATGTTTTATTTAATTATGTCTAAATACATGTTACATGTTTAATACGCACAGTGTGCATGTTACTATTAAATACAATGAATATTATTTCTTGGTAACAATACCATTTAAGGGATGGCAGATAGAATTTTCGTGAATTTGATATTTCAGAGCCAAATTTCTCATTATCTTCAAGCAAATTTTTCAGTGTGACAATAAAATCACGATATATTTCATACAGTTAAGTATACTTAGATCAAACACATCCCAGTGAAAAAAAAGTTAGGAAAATTCCAGATTCTTGAAGCAGTTCTGTCTATGAATGGGACTGATTAAATTTGATGCAGGCTACCCTATTGTATATACAAAATATTCTTCAGTAACCAAGAGGGGAGGGACTCTACATGAGAGACCATAGAAGCTCTATACATGAATAAATTAGAGATTATACAGACAATACAAGAAAGGTAGTAAGAGATAGGCAAAATACAAGAGAGAAAGTAGGAGATAAGCAAGATACAAGAGAGAAAGCTTCTGTATACTATACTTGAGCAAACTAGAAAGAGTGTAACTATAGATTATATTGCTAGGTATAAACTACAAAAATATATTTCAAAGACTTGATTATAAAAGAAAGACTCTGTAGACTGCAAAGGAGTCTCAGCAAACTATTCAAGAAATTCTATAGAGTATAGTACAGAGAACATAGAAAAGGGGAGCCTTCCACGTAATATACTATAATACTACAGAGAATATGCGGAATATAAACAAAAGAGATTCTTTAAAATACAAAAGAGACAGAGAGCGAGAGACAGCCTCTACAGATTATACTAAAGAGAATATGTAGAATACAGAACAGAGATTTTACAAATTGTAGTTGACTAAATAAGAGATGAGGACACCGTATGAAATATACCAACTTGCTAAAGAAACTATGCGTTATATACGCTTACATGCAAAAACACAAAAGCACTGGGGTGTTTAAAGACGGGGAATTTTTCTTATCATAGCCGATGATGTGTTAATTTTAGATGATTTTTTATATATATATATGAGATATTATTACCTTTCGCAGGGTTAGCATAATTGCCAAATGATCAGCAGAGAGAGCCCCTGAGGCATATTTTTTTAGTCAATTGCTCTCCAAAGAAAACAATGATTTCATGGTACCTGCGATGCTTGTCTGGTAACGCACACGTCTTCTTTTTGATCGAATTAGCGCAACATGAACAGAAAAGTCAGTCACAAACCCTCTAAAGTACTATGTAAATATTCACCATGTTTTTCCTGAATAATGGCCCCCACATTCCCCAAATATTGACTGGTGATGGAATCCTGCTATTGACAATACGTTGAGCTGCATTCTAAATATACAGTGAACCCTGGTAAAGCGACTACCTTGGGAAATTTACCACTTAAATAAAGTGGACACATTTTTTATAATAAGAAATTGCTTGATGCCTATACCAAAGTCTGTCGCTTATAATGACCACTTGTCTATGGTGACTATTGCATTTCAGTCCCAAAAGTCGTCACTAGATAGCAGATTCTACTGTATTTTATTAGGTTCAAAATCGAAAGACAACAGAAAAAGCTTATCATACAAGAAAAAGCGACATACGTCTTTAACCCTATTTTGATACTCACTCATATATAACTCATGTTTGTAAAAATTGCAACACCATGAAGGAATCATGTGATTAAGCTGAAACTTTCAGGAAATGCAAATTAGGGTATGCTATTCAAATGATTAGAATTTCAGAGTCATCACGCATGCGTGGGCTGAGCAGCGCCCTCTGAACTGCTGATGGATCCGTATAAATAGAGGGCTGTAGCGGGGCGTGTATGGCTATCTGCTAGTGGTAAACGTTACATGAGACGTCACTATGCCTCTACGACGAAAGAGGGCGACATTTCAGCAAGTTACGGAGTTTGAACGGGGACGAATGATCGGCCTTCGTGAAGGAGGGTTTTCTTATCGTGCAATAGCAGCTCGTATGGGGCGTAACAGCAGCACAGTGATGCGAGTGTGGAAGCAGTGGGTTCAAGAGAACCAGACAACTCGGAAATCCGGGAGTGGACGCCGAAAGGTGACGTCAGCACGGGATGATAGACACCTGGTCCGCATGGCGGTGACGGACCGTTTTGCTTCATCTGGACAGTTGGCAGAACGTTGGTGCACTGCTACAGGTGTATCATTGTGTGCTTCATCAATTCGTCGGCGTCTACTGCACCGTGGACTGCGTGCAAGAGTTCCTTTATACAGGATCCTCCTGACGCAAAACCATCGGCGCCTGCGGCTACAATGGGCTCATGGACATAGAGACTGGCGTGCTGATTGGCAACAAGTGGTGTTTTCTGATGAATCCCGCTTTAATTTGGGGTACAGTGATGGCCGCATCCGTGTTAGACGCTATACCGGTGAACGCCACCTTCCGGAGTGCGTTATCCAACGTCATAGTGGACGAATCCCCAGCGTTATGGTCTGGGGTGCGATTGCGTATCATGGACGATCTCAGCTGCTACGAATTGTGGGTAATCTTAACAGCAACCGGTACATCAATGAAGTTCTGGAGCCCGAAGTTGTTCCCTTCCTTCAAGGCATTCCCGGAGCTGTATTTCAACAGGACAATGCCCGCCCACATATTGCCAGGAATGTTCAAGACTTCTTTTCATCACAACAGATACAGCTTCTTCCTTGGCCTGCCTATTCGCCGGATATGTCGCCGATTGAACATGTGTGGGATTTCGTTGGTCGGCGTCTCGCTCGTGATCCTCGTCCCATAGCTACTACAGATGAACTTTGGGGTCGCACACAAGCAATCTGGAATGCTCTTCCTCAGGCACACATTCAACATCTGTTTGATTCCATGCCACGTCGTATAGCATCACTTATTGCAGCGCGTGGTGGCTTCACCAAATACTGATTTTCGACATGTAATATTGTTATTTTGCTTTGTAATTTTAATCGTTTATTTGTATCAACACAGGTCGTTTGTACATTAAATTTCATTCAATTCACACGAGTCTTTCATGATGTTGCAATTTTTACACACATGAGTTACCTTCAGAGGTATATTGTACTAGTGAAAGTGTCTCCGCTCCCGTCTTAATGAATCCCTGACATAAACGCGTACAAATGATCAACAAGGCTGATTATATATATTATGTTATACATATATGCCTATGCGCGTGCATACTTAGATTGCATGTACTATGCATTATCTGTATGCCATGACCTAATTTATTATACCTTTATTCTAAGTGTTAATACTGAAATGTAATGGAACTCCCTTTCATGATGCCTATAAAATCAAACCTTTTCACGACACCAGAGTGAGTCAATGTTTTTTTCTTCACTGATCCATATATGGAGCTTGCTTTTGTCACCCTGAAGAAAGGTTTTGTTTGGTTACGTTCTTTCTTTACAATACTCCACTTCGCATCACCGATATGTCCACGCACAGCCAATTGCTAGACACCGAACCTAATTTAATAAATTCCCCGAACGAACTCAACACTCATTGAGCAAAAGTGTTTAAAAACATAATCATAGTCCTCTTAAAAATATTCCACTATTAAGAAAGCCAACAGGGGGCGGATTTAGAGGTCATTCAAGGGTGGCGATTAATGACTTAATTTTTGGAAATGATACCTCATTGGACCTTTACCTTGTATCTTTTCAATGTTAAATTTTCATTCAAGATGTGGGTAAACCAGTGACGTAGGAATGGGGGGATGAAGCCTTCTATTGGATATAAAGCAAGTTTTTTCTTAGTCCGCATCACATAATCATCTTCGAAGCGACCTGAGGCTCCATAGCCACTTAAGGCTCTCTATATATAGCCACTTGAGTTTCCCCATGACTTTTGAATTGTTACATTGCTGTATCAAGCTTCTCGCTTCATTCCACGTCCTTTAAGCTCGTTTACCCTTTTCATACATTAACACAACTCTCAAACATGGTTTAAATCTATAGCTATTGGCGGAAGAAACAAACATAAAGTTATAAAATAAACAAACATTTAATGCCACTTAATAAACCATACGCCACAGCGAAAAATATACGAACGACAGAGAATTACGAAAGTCCAATTAATCTTCATAACAAAAATATAATTGTATTTTCTATCTCCGCTAATGCGGTTGTCATTGCATGATAGCGGATATAAATTTTCATTTGTGTCCAAAACCCCAGGAAAGGCAATTCACCTAATGTGATAATTCCTCGTGTTTCTTGTTTCAGACAAATAACACTTTTTATGTCTTTTAACGTTGGCTCATGGCTTAAAGTTAATTTTGGGTGCTGCGTTTAATGTCTCTATATTTTCTATTCGTAAATAAGGAAAAAAACTAAACTTGTTTATTCATGAAATTTATTTAGGACAATTTCTGTTTATTAAAGTTGCTTAAGCCTGAGAGAATACTTAAAAGGTGTTTTTATGGGATTAGGATCTTTAGACTTATAGGAATGGCTTTCGTTTAAGTAAAGTGTGTTTTTTATAAGGTAGAGATGATTTTATTTCCTCTTTGAAATATTTACCAATTTGGATAGTGTCCTATCTTCCCTTTAAAGATAGGTGGGTTCTTTCATTCCCACTTAAACAGTTCCTTGAGCGGAAATTAAATGTAAAGTACTTACATTTTTGTTGTTGATAAGACTCGTGGTATCCATTGCAAGTTGAGAAGAATATGCGCTTTTTAAACACCAACAATTTATTCACGTAAATTAAAGATATTACAAATATTTCTTTTTAACACGTAAGAGGTCATTTCGAGCTATGCCCGGCCGCGCTTACATTCGGTTCCAGACCAGATTCAAAGGCATTCTCCTTGAGTTTGCTGTATGTTTCTCATTTATAGTTTTGATACATCCGAAACTTTATCCAATGGGACTATTGGAATTTTAACCAATGGGAAGAGATGTTACGGGAGCCAATGAAATCTTTTATAGATCCATATGGACCATGTACGCCATAAGTTCAATGCTTTGGTTATTACATATTGAGCGCGTGTACAAGACTTTCAAGCTAGCTGCTATTATATATTTAAATACATTGGAAAAACGAAATATTTAATACTATTGGATCTTAATTAATTTAATTTGGTTTAAGGGCTTTAACTTTTATTTAAAGGCATAACAGATAGCTTTCTTTAATGTTTTTATAAAAGGTTATTTAAATGTTTTCACATTTCTAAATTATATAACTTTCCTTCCTTTCTCTTCACCTCTTCTAGGTTAGAGACACATGATATAGTCTCTTCCATTTTTTGCTAGCCTGGGCATTGATGGCTACCAAACCGAGATCAGCATTATCCTTAAGGAACTAGTCTCAATATTTCACTCACTGTTTGGTTTGTTCCACCCTTCTTACTCTATGCAGTAGATAGTTTGCTTCTTTTCTCAGAATATGCCCTCACCATCGAAGTCCCCCTTTCCCTGATCTTCTCTATTATTATTAAATAATAGAGAATTATTAAAAAATTCTGGTCACCACTCGCGACTACATCTTTGAAAGTGGCGGGTGAACAATCTTCTTTTCTTACTCAGGGCCGGCGCCAAGGAGGAACTGGACATTCGCCCTGAGCGGTTGATTTTTAGGGGCAGATGAATGGGATGATTATTATAAAAAAAGAAGAGATTTTGGGCAGCAGCGAAACACCTAAACGTATGTTCGTCCCGAGCGGTATAATATAATACCTAGAGCCGGCCCTGTTCCTACTAATTTTATAGATTATCTTGTTGAAGGGGGTGAGTACCCTGCTGGCGGGTACTCTTCGCTGAGATTTCTCGAGCCCTGTGTATTATACCTCCCGTTTACAGCAAGTTGGCCATAACCTTTTATACAAATCGTGATATAAACGTAATATATTCGACGAAAAACCTTACAAATAAAAGAATTTCAGCTGCTAATTTGAAATGAAATTGCATTTTGAAGTTGTCCAACAAATGATATGGCCACCAAATTCTCCTGACATAAACCTAATTTGGCACTTCTGGGGTGTGGAGGAGATTATCTATCTATCTATCTATCTATCTATCTATCTATCTATCTATCTATCTATCTATCTATCTGTCTGTCTATCTATCTATCTATCTATATTATATATATATATATAGAAGGAAACGAGTCATCGCCTTTACCCAGAGTCGAAGTGAAGATCCTCCGTTAGAATGGAGTGCCCTAACTATAGGGAACTCCGGCTCCAACGGACAGTCTAATTTGAGCTACAAACGTGGGTGTTAAGAAAATTACCGTCCTTATGACTCACGAAAAAAAATTCTAAAATACATGCACCTATGGCTTTGTGTACTGACCAGTTCAAAAATTGCGTTAACCCTGAGAAAGATGATATTTTCATATAAAATAAAATACTTAATTGCACCCGAGACCCTGCACCTAAACACACCAGTGATTTCTGAGCGGCCATAGAATTAGCCTGACACAACCTCTTTTCACAAGTCTTCTGTTCACTCGTTGAATCGCTACAACGTCAAATTGCAGCATTTTTGGGGGCTGCAGCGAGAGAGAACTCAGAGGGGAGGGATCTTATACTAGGTAACCATCACATAACTTTTGGCTCCTCAGTGTACGTTAAAATAAATAACTGAATTTTAGGGCTCAAGGACAGATCGTGGTGTGCCTACAGTTTTCGAAGGAGAAGAGGAACCAACCCATGAACTACGGTAAGCAATCAGTTGGTAAGCATTCTGATTTTGATGTAGTTGAGAATCAACTCCGGGATACATGTTAGGCGGATCTAATGATATCTAGGCAGATAAATGCTAGGCGGATCTAATGATATCTAGGCAGATAACCAGCAGGCGGTGTACGTAGGCACATTACCATTGTACCACCGCAGAGCCCTAATATTTCTGACTATCATTTTTCATATGCATGCGTATAATTTTATTGAAACAACTTCAGAAAGGAAGTCTATATATAAATACGTTTGTGGTCAGATGGTGAGAGTAGTTGAGCAGAATGATGAAAAGCAGTCGATTGATGGGTGTCGCAGCTAATTAAGGAAAGATGATAGGGATTCGGGAACGTTTATGGATAAAAGGAAATGAGAAATTTTATATAAATGAGTAAATATGGGAAAAGAGAAACGTAGCGTTAAAGACAGCTGAAGGTAGGAACAAAGGCGGATCCAGGATGTTTTTACGGGGGGTGTGCTTTCTGTGGGCCCTCACCAGGAAAATTTTTAGTTTTGGACTATTAAATAGTTTAGGTAAATGTTGTTATATTACTAGCCTTCCTTTATATTCACCAAAATATTTAATTTAAGACAATGAATTAAAGTTGGGCTTTCCTTTAATTAAACTATATGGTTTAGGGTAGATTATAGTCAAGTATGACAGAAGGATAAGCTAGTAAAGGAGACATATACAATAACCAAAACGATAATTTACAATGTAATTAATAGAACAAGTTTAAATTTAAACTACAAAAACATCGTAATTATTTTACTTTTTTTATAACAAGCAACTTTTTAAAAAACTTGAAGTTTATAGTGCAAAGTCGAGCCATCTTGGTTTTTTTTGAAAATTTGTCGATCCCTTTATTTACATCAATATGAATGTCTCTGTGGGTGTGTATTAAAAGTCTCTTCTGTCATCCGCGTTCGAAGCCAAGTTTAACGGCGCTTCAAGGATAAAAAACTACGTTTTGCTGAAGCAACACTTACTGTAAACGTAGTTTGAAAGACGAGTAGCTTGAAGATTCGTGGAAAAACGTCTGGATTGCATATTTTCAAGACTTGAAGACTTTGGACGCCAATGTAATACTTTTGTTTATTACAGTCATAACAAATAACATAAGATATTCTTCATCGTCTTTATTTTTTTCTATTTAATCTTGACAAAAGAAGGCGATCGCCCCCACCGCCCCTCAATAGATCTGCCCTTGGGTAGGTGTCCAGTATATTCATCCGAACTCCGACAGAAAGTTTAAAAAAAAGTCGCATATGTTAATATCGTCTGTAAGAACAAAGAAAATTATTGAGAAAATTGGTAAATCAGTATTAAATGGCAATAATAAATTAACAGAAATGAAAGATGGACAAGATTTACCTGAGAAGCATTTAAATTATATTCTAATTTTTTAAAAACATTATGATTTAGATTCGGGGTTGAACTTTCCCAACACCAAATTTTTCCTTCAACGCATTTTGCATGTGAATGGAATTTCGTATCATTCATAGGGAAATGTTGTTTACTTCCTGGGCCCAAATTTCCTGCTGAAATCTCATCGCCATCAGATTTAAAATAGTCGAATAAAATATTGAAATAAATTGGAACGCCTCCAAAATTTGCTATCGCATATTTTGCATTTCGTTATATGCAGAAGCACACTTTTCCATCCTTCTTTAATGCAGTCTCAAACACAGAAGCGAGAAAGGGAAGAAACCCGAAATAAACTGCAAAGAAACATGGTACAGCATCAACTTTGTAATATCCTCACGTTATTACTAGGTACACACACAAACACACAATGGAAGTGCGTTCTACAGACGATCTGATTCTGTTTCTTTTTCCTCAGAAGCAGTTTGATCTGATAACAACGCCCAAAAAAAGGAAATTCGTGATTCCATTTCTAATATCAGATCGCCTTCCCATATCCTGTATTTCTTTTCCTTGAAAGATAAACATTTATTTTTTTACTCCAAATCGCGTTTTCATTGCAAATGTCGTCGAATTCATTTTTGTATCGTTTTATTTTGAAGATTTTTTTTAAATTGTAAGATATTATTACCTCCCACAGGGATAACACAATTGCCAAATATTGGTCAACACACAAAGCCACTGGGGCGAGATTTTTGTGAGTTTTTCGTGGAAGATTTTTTACTACAAATAAATTTGACACCCACGTATTAGTAGCTCAAACTAGAGCTATTTTTGTTTTAACGTATGGTTTCATACAACAGAGTATAATTAATTAACTTTTTAATCATATTCATCTTTCTACTCTCTATAATAATTAGTCTTTAAATTTTAATTAACCTTTTAGTTACATATTTTCGAGAGAGCAATAACGAGGTGAATAAAAAAGTTTATTATTAGAGATATACATGTTTTTTTATGTATTTTTTGCGAAAAATATTTTTTACACGGCATGCATTTTTTTCACACAAGTATATGCATATTTTAACACTTAAATAATTTTTTCATGAAGGTACATTGTTTTGCTTTAAGACATACACGTTTGTTTTAGAATATGCAGATTTCGACATTAAAATAGGCCTATGTAACGTTTCATGAGGTACTCTTTTTCTTATTAGATGTACATCTTCACATTTACAAAATGTGTATGCCTTGATGCAAAAAAGAATATTTTAATGCAAAAAGTATGTGTCTGAATTCCAAAATATGCGCGTTCCTATTCAAAACACAACTTTTACGTAAAAATGTTCGTATTTTTATTGAAAAAGTACAAAACACATTTAGACAATTTTATATCCCAATGTTAAAATTATTTTATATATTTTGAATGTTCAAACTTCTGGACAAAGATTATACACATTTTGACATTGAAGTGTATATTGCTTTCATTAAGACATGAAGGTTTAATATTACCTAATATATATTTTGGAAAATTATGGTACGATCTATATTTAAGCTTCATTTCAGAAAAGCTTGTAAAAAATAAATAACCCTATCAGCCAACCTTGACTCCGATTTCTATCAAAATTTAATTAATATTTTTGTAATTAATTTTTGCAATTTTTATTTTTATTAGTCAATGACACAATTAATAAACTTTATAATTCCTGCCAAAAAGAATTTCCGGTGAGTAAAAAAAAAATTGTTCAAAATTAATTATGACGAAAATGTTTTTCTGCATTCTCTGATCATCCCGAAGATCCTATAAAATACTTTTATGAGAGTTAAAAAACTGAAATATAGTGTTGATGTAATGAAATATGGTGTTGCCTAAAACGAAGCTTCTTTGAGATTTTGCATTTGTGAATTAACAGATATTGTCAATATCTTTTGTCAAAACTTTCACATTCCTTTTCCAGTTCACTCCGCTGTTAAGAAAGAAAGAAGTACGAATGGTAAATATCGGACATGCACAACGAGTTTTGAATATTGGATATGTACATAGGTATCGAACTCTTTCCAATGAAGTTAAGATCTTTATTCACAGACATACGTATACCTTATAACGTTTTCGTTAATATAGTAGTTTATATGATTTAGTCATATGTAATTAAATGTGTTTTTTAATAAATTGGTCGATTGGGATTACCCAGAACCCCTTTAAAATATACCGCTGAGATATATGTATATATATCCAATTTACACGTGGTATATTTTATTTTTTAAATTCCCTCAAAATATACAATAATAAGAACCAATTAAATCATTTTCTGTCTATGATATAGATATACTAAATCTCAAAATATCTGAATTAGAAAGGGTGTTTTGTTTCAGATCAGCCAAAAATTCAGTTTTCAAGGTAAAGTTGCAAAGAAGCTATAACCTTCATCCAAGAACATGTTCAATTACACATTACTAATCAACTACATTAGTAGTGGAAAGAGTTACCAGGCATATATATGTACGTGTTAAAATATAAACTGCTTTAAAACCGTCCGATATCTTTGTACATAGCCAATATACAGTGTACAAAGCACATGCATGTTTTTGTATATATTTGATATTTACCATTTTTATTGATTTCTCACTCTCTCTCTAGTAAGTCTGAAAACTGCTAGATGATAATTATAAGTGTTTTTGCCGGAAACACTGAACGTATGTGCCTGTTACTGGGGACCTGCCATTTGTTTGCATGGGCAGCTGCAATTGTATATATTTGTGATTGATTTCTTATATGGCATATCATTATTTTTCTTTACAATTCATGGTTGGTGTGCTATTTGTGATAATGACAAATAAACAATATTATTATTATTATTATAAAAATTATGATAATAAAACAAATAGTGTAGCTGGCCACTTCGATTAACAGGCATTCGCTTAAGAGAGGTTCGAATAATTGGGATTCGACTATATTTATTATTATTAAATACTAGTAAAATATATCAAAACCTTAACGTATTCTAAGCCCTCCCCCCCCCCCCTTCACGATCCCTTGCAAAAGCCTTAAAGTCCCATTCCGAATAAACTTGTATTTATTCAACTTAATATAGAGTTTTTGGCAACATATTTTACGAGTGCCATTTTAGGTACGGCCAAGGCCCTTGCAATTAATTTTTTAACTCTTCTTCTTTAAATGATATCTCCCCCTTTTTTCTCCAAATACATAAAAAGTAGATTAAAAGCTTCATTATAATGTTATATAAACATGAATAGAAATGACTTCTCACTTTGAAAATTGACGTACAAATATGGAAATACAGCGTCGTTGCATGGATTTGATTTTCTATGAAATTTCATTCCACATAATTTAGTTCTCGGCTTAATTTTAGCATATTTTTATAAACCGATGTAATTTATCAGACATAAGGGGTCTCAGGATCTTTAAATTTCGGAAAAAGCATGTTTCTATGGCTATATTTTAAAGATTGAATTCTTAAGATTATTTTAAAGTAAACAGCATTTAAATGTTCGAAATATTGCGAATATGGTAATAAAAACTATGGAGGCATATTTCATGTAAAATGCCATTTAAAGGGAGAGGCGTCATCAATGATAACAAAGCCTCTGAGATCACTTATATTTCCATTTAGTCTTGTTTTGTTTCCTTTTTTTTTTTTTTTTTTTTTTGGTATTCCGATAAGAATGAAGCAGTTTTAAACAGGAAGGACACAAACAACTTCGCATATCTTTTAGTTTGTTGTTATTCTAGAGTTGGCGATCGATCGATCTCGTTGTTTTCAGTTTATCAGTGCGGCGTGTTTAAATTTTTGTTACATTACCCTTTTATTTCATTTGTTATTTCAGTTTTGTTTCGTTATTTAGTTCTTGTTTCGTTACAAAGTTTATTTGAAATGGATGGGGTTGATAAAAAACGAAAATTAGGAGAAAGGCCAAAGACAGAAAACTGTCCCTGTCACACTTAAAAGTGCATAGAAACGCAAGCTTGTGGAAACATCTCCTAAGAAGGTTTGTGAAAAAAATTTTACTGGTTACGTAATATTGGATTCAGGACTGATTTTCAAAGAATTCTAAAACTGTTTATCATGTAAAACATGCCAGGGAGATATAGTGTTGAAAATGTGTATGGGTTGCCAGCCAAAGTTTCAATTACATGTCATATTTGTGGTATTACCAATACTTCTAGAAACTCGAACATGCTTGGTAAGAGGAAACATGTACTTGAAATAAACATAAGGATAGTATATGCTATTAGGTGTGGTTGCTGGACTACAAACATTTTGTAAGATAATATTATTACCCTTCACAGGGACAACACAATTGCCAAATAATGGTCAACACAGAAAGCCTCCGTTGCGAGATTTTGTGAGAGTTTTCACCAGGGGATTTTTATTATACAATAATTTTTGCCACGTTCCAAGTAGCTCAGTATTGGGTGGCAAAAATTGTTAATATAATAAATCCCACAACTTTCACAAAAATCCCACCCTGTTACTGTATGTTGACCATTATTTAACGATATCTAATATTATCCCTGTGAAGTGGCTCCTATCTTATCCTGACTAACCGGAGGAAAAAATACGTTTGCTCTTGTCCTCATTATATAAAAGCTCTATTTTGAAGAAGGCTGCCTTAAACGTGGGTAGCTTGCGCTGTTGTTGCGCCAGTGGACTTCCCTCACGGAGAAAAATGCGTTTGTTCTTATCTACATTCGTCTAATAGGTCAAGACACTCCGGGCTAAACGGAGGGACCCTGGTTCGAATCCAGGATGGGGAAAGCGTCTCTTTTTCTCCAAATATAAAAAAAGCTCTAGTTTGAGCTGTAATTGAAACGTGGGTGGCAAAAATTATTGTATTACAAACATTTTGTTGCAGAATGGACTTCCCCAAGGCGCCCATTTGGACAAAAATCCTATGATAAGGTGAAATTGCGGTCAGTGGAGATGGTACTTGGAAGACGAGAGGCCATACTTCACTGATTGGTGTATGCACACTTATCGGTTCTGAAAGTGGAAATTTTGTTGACCCTGAAGTGATGCCATCATTTTGCAAAGGATGTACAGCATGGCAAGATCAAACGAACTGGGCCTAAATATGAAGCGTGGAAAGTTAAGCATCAGCAACAGCGTGTGAAGAACCATGAAAGGAGCGCTGGAAAAATGGAAGTGATTGGCATGTTACACGTCTTTCAGCGATCAACATCTAAAGGTGTTCGCTATAAGGAATATATCGGTGATGGTGACTGCAAAATCTTTTCAGCGATTTCGAAGAGTCAGCCATATGGTAAAGATTGTATAGTGCAAACAACTGAATGCGTCGGGCATGTGCAGAAGCGAATAGGGTCACGTCTACGAAAAATAAAGCAGGAATTAAAAGGGAAAAAGCTAAGCGATGGGAAAACTCTATCGGGAAAAGGACGACTGACGGATGAGATTATCGGGTACATAACAGTGTATTACGGAAATGTCATTAGAAAGCATTGTTATTCTGTTAGTAGTGTGCAGAAAGTAGTATAGGCTATTTATGGTCATATGGGTTCTTCTGATGAAGAACACTTACACATATTTTGTCCTACTGGTGGAACATCATAGTCCAAATACAAGTTGGCTCTTGCCAATGGTACAGGAAACGATTTTCATCGCAAGAAAAACGTTCCACTGGCTGTGATGAAAGCCATAAAACCAGTTTTTAAACGTTTATCCAATCCTTAACTTTTAGAATGATGTCTCGGAAGAAAAACTCCAAACTCGAATGAATCGTTGAAGGCCATGATATAAAAATTTTGTCTGAAGTCATCAGGGGCAGGATGCTGAAGTAGAATGTAATGAAGCCATCATTCTCTTTAGCGATGGCTGCAAAGGTAGATTAGGTATCATGACTAGATTAAAACTAAAGATAAATGCCAATGCCGTAAACTATGCATCGCGTTCTGATTTCGGATATATTTCGGCTGCGCAGAAATGAGCCCAGCATCAAGTATTGATGCACGTAAAGCGAAACAAGTGAGAATAAAATCTCAAGTTGAATTATTGCCTGAAATAAACGGTGTTTTCTATGCAGCGGGGAAGGCTGGTAGATAATATTGTAAGCACATAATAAAATATTCTCATTTTTAAACTTCAATCGCGATGCACCTAAAACTCATCTTTTCAATATTATGCGCAGGATGGCTTTTTAACTAATGAACATATTTACATCAAAATTTGTATTATACTTTATCTTATACTATACTTGAAAGTCCCCTACCAATAGTGTTAAAATATATAAATTTGCCAGCAGGGGGAGCTGTAATCTCAATAAAATATGGCATCGCATTAGTGATTTATAAAAAATAAATAAAACATATATATATATTAGCGTTGTTTTAAAATGTTGGGCGAATATTGAAACCAGATTGTTTTTAATAGGATATAGTGAAAATTATCTTTTTGTGTCAATTAATTTGTATTGTACGTTGCGTACAGTGAATAAAGTCTTTCGTTAAATGCTTTATTTTCCATATTAATATCTATTTAATTAAAATTCATTACTAGGAAGTAGATTATTATTCATACCAGCAGTTAATTATCTGGAATATAAGCTTTCCATGTTACAAAAATCAAATAATTTGAAACTTAATTCAGAAAGATATGAGATATTACATTTATCTGAACATTTCGGAGAAAAAGTTTGTTTTAAAGGTCTTGAGACCCTTAAATTCAATAATTTAATATGTCATATTTCTTTTGATTCAATAAATTTTAATCACATTCTGCGTTCATTTACCGAAATTTAATTTTTAGATGCTCACTATAATAATTGGCGTCTTATAATTTTAAGAAAATAGAGATGTTTGGAGCCTCAAATGAAACTACGATTAATTTAGAACATTGAGTCTGATGAAGTATTCTCCATGATTTGGATTGCACCGAAAGTGAAAAAATGCAAGAATTAACATAAACTGAGAACGCTTGGATATTTAACCTATACAACAAACGTTTTATTTAAACAGACATTTGGTTTGCATTTAATTTAACTAAATTGAAAAGCTTTCTTTTTTAAACAGGTTCAAAGCCCTCCAATTAGCTAATCATGTTCCCAACAATACATCAAATAAGAAAAGCCAAACAAAACTTCGGTGCGGGTCTAACAGAATGGCTGTTCGTTAAATTAATTTAATCTACTTCATCAATTTAAAGTCAATGTACGTTCGAAAAACTAATCAAATAGCGTTGCCTTGGCACCAATTTTATCACCTATGTGACTTCAAAATTAAATAAACTAATTCTATGTTTATTAAACTACGAAATATAGTGTATAACCATATAGTAATGTAACCAAATAATAAATGCTGCAATCACATTTGTTTTGTATTTATATAAATCGAACACTACGCAGATTAAATCAAACAACAATGTCAATCAATCAACGTTTATTGGCGTAGTGATACCAACGCCGATGGTATGGCGTGATTAGATGGTGAAACGTTCGAAAGAAAATAAATATTTCTGCCTTCGGTGGGACCTGAACCCACGACCTTCCACTTGCCGGGCGGAGGCTCTACCCACTGAGCTACGAAGGACAATATATAATCTCTTTACGAACGTATATAAAGACTATTTACTGATGCCGGTTATTTCAGATAATTTATTACCGAACATAGAGACATTTCTTTTCTTTCGAACGTTTCACCATCTTGCCGCTTCATAACATCGGCGCTGATATCACTACGCCAATAAACGTTGATTTATATTGTTGTTTCACATTTGCTTTGTTTAAAAACTACAGACCTACAATGAATGTGCTCGAGATAAAGAAAAATTTACTTTAAATCCTGGTTACTTCAGCATATTTTTAACGTGATACATAAAAATTTAATACTAATTAGAAATTATTAATTCAATAAACGTAATGCTGATTCAAATAAATTTATCTTTTGATCTTAACTACTGTATCGGATACCGACCACATCTGTTAAATCTTATATAGGTCTCATTTAAATCATATCTATGATATCCTATCTATTAAATCTGGTTTAGATCTTATCTATTAAGTATGAATTAGACCTATCAGAGCTTATCTATCAGATCTTATCTCATCTGATCCTACCTCATCTGATTTCGATTTTATCCACCACATCTGATTTTGCTTTTATATATCCGGTATGATTTAGGTTTATTAGATATTATCTGTCACATGCGACTTCAACCTTATTTGTCGGATTTGATTTAAATTTTATTTATTCTATCTGATACAAAAATGCTGTATCGTAAAGAGTTATTGATACACAACGTAAACGAAACCTACAGGCTGATAGGCTGAACCTTAATAATTTATTAAAACATCACGTTTAATAACAGCGTCTTATTATGCCTTCAAATATGCATTTCTTAAATTTCCTGCTTATATTACATGTACATTATAATAATAATTACGGAAAGCCGAAGAGGAGGTTCGAGGTATCACATTCTCACACAGGAACGCGTACTCACGCATACAAAAGCACAAGCACGCACACACATACACACACACACACACACATAGATGCTCAAGTCTTCTAACCACAGTGATGAAAATTTAAAGAATGATCCTAAGTTATTTTCATGCATTTGTGGAGACATTCATCTGTCAGCACATGGATAACAATTGAATATGATATGGCATACATTCTAATTAGTCAAAATATGGTTTTTACTACAAAAATATAGAGTCAACTCAAAGATTTTGCAGTCATTTTTCTGTAAGTCGAACTATTCGTTGAGTATTACATTATTTAGATATATATTCCTTGGAAAATGCCGCAAATTTATTGATCTTCAACAAGCGATTAGTAAACCATCGTTTATCCTCTATGAAGTATAGTTCACATAACTACTTATTAAATGAGAAAATTACTCACCTTTCTTCCAGCGCACAGTGTCATATGGGTATCCTCCAAAAGGGCACTGGACAGCAAAGTTTTCCTCAGCCAATGCTGTTAAATTTCCATTTACTCGTCTGACAGTCAGCGGACCATAGACGTTTAAACGAGCACTATGCGAAATAGACCCCGCCCCATTCACAGCAAAACACGTATAGACGCCTCCATCCGAAACATCTACAGAACTGATGTTGACATAGCTGGCTATGTGGCCGGATTCTTGGATAACATAGTGGCTCACGAGGAGTCCAGGACGAGTGGACAATGGCCACACACTATCCAATGTCCACTTGATTTCAGGCGGTGGACTGCCGGAGACTGAACAGGACAATGATACAGGACTACCTGGTCTCACAGTTCTTTCCGGAAACGTGGATAAAAAATCCGGAGCAGTATCTGGAAAATAAAAAAACAAAAGTATTATGCATCGTTTATAAGTAAAAAGTATCCTTTGCATGTAAATTTAATATCAGTGTAATGATATTTGTTTGAGCTCATCAAGAAGATGAATGCCATAGGTTGTTAGCGCGTGGTATAGCCTCTCATTTTTCTTTACGTATTAATATTCTCACTTTGTAGGAAATGTAATAGCGCTTACTGAGTTGTTTATTACTTATTGGTTATTAAACCACTTACTGTTTGCTAACACCCTTATTGCTTACCAAGTTCCTTATTCGGTTATTTATTAAGTTGCTATTTCGGAGCTTTGCAGACATTCAGTTGCTCATTTAGTTGATTATGGAACTTCTTAGTCAATTGTTTATTCAGTCATTTCTTTAGTTGCTTTGTAAATTTCTTCGTCAATCGTTTAGTGTTTATTCAGCTAAAGCGTATTTTTATAAAGTCTTATAAAATTTACTTCTTACGTTAAAACTCATAGTCACATATTACGCTTTCATTTCGTTAATTGTCACTCCAATTACATTTACTCTTGCTAAAATTTTTCTTTAAAGAGTTCCATACTTTTGGACCAGTTATATGTCCAGCTTTACCCAGTTAGTCAAACTTGATTCAATTTATTACTGGTGTAGTTATTTTTACTAGTTTGTTTAAAAGTAATCAATCCAATCGATGAATTGAAGCAACATCTACCAATTTATTAATCTGGGCGATTGATGTTATGAAGGATTGTTGAGTATGAATCGTAACTAAGATTAATTGTTCAATCTTTGCGTAGCTGACAAGCAGTAAATAAGTGTGTGGATTCAATGAGAATGACTTAGGTAACAAAATATTGACACTCGCCCTTTTTGAATCTATATACTTATTCCTGGACTCGAACCGAAAAATTTATAAGGAAAAACTTATGCACGTATGACCTCTTGTCAGTTCATTTTGTAAATTATTACAATTAGAATGCAGAGGATACTGATAATTTACAAATACCCTCAAAATAGTCTTTCACGAAGTAAGGCGGATTTATTAAATTGACGCCAAATTATGCCAATTTTTGAAAAATAGCGCTTTTTCAGAAACTACGATTCCACAACGTACGTCAAATTTACTATTCAACTAATCACGTAACCAAAATCACTACCACTGCACCTAAATCTCTTCTGATGCGTACAGCGCCATTTGTTCACCTGACGGTATTATTTAAAACTACTTAAAAACCAGTTTCTGTCCTAATTTGGCATATTTCTGAAAATAATTGGCTCAAATCAGACTGACGTAAATATTTTAATTATGCAGACCTAAAGTTTCACTCTTCGAATGAGAGATTCATTAATTTACGTAATTCACTTGGGGTTGATTAAGTCGTCCAATTTCATTTGTACTCACAATTATTTACATATTCCTTTTACCTTAATATTAAGCCTTTCTAATGTAATATTTTATCTGGATTCCTTGGTTTTCCCACGACTTATTGGACAAAACAAACGCAATTATTCTTTCTTAGAGTCTAGAAATATGCACGATTGGGAGTTTTGAGGAAACTTTGAGCACATCATCATTAATGTCAAGCATTTAATCATCTACCAATGAAAAATGGCACTAACGTCCTCTTAAATCACTTGTCATTCTCCTAATAGATTTATCATACTTCTTAGATTTATTAAACTTCTGTTACTCCTTAAAATCTCTTGTGAGGAGGGAAAAGAATTCTGATAAACCTATTTTTTAACTTATTTTAATTTCTGAATTGTTTTAAAAATATAACGTTAATATTTTTAAACTCCTTACTTCGATATTCCTGCAATTATATTAAAATTACTTCAACGATTATGAGATATAACAGCTATGATTTAGACACATATGTGAGGTTCCAGAATATGGAATGTTCTAAGCCGGCTACTCTTTCTGTATTAACAGAGGACAAAATAAGTAAACAAAAGTTCAGAATTCATAGGCCTGCATGTTGAGAATTCCCAGCTCGAGAAACTCTCACATCGAGAATGGCACATTCGGTATTCTCATCTAGCCCATTCCTGACTTGAGTTTTGGTAAAAATTCAGTAAGCTTTTAATGGAAAATTTAAAATATTTAATGGAACTATTTCTTAATCTATAAGTCTTGTGTGGCTCCAGAAATGTTCTATTACATAGATTCGTTTCATTAGGATGTAGCACTTTCCTAGAATCCCATTGTGTTTCACTATCTTCATTAAACATGTGTTTAGCAATCTGGTTCGAATTTTCTCCTTTAATAATTGCACACATATGCATCTTTCCTCGTTGACACAAAGATATATCTTCGTTTTTCTAGTACACAACTTGACATTATCATATTTTGTTTAATCGTTTTTCTATCGATGGTTAATCCTTCTCAGATAGCCTTTCACAAGTGTGATATTTATTCTTTAAATTCGTTTATCATTACGTTGGCTTCGCAACCTTAGAAATAATTTTGGTGTTTGTTGATTAAGATTTGTTTTATAGTAGTGTCTTTATATTTGTTAATACAATTGCCCTATATGTTGCTTGGTTTAATGTGTTAGCTAATCATTTTTGACAGCCACGCCAGAGCTCAAAATAGAGTTTTTCTTGTTAAGTAAAAGAGACACCATTTAGACCAGGATTCGAACTGGAGGTCTTCCGCATGTATAGGAGTTCCCTAACCAGTTCGGCACCTAGGACACGGGACCGATGCTCTTCTTCATATTTAAAGTTTGTATGCTATTAGTACCCTTCTCAGAATCAACATGATTGTCAATGAGTTGACTGTTTAAGCGAAGGTGTCCAAAAGTTTTAGCATCTTAATTTCTCACAAAAAAACTACAAAAATATCCACCAGTGTCTTTACAAGTTGACCATTTGGCAATTCTGCTCACCTGAGGAAAATGTTCATAAATTGAACACCTTGAATATATTAATCAATATTGCGCATTTGAGTCTAATTTAATTGTTCAAATACACTACGAAATGGATGTGTTATTAACAGATATAACAACAATAACAAAATCTCCCCTATGGGCACAAATAATAATATTAATTATCAAATAACAATACCACCACGCCGATACAGAATGAAGACAAAAATTGAGAGATGGATCATTCATTACATGAACAAACGAAAACTCCCAGAATGGATTTACAATAATCAAAAAGAGATAAAATAAAACTAGTGCTAAAAACTTAGTCTTTCTAAAAAAATTAGAAACATGTAATTTTGCTTACGTATAATAAAAATGGAAAACTATTACTGTTAAAATAAGATGATAATAAAAGATTATAATATATAATAATGAACATCAAACGGTACGTTGTTGATAATCCCACTATTCAAACGCTACAATAGATTTCAAGGCGGGATTATTTACAATGGTAAAGGGTTACATTTGAGGCCAGAAGAAAATTGAAACGAAATCTCTTAAACTGGTCTTCGGATTTGCCTAAGGAAAGTATTCTTCAAAACTCGATTCACTTTTAAGACTTGAGAGAAAATAAGTCTTCGTGAGTTTCTAGTTTGCAAGGGATTTCATTCGAGTCGTTTGGGTAAAACGCCATTATCTCATTTTCTAAAAATCATTAGCTCACTCTATGAAATAAATCTCCTTTAAGGTAGAAAGAATTGCTTTTTTCGGTTAGAAGACTCGACGCTGATTGGATGGATTTATTCCTTGTAAAACCAGAATAAACGATGGGCTGAAGAAAGAAACTAGCTTTGGAAAAGGGGAATAATCCTATGCACAGATAATAAATGGGAATTTCAAATACTTTAACACTTCTACATGTGACATTTAAAGACATCGTTTCCTAATGTCACGTTTACTGATAATGTTCCATAATTCGTTGTTGTTCTATGACTTTTTGTGTTATTTCCTTTACGTCTCTCCATAAACCATTGTAAACATATTCAGGAAAACAAACTGACCACGTTTCCTCATTGAAATGAGTGTCAAGACTCGTTCATCGAGCTGGCCAACTATGAAAAAAAAATATGATGGAACACTGTGATGCCAACATGGATCAGAATGAAACATTCAGGGAAGAAGAACATTGACACATCGGTCTACATTCTGTATAAAATGTTTTACGAAATATTGCTATGAATGCCAATGCTGCGGTTTCATTTATATTTGAGTATGCTATATTATCAAATATTATTGTCGTTTCTACGGATTAGTATGGTTAGTATTAATCCGTTATTGAATAATATATTCCACAAAACTCATGAAAATCATGCTGTTTTTCAGTGGAAAAATAGAAAATTTTAACGCCTTGTTCGAACTAACTTCAGACTACCATATGAAGATTAAAATTCGATATAAATCCTAGTTGCTAAAACTTCAGTAACCATGGGTGACCCTTCCCACAAATTTCAATATTATTTTTATTGCTTGCTATTAGCACATAAAAACGAAGCATTGCCAAGAAATCAAAGTACTAATAAGCAATTTTGATACCGATCAAACTTCAATTAAGAACGTATTAACTAACTAATATATATCTCAAGGAGCAATCTACGAACGAATTCAAAACTTCCATTTCATACACGTTCTTAAATCAAAATCAAGACAAATTTCTTTCAAAAACTGAGCCAACAAACGGTGCCTCAATACCATGTTGTTATGAATAAAAACAAAATTGCACCAACATTCCAGAAAGCCACGTTATTTATACCTTTTCCCCCCTAAGATCACAACTTATATATGTTGCCAAAGTTTAAAAATCTTTTACAGTTTTTGTTTGAATCAGTAATGTACGAAAATTAATCTTTTATTATTATTTATTCATGGTTTAGGAATAAAATTTGATGGACCGAAAATGAGAATCACTGAGATTAACAATTAAAAACACGACTAAGGGAGATAAATTTAACGTAAACGATTAAAAATTGTTTCGGCAGCAAGGACCATCTTTTTCAAAACCTGAGAAATGTCTGACTGGGATACAAGTACTACAAGACTGTGCTTGTAGTGTTTTTTGTTGTTAATCTTAAAGCTTGCTTCTCTTTATTTTAAATTTTATTTTTGGCTCAAAAACATATGAATAAATTGAGACGAGATCAACCACCAAACGTAATTTTGACATCAGCTCGTCAGAATATTTTTTCCTGTCCATGATCAAACCCAGAGAGAAAAGATCAGAGCACAATTCCATTTTAATCCGTTTATAAAAGTGGATCTAGCCTACATTTTCCAGGCCACTATAGACCCTTGAAAATAAAATGGTAAACACAATGAACATATAAATTTCCTTAATGGTCTTTAAATTCTAGATTTCTAACGAACGTAATTGATTTCAAGCTTATGGATCAGCTATTCTCAGCATCTCCAATTATATTCGATTAATTTCGCCGTAAAGCAAGCTGATTGGTTGAAATTTCATGGCGCAAGGACAGAAAGTGTCATTCTGCGCGAATCAAGGTAAGGCCACAGTAAGACAAGCACCAATTAAAAATATCATATTCAGCATCTTGGATAAAGCGCAGTTGCTTTAACTGCCATCGAAATTCTTGTAATGGGGAAGAAATTCTCTTCTGAGGTAAGAAGATAAATCTTCTAATCTTAATTGTTTCCAGACATCCGGTTGCGCTATCCCGAATTAGAATATTTATGTTAGAACGCAATCCCAGCAGAATTTTAACGTCTACAAACTCTGCTTCAAGGATCCTGGCAATACAAGATACCTATTTTCTGCTTAATGAAGTACACCGTAGGACACATATTTCACCCCTTTATTGAACTAAACTGCAGTTCTGGAAGTTGATTACTTGTGAATTTTTATGGCCCTGAACATTTGTAACGATGTTTATAGCGCCCTGTAGACAAAGCTATCCCTAAATTCAAAAAGAATTCAAGAATGTAAACAAATATCTAAGCCACGTAATGTTAACACGCTAATGTTACTTTTATTACTTATATACTCTATTAATACTTAATATTGATTATAATACTTACATAATATTTTACTAACACATAAAATGTTATATATAAAATTATTTTGCTCCCTTGATTTTAGGAAATGCGGTAACAATGAAAATATTATTTCTTTTTCTTATATCATTATTGCTCAGAATATAAACCTTGTTAGAAATACCATTACATATATATTACAATAGACGTATATATATATATGTATAAACTTTTTTTAATAGTATTTCTAACAAGGTTTAGTACATTGAGCCAGTAATAAATTAATAATGATATAAGAAAGACAAATAATATTTTCATTATTACCGCATTTCCTAAAATCAAGCGAGTATTGCAAAGTAATTTTATATATAACATTTTACATGTTAGTAAAATATTATGTGAGTGTTATAATCAATATTAAGTATTAATAGAGTATATAAGTAATAAAGTATAATGATTATATAAGTAATAAAGTATAATGATTATATAAGTAATAAAGCATAATAAGTATATAAGTAATAAAGTATAATAAGTATATAAATAATAAAATATAATAAGTATATAAATAATAAAATGAAAGTATATAAGTAATAAAGTATATACGTAATAATAAGTAACTAACATTGTGGTTTCAGAACTGGATAAATCTTCTAAATTGACATATTTAGATTCTCGCTTTAAAAATAGTAAAATATGCGAAGTCAAAATTGCTAATAAAAGAATACCTTTCCGATTAATGTCTCCCAAAACCGTTTTCTGAAATCAATCAGCGGTTACTGCAAAAAAAAATTAACAACTGTTGGAAACCGTTCGCGAATTACGTAAAAATAGAAGTAGGTGTGACGTCACGAAAAATATTTTCTCACTAAATGTAAGTTATATTTAAACAAGGCAAGTTTTCCAAACCGAATAGAGAATTTATATTTCTATTACATATAACAGTAGAGGAGGAGTTTTAATTTTGTATTTCTAACTAAGTTCCCCCCCGAAAAAAAGGGGGGTTAATTTTCACTGTGTTAGTTCAGGCTTTAATTACAATTAACACAAAAGTTATTGATTTGTCGCCATTTGCATTATGAATAAAAAATTGATTGATTGATTGTGCCTTGGTTATATCCAAATCCTTCAAAGAATATCAACTAGTATGTGGTTTTCTTTCGATAACTGGGAATAGGAACCTTGTATATATATATTATAGGTTAAATAGTAAAACTTTTATGAGCACAAGATGAATGGCATGCAAATGTACCTAAATTATGGTCTGCGTGAAATAAGTGAAACGTCACAGGGGGTGCTTATTAATTTTAAATTCTGCATCAGTGTAAGGACTCTGCCTCTGCAATGGTATTAATCTTAAAGCTAATTTTTCTCCCCTTTACGCTCACCCCAATCCTTGAGAAAAGAAAGTAAAGGTAGTAGTCATAGGCGTAGTCAGAAATTTAGTAAGGGGGGGTTATAGGCTCAACAAGGGGGTTACAGAGCTGCAACTCGTATATTCCTATGTTAAATATACAAAATTTCATTGAAATGGGGGTTACAACTCTCGAAAAAAAACCCTGGCTACGCCTATGAAGGTAATGTTCTGGGATTCACTTTACGCAGGTGGCAAATCGTCAATGCATCATAAATTAAGGACAATAAACAGGCTCGCTTAGATTTACCGCGAGTAGAGGAACTTGACTTTTATGAGTGAACGTTGTAAGGGAATATATTGTTCCCTTTCAACAAGCAAATAAATAAATAAATATGAAATAAATAGTAATCGTCGTTTCTCTTCAGGGCTCCAAAGCTTTTCCTGTCGTACGAAAACGTTTTATTTTGATTACGCCTTAATCATTTAATTTAATGTATTAAATAGATTTGCTTAAATAACGGAAAACTGCTAAAGAACAAAAAAGAAAATAATGTAAAGTAGCATTTTAGAATTTTAAATACGTTTAGCAAAAAACAGGAAAGGCAATTTTCACGGATCGGAAGCACTTTATTTCTAGGCGTAGGACCCGGCACCTAAGACAAAACACGTTGTACACTAAAGTTAAGGTCTTTTTTTTTTAAGAAAAGAGCTTTTGAGAAAGAAAGCACTCAAATGGCTTTCCTTCTCTCGCATAAAACTTTTTTTTACAGTTATGGGATTTCTCGAGTGGTATTCGGTGTATCTTCACGTAAATAGCCCTATTAAGATTTTAATTCGCCTGTTTTTCAATATTCTTAACGGTAATAAAACTTTTTCGCTGGTTTTGGTATTTCTTATCAAAAATTCCTTCCCTTCGATTGAACACAGAAATAATTAAACACTTTTTCTACTTAAAAAAGTTTATTCACAAAATATTCGTAATTATTTCTTGGATGCTGGAATTGCAAAAACAAAGATTAACTCATCTATTAAATTATTTGTTTCTTAATTAACATCTTTTTTTAATAAACAAGAAATGCTTTATTAATCATAAACAAGCCATGTATGATAAGACAAAGTTTTTAAATTGCTTAATTGGCACAGACAGCTAAATCCCATTTGTTATTTGGTTAAAGTTTAATTACATTTATTAATTCAGTTTTATGATAACAATTTAATTAAATTCAGTATTAGAATGTGCTAATTAATGTGTCAATGAAATTATTAATGTGAGAATTTTAATGCACGTTTTAGTCTTTTGCTGTCTAATTTAGAAGTGTCAAGTGGCAGTTAAATTTTTTACATTAATTAATTATTCATCCACAGCTAGCAATCAAATTGTCACGCAATAACAGCATTTTTAATATTCTAATTTTTTTGTATCCATGGCGAAAGGCGAGTAGATCCCTCCGAAACGCACGTCGAAACCAATTTTTTGTAACTTTGCATTTAAAATATTGAATTTTACTTACATATCTTAGTTTTATTTTTTATAATAAATAAAATATTCTTTTACTTACTTATTTATGTAACTATTGTTACTCAAAATAATTCATTGTTCTTTTCCCCCATACTTGTCTAAAATCCCCTAAGAATGGACTACACAATCATCATCATCTTTCACTTTACCATTTTTACATATTTAGATGGGGTCGGCGTTATGACCTTTTAACCTTTCCTTTCCACAAGCTTCTATCAAAAGCCTCTTCTCTACTCCATCCATACTCTTCCAGATCTTCCATCACTTGATCCTTCCATCTCAGCAATGGTCTTCCCCTCTTTCTCTTACCCATTACCACCAGCTTATCCATTACCTCTCCCACACACATATTCTTCATTTCTCTGCTCCTTATTCCTAAGCCATCGTAACTTACGTTTCTGTGTTTTTCTTCCTATGGGTCCTTTGACCATACCTCTAATTAGGTTATTCCTTATTATATCCCTCCTTGTGATGCCATTCATCCACTTCAGGATTCTCATCTCAGCCACTTAAATCTTTCTTTCATGAGCTCTTGTAATAGCCAGATCTCCTCCCCGTACAACATTATTACATAATTTATAATGTGTTTTTATATAAACTATAAAATATTAGTACATAAACTATAAATTACGGTCAGTTATATAAACTGTAGTATACAGATTTGTCATTTCAAAACATAGAATTTAAATTCAGCGACAAATTCGAATCTAATTCTACTTCTCATCATCACATTTCAACAATCTCTGTATCGCTACATTTCCAACAATTTCTCCGTGTCCACATTTTCAACGATTACTTCATCGTTATATTTCCTACTTCTAACAATTTCTCTAACATCACATTTCTACCAATTTTTCTAACGTCACGTTTCCAACAATTTCTCTAACGTCACATTTCCAACAATCTCTTTATCGTCACATTTTCAACAATTGCTCTATCGTCACATTTCCAAGTATCAGATATCAATTCAGATTTGAAGCTTTATAGCCTATTTAAAACCGAAATAAAACTTTTATTTTTCCTCCTGTTACCGATTCAGGAATTTAAATTTTGAGGATTTCTTTCACGTTAAAGTGAAATCAACTGGAGGAAACGGTATTGCGAAGGTTGTCATTTTTGTGGATTTTGCATACCGCCTTTCAGCGCATTTTGATCAGATCAAATCTTTTTCATCATTCTGGCATAAAATATGGTAATATTTGAAAGTTAAATTCGCATAAAGAAGCCAAATTCTATGAAATAAGGTATCATGCGAGTGCATGGAGTATAGTCCAGATTATCGAATTT
>QLNU02003225.1:41886723-41907632 GCA_006491805.2 Dysdera silvatica | reverse complement strand
AAGCGGACATTTGTTTTACTATAGAGGAACGGAAACTGGAAGAACAAGTGGTGTTGGCTTCTTAATCAACAAAAGAATTAAAGACTGTCTTCTGGAAGTTGAAAGTACATCAGATCGAGCAGCGAGGCTTGTTGTTCAACTAACCCAGCGATACCAACTTCAAATAGTACAGGTATATGCACCAACATCAAGCCATACCGACGAAGAGGTTGAAGAATTTTATGAAGAAATCAAAGAGTTACACACCAAAGGGAAACAACATATCAAGCTCATCATGGGGGATTTCAATGCAAGAATTGGACAACAGGAACAAGGAGAGACATCGGTTGGTAAATACGGATATGGGGAAAGGAATGAACGTGGCGATCAACTCATCGAATTTGCAGAAGCTGAAAACCTTAGCATCATGAATTCATTTTTTAAGAAGAAACCGCAAAGAAAATGGACATGGAAACACCCAAATGGGGGAACTAGTGAAATTGACTATATCCTGGCAAACAAGAAATCAATTATTGAAGATTGCAGTGTACTGAACAGATTTAATACTGGAAGTGATCATCGAATGGTGAGATGTAAAGTGCACTTAAATACTAAATTAGAACGACAGAAGCTCATTAGGAAACAAGTAAGTAAGAGGGTGGATCTAATGAAACTGAAAGTAAATACCGAGGCATTCAAGTTGGAATTAAAAAATCGCTTTTCTGCACTGGAAGGACTTATTGATGAAAGTGATATCTCAGAAGCAAATGAAAACATTGTTAAGACAATAGTTGAAACTGCTGGGGAAATTGGTGGTGTAATATGTAAAAAGCAGAATAGCAAATTATCTGAGAAGACGAAACAACTCATGAAAAGGCGAAGACTTATGAAGGTGGACAATCAAAATACCAGTTGCAGGATCGAGTATGTAGAACTTTGCAAAACTTTGCGCAAAAACATGAAAGAAGATATAAGAAAATTCAATTGTGAGTTAGTAAGGAAGGCCATTGAAAGCAACAAGAGCCTTAGGGTTGTTAAAGGAAGTTTGTCTGTTGGGAAGAAACACATCATTGCATTAAAAGGAGAGGATGGCACCGTAACAAGAAATAGGGAAGAAATACTTAGAAGAGTTGAAGAATTCTACAAAAAACTATATGAAAGTAACAGTGGATTAAACGAAGACATTGAAATAGTCGAAGGAACAGCTCCTAAAATCTTAAAAGAAGAAGTTTCATTTGCAATAAAAAATATGAAGAAAGGAAGAGCCCCTGGTGATGATGGTATTACATTAGATATCCTAAAAGAAGCTGGAGAATATGTAGAAGACATACTTGCAAAATTCTTTACCAAATGTCTTAACAGCGGTAACATACCAAACCAATGGGATTCTGCAACAGTAATTCTTTTGCATAAAAAAGGTGATAAAGAGGATTTGAAAAATTACCGACCAATTAGCTTGTTACCTGCTATTTATAAAATCTTCACAAAAGTTCTAACACATCGCCTGCAGAAAAAATTAGATGCAGCTCAACCAAGAGAACAAGCTGGATTTCGAAGTGGATTCAGTACAGTGGACCATATTCAAGTATTAAGAGAATTAATTGAAAGAACACATGAATATGAACTTCCATTGTGTGTTGCATTTATTGACTATGAGAAGGCCTTTGACTCTATAAAAACATCAGCAGTCATCAACTCTTTAAGATCAACAGACATTGAGGATGTGTACATTGACATGGTGAAACGTGTGTATAAAAATGCAAGTGCAAAATTTCGGTTACATAAAGATACCGAAGCTATCAAAATTGGTAAAGGTGTGAGGCAGGGAGATACCATTTCTCCAAAACTTTTTACTTCAGCTTTACAGATGATTTTTCAGCAGATAAATTGGAATGACAAGGGAATAAAAATAAATGGTGAATATTTAAATCATTTGCGGTTTGCTGATGACATTGTTATTTTTTCAACGAACCCATCAGAACTCCAAGACATGGTACAGGAGCTCTCAACTAGAAGTAAAGAAGTTGGACTCAAGATGAACCTACAAAAAACTAAGATCATGTTCAATAATTTTGTAGAGGAAACAAAAATACAAGTTGACAACATTGAGCTAGAAATTGCTGATTCATATATTTACCTTGGCCAGCTGATTTCAATGGATGGCAACATTATGAAAGAACTCAACAGACGTATTAAACTTGGCTGGAGTGCATTTGGAAGAAACAGTTTTATCCTGAAGGGGAAATTGCCTTTGTGTCTAAAAAGAAAGGTCTTCAACCAGTGTGTATTGCCAGTCCTCTCTTATGGATCAGAGACATGGAGTCTAACAGTTGGAGCAATACGAAAGTTACAGACAACGCAAAGGAGCATGGAGAGGTGCATGCTTGGAATAACTAGGAGAGATCGAAAAAGAAACACTTGGGTGAGAGAGCAAACTAGAGTAGAGGACATCATTGTTAAAGTAAAAGGGCTGAAATGGCGATGGGCTGGGCATATTGCAAGAAGAACTGATCAACGATGGACAACAGAAATTCTGAACTGGATTCCAAGAGACCACCGAAGACCTAGAAAACGTCCTCAAACTAGATGGGTGGATGAAATAAGAAAACAGGTTGGGGTGACGTGGAAGCGAATTGCTCAGGATAGACTTGTGTGGAAAGCATTTGGAGAGACCTTCATCCAGCAGTGGATAGATAATGGTTGAATATGATGATGATGATAATTACCTACCTGTTAATTATAACTGAGCATACTGAAAATTACAATCAGTTCATATGGCGCTTAAGCAGCTATATAGATCTTTAATTATCAAAAGGTAATTGTAAAAAACAATTGGATAATTTGTTATTGAAAGATATGCAATTTAAAAATTTAAATACCTATTTAATACGTATCTCTTTGCATGAGAACAAAGTACCACTTTTAGAACAATTCTTCACATCTCGGTTGTTCTTTTCTTTCCCTAATTTGAATTGTTGTTAAGATCGGAGCTCAAACATTGCAGTAAAAATTTTCAAACGCTCTTTCATCCACTACTCCCTGATTTATGTAATGTATTATTCAGAGTTGCTGTTTCCCTACCCCATCTATGATAGATATACTGAATCTGTTAACTCAAGTGAGGGTTAATTTATGGCGTAATGATGGTATATTTTATTTAAACTGAAGAGCGCAGTATTATATATAGTAAGGGACACAGTATTATACATAGTAAGGAACACAGTATTATACATGGTAAGGGACACCGTATATATATATAAACGTGACGCAACGAGTCCCATAGTGGATATTGTCATCTGTGGGGCCGAGATTCAGGTACTTCGTTAAACTAGAGGTCCATCTTGCCAAAACCTTTGGCCAGCACTGTAAACTTGAGGTCAAATCCTTCATATTCCTTTCATTATGCTATGTTATCAGAAAGACCTGCACCTTGTAGTTAAAAAAGATAATGGTTGATATTAATGCTGGAACTAATAATGGTATGCCAAGAAAATACGCTGAAAAGATTTTCGAGCTTTTGATATATTGGATATGCATTAGTAATTTTATTGCGCACTTATAATTAAAAACGATATCATACATGGAAACTAATTAAATTTTTAGGGTACGTGGGACTAATTAAATTTACTCATGTGCTAACTGAGGAGCAAAGACTATGGTTGAACAATTCTGGATAATTAACATCCAAGCACCAAGCGTAACAAAGCCCTTTCATGCAATAAATTTCATGTTAAGTCGATGTAATTTGCTTGGTAATGCATTTAATTTACAATAACAGCGATCGCTGACCCGTATACACTATTGCATATTGTTTCAAGGAATGATGTAATATAGCATAATTTATCTTGAATACTCCATGCATACTTTTTGCACATCACAATTACACTTAGTTGTCTTAATGCTTATTTTCTTATGCAGGCTGTGCCCCCATGACGCATGGATAGATTTCTATACGAATTGTCCTAGATTAGTTCTTCATTTACTGCAGATTCATTACTGCTATTCTTAATTAAAAATTTCTAATTCACGAGTGAAGGAAACAGGCAAAATAACACTTATTCTGTGTTTAAGTACTGTTATCACGCATCAACTTTCGAGTTTGAATGCAGTTTCTTAGAAAACAAACTTCTTAGTAGAAAATATTAAAACAACTTTATTTAATTAAAAATTTATCTCCCACTTCCAGAGTATTCCATGCTTTCATTTAACAAATGAAAAAACGCATAAAGTTTTCAATTAATTTCTTATTGTCACATGGATGTTTGGAATGTGCAGTAACTTCTTGTGTTCATCCCTCCTGAGAAGATATAACCCTTTACAATTAGGAATGATAAACTGGCTCCCTTAGAATTCTGCAGAAATGAATGAAAGGAATTATTGAGCTTACCTCCAGCAAGCAGCCTCGCAGAAGCTTGTGAAGAATCTGAAGGCGAGGTGGCAAAACATTGGTAAATCCCAGTATCCTCCCGCCGGATAGATTTTAATGTTAAAATTTTTGGAGAAAACGGGGGAAAGAACACCACCCGAGATCCTCCAGGTGTGTAGGCTGACAATGGTTTAGCATCTTTCAACCAAGAGATTTTGACGTTACCGTTGCTGCCACCAGATGCACTGCAGTTGAAGGAGATCGTTTGACCCGCAACCGCCAAGATCTCCTCAGGAGTGACAGTGACGCTAAGAGGTTCTAGATAAAAAGAATATAATATAACGATGTCACATATCGTATCATATATTACATTATACAATACACTGTACATCACATAATATAATGCATTATATCCTACTATAGCACACTACAATGCATTACAATAGAATTCCAAATCACCATAGATACGGAGAGTGGATCCGATTTCGGATAATTGAAATTTAGGATAATCCGGAATTATCCAAGTATCAGAAATTATTTGATTAATTCGCAATGTAAAGTTGTGAAGAAATGTAACATTTATCCAAAAACAAGTATAATTACAAGCATTAACAAACACGTAACACATAAACATTATTAAGTAAGTAAAATTACACATTGCTAAACTACCATGACGGTAGTAGAAAAGTCACAAAATATATGTACAGTACAATTTGTATAATCTGAACGTGTTTAATGCTAATTCGTGGGTAATCCTAACTTTTTTTCAAATTTCCGGTGAACCTAAAATTAATTATATAAAGTTTTTCTAATTAATTTTTTGGATAATTTGTGAACAAAATTTAAAATCCCTTCAGTTTCGAATTAATCAAATTCGACTATATATATAGGCTATGTTCTATAGACTACATATGTTAATTAAAATGTTAACTGCTTTGAAAGCAGTCTGATATGTTTGTATATACCCAATATACAGACTACATTCTGTAGACTACAAATGTGATTAAAATGTAAACTACTTTGAAAATAGTCTAGTTATTTGTATATATCCGATATATACAAATTATGCGCATATGTTTTCGTATGTACAATATCTACAATCTATATTGTTTTCTCCCTTAAAACCGGCACAAAAAAAGATACGAACGTTTATATTGAATGAGTGTCTTCTAAACAAATTAATATTAATTAAGTGCAGCAGACTAATTCGCTTAAACGGATTTCTATTAAGTTCGGATTATCGCGACACTTACTGCATATCAGATCACATTCTATAACGAGAACAAGCATATTATACTGATCAATGTGCACATTTTTTATATCTGACATGTTTTTTACATCAATACATGGGATTACGAAATGTAATTTAAAAATTTATGAGACAGAAAAAGATGAAAAATTGAGAGAATTAAATTATTTTCTATTTTTGAAATAGAGAGAGAAAATTAAATTCCTTTTTTTTCCTTTTTAAGAAAAACTAAGGACTTCAAGAAAGTAAAAATTTAAGAAATGCATTTAAAATATTGGCAGAAGTTTAATATAGAAATGTCCATTACATCTAATGCGCTGCAATTAATGCTTTATGCAGTGAAATACAAAGTTAAGTACACAGCAATTAAAACTTTATACATCAAAAAATATAACAATTGCATAATAATAATAATAATAATAGTGTAATAATATTCCATGCTAATAACAAAAAAATAAATTAATGTAGAAAATCATATATAATTTAATGGAAAACACTAGAGAATTAAATCAATGAAATTTCTAAGTATTAACTTACACGAAAGACATTTATGAAATGATCAAATAGATGATATACATAAAAAAAAATTAGAAGAATAAATGGACTTTTAACAAAATTAAAGAGTAAACTAATTTGAAATGCAAAAATTGAAATTTATTATTCAGTGATTTACAGTGTACTACTATATAGAAACTCAACATGGGGAAAACTAAATAAAACAAATAATTCATTAAATGACACAATAAACAAAATAAAAATCACCATATCAATCAATTGTTCAATTTAGAGAAGAATATCAACTACTTAATATAGAAAATATACACAAATTAAAAATATCTCAATATATATATAAAAAACTAAATGAAGGAAAACACATAGACATAATAGAAATAATAAAAGAAGACCACAAATAAAATACTTGTCATAAAAAAGAAATTAAAACAAAATATATTCGAACTAATTATGGAAAAGATAATATAAATTATTACGGATTAAATATTTGGAACAACATACTAGACGAAATAAAAAATTTAACACCAATAAAACAATTTAAAAATACACTCAAAAATATTTCTTATTTAACGAAACATAAATGGCTAAAGTTTTTAGGTTGCATGTGTATTAACCTATAGTTTTAGCATGTAATCCATCATGCATGTATGTATATGTAATCTATACACATATGTATGAAAATAAAATATATTTATATAGAATGCAAACATATGGAATCGATATTAACGCAGCACAATAATAATCAAAAAAAATTAAGAAATGCACAAGATTTGAAATTGCCAAAAATAAACTTAAATTATATAGAAATAGCATAGACTAAAAAGATGTAGATAATTGAAATAACTTGCCAGATAAGTTTAAGAACATTAATAATAATGCTTTATTCAAAAAAAAAAAAAAGAAAATAGAATATTACTGCTAGGGAGACTAATGAATTAATAGATACAGTAGAATATCACCAAATGGCCCTCCGCGAGTTAAACCCAGTATTTTCTGAGAACCAATCATACGGGTTTACACGTGTAACAATGCTTCAATCATCGTCTTGCTAAATTAGACTACTGACAAACTATGCACATCAATAATGTATAATTTATGAGAAAATGGATAGGTTTTTTTATTGAAATATTATAATTCTGGTGCATATTTGAGAAATTTCTCATAGTTTTGTTTAATATTTGTGTACAGAAATCGTGACAAATAAAAATTCATTAATATTATTATTTTGTATATGTTCTCACCTTTGGCCATACAGATTTCAAACCGGCAGTGCCACGTATTCAAGACTGTCTTCTGTAAGTTATTCGTATGTTGTATCTAAAAACTTCCTGTCAGGTATGTGTTTAAAATTCTGGCCTTTGTAGCTCAGTATGGATTCTGAGAGGAAGTAGGGGAGTGGATTTTTGAAGTATTTCCAAGCTGCTGCGCAATGTGGTTGGTATTAGATCTGTGGCTGACAAAATGGCAAGTACAATGGCAAATTTTTTTCAATATTTCACGTATCTTCAATTTCAAATTATTATTAATAATAATAATGTCTACACGTGTATTCTGCTGTTCCATACGATAGTATATAAATTAACGTCAAATTTCTTAAACTTTCACTGCAAAATATCGGATGTTACGCTTAGGGATGCTTTGATAATGGGTCCTTTATGCATATCAAGAGATGTTATATTAATTTTGTAAATAAAGAGGGTATCCTTTTGTAAGGCTTTCTGAAATTTCGCTGTACTTTTATTAGTGATTTCGTCTCGATAAAACATGTTACACAAGCTGCCTTTCCCTATATCGATGACATTACTGCTGTTTTCGGTTTCTTTTACCTTTCATGACCGCACGTGCACTGTTTTTTATATAAAGACATTCTAACTATGCATAAAAGAATTTTGACTATTTCCACGTAATTAAAAAAAAAGAAAGAAGACTCTAGCTATTATATACTGCTGTTTGAAAAAAATTGCAACACCATGAAGGAATCACTTGATTGACCTGAAACTTTCAGGAAATGCAAATTAGGGTATGCTATTCAAATGATTAGAATTTCAGAGTCATCACGCATGCGTGGGCTGAGCAGCGCCCTCTGAACCGCTGATAGATCAGTATAAATAGAGGGCTGTAGCGGGGCGTGTATGGTTATCTGCTAGTGGTAAACGTTACATGAGACGTCACTATGCCTCTACGACGAAAGAGGGCGACATTTCAGCAAGTTACGGAGTTTGAACGGGGACGAATGATCGGCCTTCGTGAAGGAGGGTTTTCTTATCGTGCAATAGCAGCTCGTATGGGGCGTAACAGCAGCACAGTGATGCGAGTGTGGAAGCAGTGGGTTCAAGAGAACCAGACAACTCGGAAATCCGGGAGTGGACGCCGAAAGGTGACGTCAGCACGGGATGATAGACACCTGGTCCGCATGGCGGTGACGGACCGTTTTGCTTCATCTGGACAGTTGGCAGAACGTTGGTGCACTGCTTCAATTCGTCGGCGTCTACTGCACCGTGGACTGCGTGCAAGAGTTCCTTTATACAGGATCCCTCTGACGCAAAACCATCATCGCCTGCGGCTACAATGGGCTCATGGACATAGAGACTGGCGTGCTGATTGGCAACAAGTGGTGTTTTCTGATGAATCCCGCTTTAATTTGGGGTACAGTGATGGCCGCATCCGTGTTAGACGCTATACCGGTGAACGCCACCTTCCGGAGTGCGTTATACAACATCATAGTGGACGAACCCCCCAGCGTTATGGTCTGGGGTGCGATTGCGTATCATGGACGATCTCAGCTGCTACGAATTGTGGGTAATCTTAACAGCAACCGGTACATCAATGAAGTTCTGGAGCCCGAAGTTGTTCCCTTCCTTCAAGGCATTCCCGGAGCTGTATTTCAACAGGACAATGCCCGCCCACATATTGCCAGGAATGTTCAAGACTTCTTTTCATCACAACAGATACAGCTTCTTCCTTGGCCTGCCTATTCGCCGGATATGTCGCCGATTGAACATGTGTGGGATTTCGTTGGTCGGCGTCTCGCTCGTGATCCTCGTCCCATAGCTACTACAGATGAACTTTGGGGTCGCATACAAGCAATCTGGAATGCTCTTCCTCAGGCACACATTCAACATCTGTTTGATTCCATGCCACGTCGTATAGCATCACTTATTGCAGCGCGTGGTGGCTTCACCAAATACTGATTTTCGACATGTAATATTGTTTTTTTGCTTTGTAATTTTAATCGTTTATTTGTATCAACACAGGTCGTTTGTACATTAAATTTCATTCAATTCACACGAGTCTTTCATGGTGTTGCAATTTTTACAAACATGAGTGTAGTTTCAATGCAAATAAAATTTGAAATTGTATACTTTATGACCACCCTGTATATTGACTGTATTAATTAAAATAAGATTAGAGCTTTATTATTTTTCTTATTGTAGCCGTGGTAAAACATATTTAACAAATCTGTATGCAAGATAATAATTTGGGAATAAAATATCATCCAAATCTTAATTGAAAACAAAAAAATGTTAGTAGTTTTAACAACATTAGTGGAAGTACGTATACCATGTTATCATTAAAGGTATCATTTGGTGAGCATAAAAAAATTTGTTTAAATAATATGGAGAATTACAGATAAAATTATGCATTTGCGACTATAAACACAATGTAACGCTAATAACTTTATTTTAGGCTATATGTAATTAACTTTCTTTGTCAATTACAATGTATATCTTCATGAAACAGAGACATCTGACACATAAAGGTTAATATTGGAAGATATTAAATTTAACTGTGACAGCTATTTCTAACTTCCGCTCACATTTCAAAATATCTGCGCTCCGATCTTCAGTTTTTATTTTTATAATACTTATAATTTTTTGATTGAAATTTTATTTGACTTTTAGAATGAACATTTGTAATTCCGGCGTTAAGGAATTAATTATCCAAAGACATTTGTAAACAGCAAAATTCGGAGAAATATTGTTCTGAAAAATTCAATCTTGACATATATCAAATTAATTTCATACAACGGTTTGTTTACCCACTAGGATAAATTGGATTGGGAAATTTCAAATTCCAAAGATTAAGGAATTTTAAACATTGTCTTTGTTTAAACAGTGAAGCAAAAATTGAGAGGAAATAATTATTAATTTTATCAGTAAACAAGCGCAGAAATGAGTTTTGGGGAAACATAGTAAAATTTATCCAGTTGAAATAATATTTAATAGTACTTTAAATATTTAGAATAATTCATTGATACGTGTAAGAAGATAATTAAATTATAATGCAATAATAAATAAATTTAATACGCCTTTTTGGCGGAGCCTCTGAGAATGACGTGGGTGCACTTCGATGGTAAATGGACGACTGATTATTGTTTTAGAATTCGAAACGCGGTTACACACCGTTGCCAAATACAAAAAATGAAATTAAAATTACAAAATATGTTGCCAGATACGGAAACTATACTTGGTACATTTGGAAAACATGTAATAAAAGGAACAATTTGGCATTTTGCCAATTTTAGAAACTATACTTGTTAAATTTTCAGTTCCTGCTATTCTTAGTGGCAACAGTCAAGAAAGCCTTCAAACTGAATATGGTGTTTCTATTATGGTAGCCCACACGAATATTTAACTGCTAATTGATTTCCCTCTAAATATTGATTTTAATATTTTCATTCAAATACATAGAAATCATTTCATGGTGTTGATGGGGTTAATGCTCTCGTCGTATTTGGAATTATAAGTTTTTGGTTTTCGAAATTGAGATTTGCTTAAGTGCAGGTCGGGTTAATAATCTGTATTCTATGTTCAATGGCATGTAGCTATGTATTTTCCACTAGAAGCGTCCGAAATAATACGTCAGATAATCGCCATTATCACTTTAGAATGATCATCTCCATTATCACTTGATTAGACGCAAATAATACACACATGTAATCCATTTACCGATAATAATTTAAAAGCTAATGCTCACAAATTTCATATTATATTAATTGTAGTATTTGTAGTAGTTGTGGTATTTGTTGTTGTCATTGTATTTCCTTCATCGGCTGATCTCATGTCGAGACCCAAGGAGCTCCTTTATTTGTGCCTACGCAGTCTTAGTACATGATATTTAAAAGTAAGCATAGAATACTCAGCCTCCATTAACTGCGAATAACTTACATGAATTGATGTTCCAATATGTTACATATTTTAAAACGTGTTTCATGTAAATTGCAAAGCTTCCAGCTAAAATTTAAAAGTAAAATTTTGAACGCTCTGTGGGAACGATGCAAAATAGGATGCCGAAATGGACCACCAGAAAAGCAATACACGCGGCTTTAAACAAATTGAGTTCATCTCTTCATTACTTTTTTCTCTTCAACTTAGTGTGGTCTGTTTTGCCTTTCAGTTTTCCGAAGTTCCTGTATATCATAGAAATAACTGGCAATAGATAGAAATGAAACTGTTTTCAGAAGTATCTTTCTCTTATAACAGCAAAATGCCAATGATACTTCCCATTTCAATTATTTTTATATGTTGAATATCTTTTAAATTCGGTTGCTGGTGATAGGCAAAAGTATTTTGCCCTATATTAAAGGGGTGGTGCTAAACTTAAGCTCTTTTAAGCGCCATAAATTTAAGACAAAAACATATGTTTCTACCCTATGCCTGTTTCAATAAAGAAAACATTTTCTTATGACATTTTCTGTCAGGAGTGAAAGCGAAACTGGCAAGTATAACTCAGAGAAAATTTACAATTTTTCGCCTCGTGAAATACGAACGACGTTTTCTTTCTTTTGCTTTGAAAAAGCCGTCTTATCTCGTTTTTCTTGAGTCAGCTCTCTGTTACATTTTAGAAGTCAAAACTAATTTCAAGTTTGGAGTTGAAACACAACTGGTAAGAGTGAGAAAAGAAGAAAAAGATCAATTTTTATTTTTCCTTCCGAATATTACAATCTTCGGAATAAGAAAAGAAAGATCTAGCTGTCAGATATCAATTTTTTTATAAAAAAAATCAGGAAAAGGTATATTTTCTTCGAACAGGCTGCAAAATCTAAACGCTATACCTAGATAAAAGGTAAAATGAAGCAAAACGTAATGACAACGTTTGCGAATTAATTTATTATTGCAGCATTGAGAAATCGCAGATATATTCACTTTATTTTCATTTTTATTCAATTATTACTAATAATTAATTATTACTTGTATTCAATTAGTATCTATGATCAAATTAGTGATTCATGAAGGACCTATAAGACTATTATCATTAATATTTTCTGATTTTAGTAAATATTTTCTCTCAATGACTTTCAAGAAGATAAACTAAAACCAACACCGCACGTCAGCACTGATTAGAGAAATGTCCAGTGATGCTATCATATGAATGAGAATTAGTGCCATCATAAAAATTACCATTAGTGCCATCATAAAATTGATCATTAGTGCTATCACGAAAAAATATTCACCGATGCTATCATAGAAATGATCGTCAGGGCCACCATAAAACCTCTCATCAGGACTAGCATGAAAAAAGGTCCATTAATGGCATCATGAAAAAATCATTATTGCTATCGTGAAAATATGTCCACTGATGGAAATAATCCTTATCATGAAAATAATTATTAGTGCTAAAATGAAATTTATCACTGATGTTTTTACTAGCACAAAATTTGTCATTGACACCACTTTAAAAATGCTGGACATCAAACTCCCAAGTTACGAAGGCCTAAGTTGGCATTGTGGTAGTGTCTTTTCTATTGTGAATATGAGCAAATTTTAAACATAAATGCTAGCGAATCCTTGCCGGTTTTCTACTGATTTGTAGTCCAGGGTATTGTTTCCTTAAGACAGGAGTTTGAAAACTTCTCAGGAAAGTGCATGCTTTGGCGCAGCTCTATCTTAGCCGTTTTTGTGCTCCACAAACACAAAAACTACGAGACAAAAATTTAGCAGCTATATACATTCTAATCGTGCAGCTTGTTAAATCAAAGTCGAAGTTATTAAAATTCAGAATAAAAGCCAAAATAGTAAAGATAGTTGGAGAGATAGTTGAGAGATAGTTGAAGAGAATAGTTGCCAAAATAGTACTGCACTGAGTCTTGAGCTTCATTCTGTACGTACATAAAATATGTGTTAAATTGCACGGGAATGAACAGAATACTGTACAAAAACAATATAATACATAACAGGTTGTTTATTGTATAAAAATTTTGCATAGTACGCAGAAACGTGGTTTATTTTAACATGCTGTGCGTGCCACAACCAGTCATGATGGCCACCTTCTTCTCGGAATGAGAGATCTATGCAAAACAGAAAAGTTTGCCGTGAATGAAGGGTGACTGTATAAGAAGGAAATCTTATTGCGAAAGAATTCTGGCCAGAGAAATTTTATCTGACATTGAAAAAGGAGTGTCCATATCTGATGGTTGGTTAGTTGCATTTTTATGGCGGAAGGTCAGCAAAGCTCATTTTGACACAAACAAGGTGAGAACATGCACACTGTTATAAAATAAAAATAAATAAAAGCTGGTAAAAACATATTGAAAGTAATGTATTAAACGTACCAAACGAAACGATATAAAAAATCGTGCGAGATGGGTAAAGCCAATATTAGATAAAAAGGTTAAATATGATTTCATAGTTAAAAGGCTCACATAAAATGTCACAAAGGGTAAAATTATTTTGGTTAAAAGCTAATGAACGTTGTTGGTTAAAATTTATACAAGTGGTTAAAATGTGTAAAACATTTAATGGTTCACCACATGTGGCACGCACTAGGACATCTTCTCCCTTTAGAAGATATTGATGGGAGAAGTGCGTATGCCCAATGCGAAGTCTAGCCAAAATTACATCTTTATGACAGTCACTACTATAGCTAGACTGCCACACCTCAAGACGAGGTTTAATGAGATGAAGTTTATTGGAAACTTGTCTCATCCCTGGAAGGCATCTATTAAGATGGGTATTACTGCGATATGTATCCCCAACATAGGTTAAAATTTAATATTTGTTTCAAGGTTCAACGCATCGATAAACTATTGAGCACCTTCTATATATGCTAAATTACTTTAATATTTATAATAACTAACATGATATAAAACTAGGACAAATAGCTTACAAAGTTAGCGAGCAATCGAGTGTTTTGCACAGTGAGTCGATCTACTATTACAAAGTTAGCAATATTTGCACTTAATTTTTTTGTGATCCTTCCTTCATTCATTCATTCATTTTAGAATACAGCATTGGCCTGGTCGCCCTAAGCTGGAGGCAGATGTAAACAAAATTGACCAGGTAGCATAAATGTAATAAATCAATAATATAATCAAAGCAAAATATGTTAACACGTGATAGTTGTTGGACGAATAGAGGCAATGGTGAGGCGCAGGCTATTTCTGAGTCAATAGCATCCCAGTCTCGGATAGTATTTGGAAAAAAAAATAAAATCTGTGGTGTCTGATTTGGCATAGATAAGCAGCAATTTGAAGGAATGGTCCAGACGGTCAGATGTGTAAAATACGGAAGTAAATGTTGGGTGAATGTGAAGGGAGATATAAGATTATAGTATATTTTGAAAAGAAGTGTTAGGCGATGATATTTACGATTAGTAGCTAAGGGGCTAAGTCCAAGATTTTGTTTAAGTAATGGTATTGATTTGCGTGGTAACCAAAAATTGCAGATGAATCGGGCGGCTAAACTTTGGATAGATTCAAGTTTGGTGATGCTATTATTTGGCGAGGGTCCCAAATCACATTCCATATAACAAAGCTGGTAAGATAAAACTTTCATAACGTAGTAGACGGAATTGATTTGTGGGATGTTTAGGATGTCTTCGAAGATAGTAAAGTTTAGATCTAGCCATGTTTATAATTGTGGCAATGTGTAAATTCCACTAAAGATGAGAAGTAAAAGTGAGACCTAGATATTTAAACGCTTCAACAGGGATGATGGTAATGTTATCTGGATTGTAAGTGCAAAGCGATGGGTTATGTTTATAATGAACACGTAATGTAAACACATTTGTCTTCGTATATCGGTTTCTGTTTTTTCAAATTGAGAAAAAAAATCTTACCACTTTTTCAGTGTATCAAAAAATTATACTTCGATACGTTTTACTGTTTACGTTTGAAACAGTTTTACTGGGCGTGAGTCCACAAAATATTAACGGGTTTTTTTTGTGAACTTTTTCCTTCCCCAATTTTTCTTAACATTTTTGAGTTACATTTAAACGAAAAATTTCTACAATATTCCCGCCAAATTTAGAAAACGTGAAAAATAGAACAGTGTTTCCAACATTAACATATTTTTAATTATATTGAACATTTAAGTTTTACTTACTTTAAGCTTCTTGTCTCATAACTCACTTGAATAATAAACTTGTCTCATAACTTCTTGACTCATAACAGACTTGAGACTTCAAATTTTAATATAAACACAAGCTAATTACAGGACCGTAGCAATTTAAAAATCATGAGTGCTCTAGCAAAGTAAAAAAATGGTGTTTTTTGTAGGTTTTATGGCGCAATGTAGGTTTTATGGTGCCAGGACAACAAGTCATGGTGCAAGGACAACAAGTCACATGGTGCAAGGACAACAAGTTACATGGTGCAAGGACAACAAGTCACATGGTGCAAGGACAACAAGTCATACTGCGCGGGACCAAGAGTTTTCCGAAGAACCCTTGCCTCTTATTTCCTAGGAACCTAACTCATGGACACTAAGATGAGTGGTTTAGAAATGATATGATTAGGCGTTAAAGAAAAAAAATGTGCCTCGATATCTAATAGGAGGAGCTTGAACCCTCTGAGATCCCCCTTTCACCTTCCACTGGTTAACCAGTTTGTAGGTCTATGAATAAATTGTGTGATGTTCCAATACGCAGAAGGTTTTATGCCAATGCAACGCTCGTGAATGAAATTTAAAAGTAAAATTGAATGCACGAAGTAAATGATGTAAAATAGTTTCCCGAAATGGGCCGCCAAAAACGCGATACCGAGTTCCAAACAAATTGCGTTTATCGCTTCATTGCACTATGTTCCGAAGTCTATTTTTTACAGTTTTCACTTCCCAGTTGCTGGAATTTGCGACATCTTAAAGAATAAACGACAAATGATAGAATCCTTTGGGAAATCTTAGGGAATGTTACAGAAAATCTTTTACATCTAAAAGAAGATTTTTCCCAAGATACCGTAAACGCTGTCCGACTCCTGATAATTTAACTTACCGCTCTGTCGTGAAATGGGCGATGCCATGGATCTATGTGACGTCACATGCAAAAAAATTAATAAAGAATTAATTTGTTTTTATACTTAGTAATCCGGTGCTCCCTTATTCAAAGAATTCATCGAAAATTTTCTGTAGTAGCAAAGTTTTTACAGACGTTCACTGTTCAATTCGAGTTTAGAGAATAAACACCTTCGTTCGCTTGCCCATGGTAAGAAAAATGCGTTTTGTATTGTTCCGAAGAACAGATGCTTGGCGTAAGCAGTTTTAAACGCTGCGAGCATGAGATGGAAATATGTTTTTATTTTATCGATTGTTTCAGCGAAGAAATCCTTTTCGTCTGACACTTTGTGACAAGTATAGAAGTGAAACTGACAACTTTAACTCAGAAGAAATTTACAATTCTGCGTCTTTAGAGAGTGTGAAAGACGTTTTTGCTTCCTCTTGGAGAAAACGAGAAAAACTTCTTATCTCGGTTTTTTTTTGTTGTTGTTGAGTCATCTCTTTCTCTCTTTTGTTCTCACATTTTTGAGTTTGAAAACAACTAGCAAAAGTGGAAAAAGAGAATATGATATTTTACTTTTATTTTCTCACTTGTTCCGGCAAAACTTTGCAATCTTCTTCAGAACCAAAAGAAGATCAATCTTTAGGAAATCGATCTTTTAAATAATGAAATATGTAAAAAGTGAATTAGTTACCCGAAGAAGCTCTATAATGCTAATTCACTGCAGAGAAAATGTACAAAAGAAAAACAAGATGCGTCAGATGAGTTTAATATTTCGTTTTTTGTAGAATATATTTTTACATCCTTTAGTGAGAAGAAACACCATCTTCCGTATGCTAATATATTTTGTTCTTTGCCTTTACTAAACGCTCATACATAAATTTATTCTTTAGTATCTTCGTTGATAACAAGTTTTTTCCTTGATTAACGAAAGCAACAGCTAAGCACAAACAGATCATTTTCCCCAACTGTCTTTTATAGTGATGTATGCACCTGTATTAGAGACGGTACACAAAAATTCATCCACTGTTAATATTGAAATGAATGATTATTTACAAAGGTGCAAAAAAATTATATGAAGATTATTTTGTTATTTACAGCGATTTTCAACATTACGAGGGAAGCTTCAACCTAATACAGTCAGCTAACTCCTTCTCCATAAGAGTAACTGTTCTTATTTCTTCTCCTGTTTACCCATTCGGCACTTTTCTAGCAACGACAGGTTGTTTAGAGCTAGAAAAACACAAGAAACAACCCAATCTAACTTAACAACAATAGTTTACTCCGTCTTTAACGATTTAATTTTCTGCCGTCTGATGGCACCTGCATACTAATTGTTAAAGTTTGCTTCAATTTATCGGCATAGTTCTAAATAGACACTCGCACTCTTTATTTCAAATACATTGTACCTGAACAACGCGGATTATTAAGCTTTTCAAGAAGGAAAATATTTGATCCCAATTTGGCCATAAAAAATGGCAAATTTTATGATAACCGTCCAAATGTTAGCTAATAAATGTACTTTACAAACTAGAAAGTATTGCTTATATGCAATCCAAATATGAACCTGACGATAATGGGTTCAACCTTACTTCACAAGCACAATCAAGCTCATTCGATACTCCCTCATTGGAATTCTAAAAATCGTAGGACATGTATATTTTGTCTACTACGAGAGCTCCTCCCTCCTTTAAGCATGCGTTTGTCTGCTACTCAGGAGACGGGCCTTAGCCTACTTTTAATATGGGGACGTTCGAAGAAATGTATTCCCATTGATGCACTTATCGACATATTGACAATACAATTTTAATTTGCATTTTAAATAAAGTATTCTGTATGCAATATCACTACTAGTGTATTTGCAAACCTAAATATTTTCCAGCATTGTCCAAAAACAAGATTTCTGGCTTACTCACTCCTACTCAAAATGGATAAGTTAGGTTTCTATAGCGACTGTCTTAAGCCAGACTTAATTAACAGGAGCAGTTCTTGTTACAGGCAAACAGTAGGCCTCACTCACATATTGTGGCAATATGGATTTTTAAAATATATTCAAAAAGATATATATTCGAGGAACACATTTGTGATAGTGTTTTATAAACCCCCAGGGTTCAAAATATATAGCAATATGTAAAATATCTATAATAACGTATATGTGTGCGTGTTTAAGAGATTTATTAATAGATAAAATTAATAGCTTTAGTCCTTTATGAGACTTCCGGCCACAAATATATTTTCATTAACAAATAAACTACTGAAGAACTAGCAAAAAGTTAGCCAAGGTAGAAGAGAAAAGACAAAAAGTTTAATTTAGCTTTATTGGGGGAGTTGGTGGCCATGGTCAATACCGGTAAGCTGGTTGATAAATTGCTATAAAACAAAAGACAAAAATTCAGGAAAAGATAGTTTCAATAGGGATCATTTTTCTTGTAGTGGTGGTTACGTTTCAAATTAAGAAGGATTTCGTAACTCCTACTATCGGCTAAATGAACTTTCTTTTAGGAATGACTTTTAAAGAACTCATTTTACTCCTGATCAGTGACGTAGCGATGCCAATTCAACCAATGCAGTTGCATTGGGCTCTTAGGAGGACCTTTGGAAATCGGAGCTCCTTAGATAGCATAATTGTGGGATCCTGGTATGGAGTGAAAAGGCCCTCTACAAGCGATTGTTTTGGGGCACAAATTTTATGGCTAAACCACTGCTCTTGATAGTATTTTACTTGAAAAACTAATAACTTTTCATGTTTCAATTGAAATGTATTACATTTATTTATTATTTATTTATATAAATCGAACACTACGCAGATTAAATTAAACAACAATATCAATCAACGTTTATTGGCGTAGTGATACCAACGCCGATGTTATGGCGTGATTAGATGGTGAAACGTTCGAAAGAAAATAAATATTTCTGCCTTCGGTGGGACCTGAACCCACGACCTTCCACTTGCCGGGCGGAGGGGGTAGATCCTCCGCCCGGCAAGTGGAAGGTCGTGGGTTCAGGTCCCACTGAACGCAGAAATATTTATTTTCTTTCGAACGTTTCACCATCTAATCACGCCATAACATCGGTGTTAGTATCACTACGCCAATAAACGTTGATTGATATTGTTGTTTAATTCGTATTACATTTATCAAACTGGTTGCTTAAATTAGCCACTGGTCCCTAAATTTTGGCATTATTAATTAAAATTTTATTGTTTTAGGTGTATCTATATCAGTGATTCCAAAACTTTTCAGATTCTCGACAACATTTAGAACAAAAGCTTGCGACCTACCAGTAAGTCGCGACTCACGGTTCAGCAGCTAACAAGACACACTCTATAACAAAAAAAAATCGACGCACCAAGGAGGAGTTGTCCGATTGCGATAAAAATTGGTGGATGTGAAGAACATACATAGAAAAAGAAACGATTAAAATTTCAGAACAATTGAATGATTTATTGCAGAGTTTGACCGTTACAAAGGGAGGAAGTCAATAAGGCGTTGGTCCACCTCTGGCCTGGATGCAAGCTGTCACCCGGCGTGGCATAGACTGATAAAGATCCCGGATGGTGTCCTGCGGAATTTCTTGCCAAATTGTCTCCAACTGTCGGGCTAAATCGTCAACATTCCGGGATGGTTGCAATCGCCTTCCCATAGCGTCCCAAATGTGCTCTATGGGAGAGAGATCAGGAGATCTAGCTTGCCAAGGAAGTGTTGGGCAAGCTTGAAGACAATTCATAGCAACACGTGCCGTGTGCGGCCGGGCATTGTCTTGTTGAAACGTAAGTCCAGGGTGTCGCAAAAGGAACGGTAACACAACCGGTCGTAGAATGTCGTCTACGTACCGCTGTGCTGTAAGTGTGCCAGAAATGACCACCAAAGGGGTCCGGCTATCAAAGGAGATGGCACCCCCTGACCATAACGCCCTGTTGTGGGCATGTGTGGCGTGCGATAGTAAGGGCAGGATCCCCACGCTGCCCTGGACGTCTCCAGACACGTCTGCGGTTGTCGTCAGGACACAGTTGGAAACAGGACAAATTGGCCATGGTTTCTCAGACCAGTATGCCTGTAGTGCGGCTGCTGTGTCGCCCGACACAAAGGTTGGGATTGTGGCGTTGTTCCAGGGGCGGATTGAGTACACCCAAAGGGCCCATACCTTGGATTATCGGAAGGCGCGAGTCCTATCGCCCATCAAGGCGTACCGGCCCAATAAGCCCCTGAGTACTCCAAACCGGCACACGATCATCATCGGTCCCTAAAACGAAGCGGAAAAGGGTTTTACATTCTGCGGGACTGATCTAATGAATGGTTTTGGTTTTTTCAGAAATTTTAAATATATATAAAAAAGAAGCAGGAACACAACGTCGTCATTACTCCTGTTCAAGGACTACTGCTGGCGCATCCGAAAATTTGGGTGATTTTTTCATTTGCTATTTTACTGATGTTTAACCTTCTGTATGTAAATGACGTGGTGTTTCATGTATTAAAATATATGTCACCTAAGCCCGCATAGGTTAAATTCCCACAAACATATGTTCTGATTCTCAATATTAACCTATAATATTGCAAAATATTTATACCATGATTTCGTAGAAACAAAGTT
>QLNU02003225.1:41875851-41886623 GCA_006491805.2 Dysdera silvatica | reverse complement strand
ACGAGAACTTGGGAATAAAATTCACAAGTTGAAAAATTTCGAAGTTTAGCTATTACAATAAGGTTGAAAGAGTTAAATTGAGAAAGGTAATTTTAGAGAGCCTTAACTTCTCCCGAAAGCTTTGTGCGAAATTCCTGGAAATTAGATATTTTGTCCAGAACAACTTACGAACGTAAGCTGCAAAAGATAGAAATCGTTTCCGTAATCATAATACATTACTTACTTAGAGCGAAAATTGAGACGAGGAATCTTATTTCCCGCAATTTTCCTGCAAATTTTACTTTGTATTCTCGGAGAGATTTTAAAGTTATTTCAGATAACTCGGAAATAAAATTTGAAAAATTTCTTTGCTACTTCAGTAAATCATAAAATTGCGCTCAATAAAAAACATCGTTATTATCCTAATTATTTTTATTATTACAATAGGAGCTTTTTTAACCTGGCACGTTTGGGACCAGGCTGTGCCGGATTAGCCATTTTGCCGAATTATCGGATATCAATATGGTTTTAACGGGAATACCAAAGAAAAATTAATACAGTAAAATGATATTTAAAGTAGGTTATAATAAGCTGCTCTATTGCAAGGAAAAATGCACATGAGCATTGCGGTTCCAAAAACGTCTCTGATAACACGTTGTCTCTGTGATTCCGGTCTTTTCTTCGAAAGATCCTTAGAGATTATACGCAAATTTATAAGTTTTGCAGAGTTATAGCTTTTGTTAGATTCGGCAAATTTTATTAATGTATTTATATTTAATGCATCAGGAACCTGTTTCTTTCAGACTTTCGCTTCAGCTGCCGTGTCTCCTCCTTCATCCGACCTGGCGGTCAAGGTCAACAAACGCCCGAATCCACCCGAAAAAATCGAACGCGAGCAGCTTGATCGATGCCGGATTATGAAATATGCCGAACCAAAGAATGACGGATTGAAGAACTTCTACTGTGTATTATTTTTTTTTTGTTATTCGTTCTTTCAAAATGCGAAGCATACTTCGATACACAGTATTATGAATCCTCACGTAATACAAATAACATATAAATATGAGATCACAGGTTATGATCCCTGGACCTTCCGACTCCATGTCGGATGCTCTAGCAACTGAGCCACGATCTACGCGTAATTTCTCTCTTATAACGGTTTATATGGACACATGCAAAAAAGAAGCATTTATAAGTGATGACTTTGATTGCATGTGCCGCAACAGGAAATTATAAGTGTGGAGCATATTCCAAGAAATAAATTTGCAAGGAAGTGCAAGGAAGTCATAGAACTTGCGTAAATTGCATTTGGAACTCGTTTCTCGCGCGCAAAAAACGAGTTATGCAAGACGCCCTTACTGCAATGAAACAAGCCGTCTGCGAAGTCAGCTCCCTTGAATTCTAACGGTACTACTTGCCAGTTTACCGTTAGAATTCAAGGGATTCTAACGGTACTACTTGCCAGTTTACCGCGAGCGGACTACACAGTACCATGACTGTATTAATAAAGGTAATAAGCACAGTAATGTGTCAGTGTAATTTTAAAGAATTTAAAATCTCCAATTTTTGATCAAACGCTTTAAATAAGTAAAGTTTCCCGTTTTATTTACCGCAACTAAAATAAACCCTCCATGAACAGAACTTAAATCAATGAGCATAACTCAAATAAGCAAACATGTTTTCTATATTTCCTGAACGATAACTTCTAGTGAATGGAATTTTTGGAAAGACAAAGGAAGTCACGTGGCTCATTCCTAATGAAACGCCTGTATTTCCAACTAGATTGCGTTTGTGGCACTTTTGTGAAAATACAAGCATGGCTTTTTGAACGTTTTTTCGCACACACGTATGGTTAAAATTCCATAATAAAACATGTTCGACAAGAAATATATGCACTTTGCTATTTATGCTCTCATAGATATTTAAGCCGATTTTGCCAACATTAAAAGGGTAGGAAAATATTTTAGGCTTAATATTATACGTACATATGCTATTTATGGCACTATTATGCTTACGCAAGTTCTGTTAAAAGGCGTGATACGTGAAGAACAAATTCACGTAGTTAATATTCGACTAAACCAGGGATGGCGAACTTTTAGCACGCGTGCCGGAGTAGACAAGTACAAAATTTTTACCGACACGTCAACAATATACATGTGATGTCGTTTTCTAAACTCATAAATTATTCAAAATTTTATTTTAATGGTTGCAATGTACAAGTTTGTTATTCTGCACGAAAGAACAAACCAGCAAACACATAGCCCACTCTTAGAACAAGAATCGGAAGCTGAAACTACAGCTAATGTTAAGAATATCTAATTACTGGCCGAACAGCATAATGATATAACTTAGCATCTTTCATGAAAGGAATTTCATAAAAAATAGCTTCAGAAACATAATGGCCGGCAAATGTAATTCGGCTGGTGTATTACTAAATATGACGAAATAGGAACCAGATATAAAACAGTTGGTAATCCAGCAAGGCGCACAGCAGTATTATTCCGCTAATGCAATATAGTTCCTTCTCTCTTACGTTAAGAGAGTTAATAGAAGATACATTTCGTACATAAAACATGGGCACATATGTGCAATTAAAATCTGGTATTCATTAAATTTAGGAAAAAGACTCATTATAGCGAGCGCTGACGTCATTCAAGTAACTGACCACTCAGAGGACTTTATTCACATGGTGGGAAAGTTTCCTCCTGGAATTTTGGCAATCGTTTGTTTTTGCTTTCCAAATCAGGCGATAAATAGCCTAATGTTGTTAAGAGTTACTTCATTTTTCGCCAATTTGCGAACGAACACTTGTTGAACGGGCGTGAATAGGTCGTCATAGTTTTAGAAATGTATCAGGTTAGCTTTGCCACGAGTATGGACAGTCTGACGTAATATCAGATGAAAGACAAAACTTACTTCAAAACATTTATTTCAAAAGTATTATGAAGCAATTACGAATTGAAGCAAATATCGAGAAAGTGTATGTACTCACCCCAACTACTTTAGACAATAATAATATTTGATAATAACAACGTTTATTTAAACTGATGGAAAGTATTAATGATATCATAATGAACAGTTATTGGTGTGCATATATATTGAAATGCTTGAAATGAATGCAAAAATAATTCTTTCTGATGTGCATTTTGGGAACGTGAGAAAGAATGGTGCCTATCTTTCACTTACCATCTACCGAAATTATAACATCGCTTTCATGTAATATGAAAAGTATGATATTGCCAAACCGCAAGATTATATATAATTCTGAAATGCCAAATTGTGAATTAGTTCTTAAAATTATGAAATTGCTAATTAATTGTACGCTATGTCACGTAAGTATAGAAACAACAGAGATTTCTATGTACTCAAATTATAAGCCACATGAAAACCATTTATATTATTTCTATGAAAAGTTTAGTTATAAAAAAGCATTAAACGAAAATTATATTTGCCAATAATTGGGAACAAGTTTATCCTATGAAGTTATTTTTTAAAGTATTTTGAAGGAAGAAAACTCTCTCCCATTTTCAATAACAGCATCAAAAATGTGTGTGTGTTTACTAATAAGAATTCTCTAATCATTATCCATATTACACATCATAGAGCTTTGCGGGTGTTTTTATTAAACACAGTATGTTTAATAAACAGCGCGGCGGAATATCCCTCAAAGCTCTGTGATGTATATTAATAAACGCCCTGGAAGTCTTCATGAATGTATTATCCGTAACGTCTAAATCTAGGGCATGAGGTGATCAGTCAAAAATTATATTTGATTTTTTCGAGCCACAAAATATCATAAATTGGAAATATAGACTTGATGCAACATACTGCTGAAAGAGAAATTTTCTCCCTCTTAAAATCCATCCATGTGCTAAATGTTGTAGATCTACATAGTGTTAGTTTGTTAGACTTTTATGACGCAAAGACAACGAAGTTGAGAATATGACATATCTTTAAATAAATTTGAACCCATTACAGTAGGTAATGGAATAAACTGAGCATTTCCATTTGCAGAAATTACATCCCCGAAAATCAAAGAACAGCCTTTCAAACAGCTTTTCTGATTCCTTTTTCTCGTTATGCATCATGCTCTCAGATGTATTAACCGTCGGGTGCATCGAGATTAAAACTTTTTCATCTGAAAATATAATTATTTTAGAGATGACAATATTATATGATTTATTAAATAATGCGGTAAAAATCTATACTGACAAGGTTTTAATAAATGAAAATTTTCTTATAATCCACACTATATTCTTGCATAAATATTGTTTATACTTTATTCTTCTACTTCAAGTGCTTTCTCTGATTTGGTAGTTGGTGCCCGAACTGAAGCACATATCCCTATTTCTGATTACACAAAGCTTTCTTTGCTTATTCCATTGCCTAGTCTTGAAATCTCCCCCTCCTCCTCTTTTTCTGCTTCTGATTGAGACGGTTTGTATTTTTTACTCTCACTTCGTTTCCGCAAAATGCCAACTTTATTCTCAGATATTTAATACATGATAGCTTCTTCCGTACTGGATTTGTTCTGGACTTCTTTGTTAGAGGTCTCATCAGTACATATTAATTTATATATAATTAATTTCTTATGTCAATTTTCGAAGAGGCATGACTATCCTTATAATTATTAGAATGGAATTGTAAAAGCTTTATTTATGTAATTAACTACAAAATTAATAAGTAACTATAAAGTTATAAAATATCAATTATCATATATTGCGAATTAGTGATTATTTATAGAAATCTAAAATTATTATTTAGTTATAAGTTTTCATTTATGTCTATATGTCTGTATCTCGTGCGGTAATAAAAAATACTGTTTCGTTGCAAGGAAAATATTTAGATACAATATAAAATTTATTCATCATTGAATTAAATCATCATCATATCATTCATTTTATGATTTATATTAAGTTTAACACTACATACTTAGTAAAGATACCAAAATACATTGTGATAATTAATATTAATAAATAAATATTTAATTATTTCATTTATATTAATTACAGAGGAATACAAAATTTTACTTATCCAATTATGTTTACAACATTTCAACTCCAGATATGTATATTAACGCTGGTTTCAGCAATGCAGAGTTTTTGAAATTATTGGAGTGTCGAATATATTATACAGGGTTTTCCGAAAACATCGAATCAAAAGCATATGGCCGTGATCCTTGTGCAAAATGGACCATAATGACCAATGGAGATTACAAACCAAGAAGTAGCCTGGCCCGAAATTTCAACTCCGGCGCGGGGTGGCTAAATTGCCTTGTCAAACAGGTTTACAGGCGTGTTGGCATTTTTTGTGGTTGCTGAGATTGGCGACTTGATTTTATAATTGGCGCAATTTCATAAATAAAGATTTTAGGGCTCCTACGTAGGGCTGGAAACTTCCCTCAGTTATGCATTACGAACATAGGGGACTCCTAGGGCCATGAGAGCCCTCTTGGTTCAAAAGCAAGAAGTTAAGTTTGAAAAATAAAATTATCAAGACTCGCATCACCGATTAAAGAAGTTTGCCTAAGGAGTGTTTCAATTTTTGCTACGAAGGGCCAGGCAGGAGATGGGTGGGAAGGGTGCATTGCACAGAGGCCCCGTGCGGCCAAAGAGCCGGTACTGAAAGGAACAAACCCTCCACCCAACGAACGTTAGCAAGAGTCCGTAGACGGATGCCTTACCAACTGCGCTACTGGGATACCCCCGCCTGAAGTTTAAAATTACTTTGTGCACTTTCATACAAATCGACACCCTTCTCACTTCTAGGATTCGTACCAGATCCGTCAATGCCCTCCACCTGCCAATCATAAACTTTTATGCTCCGAAATTTTTTTTATTTTTGCTCATGGTTTACAGACACAAATTCACCAGTCTGTCCTGCAGGTAAATAATAAATAGCTTGATAATAAAAGTTAGTATCGAAAAATTACCCTTGATCCAGTAGCGTACGCAGAAAATTCCTAAAAGGGGTTGGTTCGAATGAGAAGGTTTACCTCTCTATAGCTTGGGTACCGTAGACAAGCTGTTGCCAACCTTTCGGACTACTAAATTCATAATTTTAAATCTCGCGGACTATTAACACGTTTTTTTTTTAAAGATAAATACAGGAGTTCCCCTAGCAACCACATTGCCGCAAATGAGGGTTTTTTCACTAATTGCCTATAATTATCTCAAGTTCATTATAGATATAAAAATTTACAATTAATTATTTTAATAGAAAGTTAGAAATTAGTACTTAAACGTTTAGGAACCTATCAAGTACATTTCATGAATTTAGTGCAATATAATCGCGACAATTGTCATTCAGAATATTAGAATTTCTTAAAATATTATTTTTGTTTTATTATTAATAAAACATTAAAAATGCAAATAATGTCCAGATTTTTCTAGAATTTTGTCCACCGGTTAGCGACCGCTGCCGTAGACATATGGTTAATATTCACCCGATTGCTGGGGGTTATGGCCGACATAAACCCCCCTTCCGTACGCCTCTGTCTTAATCGATTCTATATTAAGACTATGGGCGTTAAAGTTTCGGTTCAAAAATAACTTGCCAAAAGTTCGCCATTCCCGCCAAAAATTGGCGACGGCGGAAGTTGGGAAATTAAAGGCCAAACTTTCAAATACAATTTTCATTGGCTCGAAATTGTTAACTCCCACATGCCACATATGCACAGCGAATAAGCTATCCTTTTTTGTTTTTTTTTATAATACAATCCAGATGCCGCCTATTTAACAAATACGTTCACTTTAGGAGTGACTTTTTTCCATCCAATCATGTTTTGTTATTTTTTTTATAGTCATAATTCTCTGAGTATTCATTTCCGACCCCTCCCTCATGTAAAGATCCATTATGGTCCATTTTGCGCGAGGATCACGGCTATTTACTTTCGATACGGTGTTTTCGGAACACCCTGTATACATTTATACTCTCGTATATTACTATCTGACAAATAGCGATTTATTTTAAATTATTTGGATGAGCTTGGGCCCCACGGGCCCATATAATTAATTCTACGCATATGGTTGGTTTAGAAAAATCTATCCATTGTAATTTGCTAGATAAAAAATACGATAAATCATCGGTTATGTTTAGCATCATGGACTTTCTATAATCACCATTGGTTCCTATAATATTTATATAGTAGTCTATGTAATATTTATAGTATTCCCCTTGGCAATGGAACATGTAGTAATTTTTTTCCATTATGGTTTCCTATAAACTTTGACATTACAATGATCATCTCTCGAGATCATCTCTAAAATATAACCATTTCATTTATATGGTTTACATTTCTATGTGAAATATTATATTATTTCTTTTCTAGAATAACTTTTCAAAATTTTATAGTCCATGAGAAAATCCTTTTTTTAGTCGGTATTTGCCTATCTGGTATTATTTGTTACAGGTTTCCACTTTGTTTACGCAACATTTCGAAAAAAATTGTTTACATATATTTTGAAGCGCCCCATTATCTTATTTTAAAGGGCATGATATTTGAATAAATCGATATATCTTAAAAGCAAGATAAAAAGGCTTTGTTTCCCAATTTTCATTCAACCGTGCAAATGCTCATCGCCTTTGCGAATTTCCATATCTCTCTCTGCGAAACACAAGACTCTGGAATATTTTATTCTTGAATATAAAGATTTCTTTTATAAAGCAAATTTTAAAATAATTTCAAAAAGGCCATGTTGAACAGCAATGCAAAAGCGAGCAATTTTTGCACAAGTTGCGTAAATCGAGACGTTGATTTTTCCGATATTTACGCAAGCCTGTCCAAGTTTTCAAATTATTATCCAAAAAGAAAATTTAAAAAAAAAAAAGAGATGAAAGCTTATGTAGTAAAACGCAAAAGCTGTTTGCATTACGCATGGGACGAATTAAATGAATGATATTGTATATTACATACACAAATAATATGTAATATTAGGATTGAATATATTCTTTGATACCAATTATATACTATATATTATAAACAATTTATATAACTTAATAGCAACAAAATCCAAAGTATATATAAAATTGTTTCATAAAATACAGTATGCTGATTTATAATATACGCATATGCATGCATTTATATTATACATATGCAAATTTAGAACCGTCAACAAGGGCTTTTTCAAAAAGTACATGCTCGACGATTTTTCTTATGGCGTGACATCAATACTCTTTCATAATCAATATAAGGAATTGTTTAAGTATTACGTAAGCACCTTTGGGGGAAGGGTGTTGCTGTTGCGATTATTTCCCTATATTAGTCAATGTTAATTTTTGCTTAACAGTATATATGGGTATAAAATGGCCAAAATATTGCTTACGTAATACTTGAACACTTCCCAACCGGCATTGCTCTTTTATCATTATTCAAAAAATCTAACATCTCATTTCTTACGTTTTTAATTTTCTGTATTTTAAGAACTTATTTTATGTAATTTAAAAAAAAAAACTTTTTTTTTAATCTGGAATAAATTTTCCATTATAAAGGAATTCCTAAAAATTTACTTCATTAAATCGGAATATTTTACTACATTATTTTAATGGCTTTGAAACGGGGATTTTTTTTTCGTAACAAAGGATTTCTTGATATATTGGTATTCGTTATAGCGAGAATATACTGTATAATTAAAATTCGTATGGTATCCTTGCGGCATTTGTGGACAAATGGCACAGGGTACCAAATGGAACATCTATATCTCTATGACTGAACGTATCTCATTTTGTATCTAGACTAGAGCCTCCTTTTAATTACAGAGCTTTTTCAACTAAACTCATCTTTTCGCTCTAATATTGTAATCACCATCAGGATAGGGAGAGAGGGAATTAACCTTAGGTTTTGCTACTCTTGCCCCATGTGCAGGATTAACAAACCTGTAGCATGAAAAAATAAAATATTATATTGTACTTACAAACAGGGTGGTTGGAAAACTCCTTATACACACGCAGATAACTGTCGAAAGGAGAGAGATATATATATACATAAACGTCATATATAGGTAAAGTAAAGTGACTATGCGTTACAAGATGAGGCTGCGTGCAACGCCCCTTGCGGAAAAATTCAGAACTTAGAGCTGCTATCTCGAAAACTATTCAAGATACGGGGAAAAAAGTCAATTGCAAAGTTGTTAACCACCAGCTAGTTAGTACGAAACGATATTTTCTTCATCACCTTAATAGGTCAAAACTTGCGATTTAAGAGGTTTTAAAGGTATCCATCCAGCAACGCCATTGTTGGTCAAAATTCCGAAATCATTACGAAAAATACGATTTTATTATTGTAGCGTACACATTTGCATATCATGCGCTTTGTGACGAGATTGTGTGTGCAATGAAAGTATCGCCCTTACCTGAAGCTTCCCCTCTATGCATAGCTGTACGAAGGGAAAGCTGTCACGCCCCTTTCGTGACAGCTTTCCGTTCGTGGAAGCACAAGGTGACATAAGGAATCTAGTAGAAATTGAAGAGAGATTTGATGTTTGGAGGATCAAAATTAAGTTTTTACAAGGATGGCGATCTCGGTTGACGGATGACTGACGCGTCTTGGAAATTGAATTTGTGTTTTTTCTCCCAGCAATGAACTGCGATGGAGAATTTATTAAAATCAGCCTTTGATGCGTAACGTTGATGTTTTTTAATTCTGCGCAGTAAAGCTTGTTTGGTCTGGCCGATGTAGGATAAATTACATTGGCACCTGTGTGTAGTCTCCTAGCTATGGTAAAACGCGATAGCATCCGTCCAGTAGCGCGCTGCATGCGGCTTGCGATTTCACATGCTGTCAGCCGTCGATCTTTCTTCGCCTGTAGAATAAGATACCTGTCCTCCCTTGTCGTGATTGCTTGTGGACAACGACCACTAAACCTTCAGACAGCTGTTCCTGTCGTTCGAAATGCCGTCCATGCTCGTGACACGATGCTGTGTGCGATTACGAACTCCTCGGCCTCACTCGTCACACTTCAACCTTCTTCCAACTTTCCAATGATTCGACCTCGAGTAAATTCATCCAGATGTTGTCTACGGGGCTGTCTGTTGAATATCTCGCACTGCTACAGCAACTTGCCGTCGTTCAAACCGATATACACTGTGCAATAGCTTCCACAGAAAAGCTGCTTGTACGCCGCCCTCGTGCTTTATACCCTACCCACACGCCCACATTACATCATGATGCGTATACGCAAATGCCCTACCGTGTAGGACCCTAGGCAGTCTCCTGATTGGTCTTTCGGTCAGTTCTGCCTGTTCGTTCCGCTGTTATGTTACTTTTTCCATCTTATCCTTAATTTTTGCACACCAGTGCACCTCGTAGCACTCTCTATCGTTAACTGATGAGTTGAACTTTCCGTCTATATAGCCAACAAGTCGCCAGATAGCGTTATTCGGAAAAAGTAGCCCTGCTGGCAGTTGCTTTGGGACAACCAATTTATATTTACATTTACACGTATAAGTTTCGTTCGATGCCAACAATCCCTCCTTCTGTACGTCTTATTTTATGAGTACATACATATACATGTATAAAATAGCATAGCCAATAAGGAATTTCTATAATTTATGCACACTATTTTTTCTGCAGAACAACTAGTATTCTCGTTTCGAAGTTTTTATAGAATCTAAAGGATATATTCATTCAAAATGGAGGCCTAGAAGATAGAAAATTATTTATGTGCCTCAAGTTATTTCTGCAATGCTAAGTAAAATCTCTGCCCAGGATAAAAACGATGATGCGTAAACCAAATTGATCTAAACAAAATAAATGCGGCGCGGGCTTTATTTAGGTCATCTAATATTTTTCGCCA
>QLNU02003225.1:41863254-41875751 GCA_006491805.2 Dysdera silvatica | reverse complement strand
AATTATTTTAATATTGTATTCTAATTATTTATACTTCGGAGTCATATTTAGATATAAATTAATAAATAATATTGATTATTCTAAATATTTAACCCTTCAATAACTTATATTTTAAACTGGATGAATCGTACTGGGATTTGTTGACAACCAGCACTATAATATATTTTTTGGTCTTGATGCAATTTGAGTCAAAACAGTAAGATATTATACATTTAAATTATCCCTAATGAAGATAACCACTTATTAGTTTCAATGTTCACAGAGAATAAAATAACTTTTTCATTAAAATCAGCCACTGCATTTTACAAATACATATTCTGTTTTGGCCTGAAATTTCATTTTTAGGTCTGGGTATATATCTAGAATTTCATTTCTGGTCAGTGTATTTCTGGAATTTCATTTTTGGTCAGTGTATTTCTAGAATTTCATTTTCATGTGCGGCTATTTAGTGAATTTCACATATAGATCTCGGATTTATGTTTTTTATCCAGTCTGGTTAATGTAGTCATTTCTAATGTAGTCTTAGTTTTCACTAAGGTAATAATCATTGTCTCAAAAAAAAATAATTGTGACAGTGAAGAAACACGTAGTCGAGGGATTGACGTGAGCGTGGTTCCCAATCCAATGGCGTTTTTTGCCGAGGAGTTCAATGGAAGTCAGAAGTGGACTGATATAGTTATTGTTACTCAGAAACCGTTGTTGACTTCGATACCTCGTCGCCGTTGTTTACATTTTTGCTCGCCCTATGCCGTCTAACCCTCTCAGACACTAACAATGGTATATTCTTGGATAGCTCATACTTTTTTCGATGATATGAATGTTTAAAATTTCATATTGGTATATGAGCGAGTTTCGGCCGACACTGAATTTTTTTTTTAAATTTTTCACTTCCTAAAACTAATTCAATGTTTTGGAATACTCGTGAAGCGCATAGATATATCCGAGATCTGTCAGTTCAGATCAAATATAGTGCCATTGCTGCTCAAAGTCCTCAAAAATACTAATTGGAAAATTCCGCGGCCGCCCAAATTGGCCTTTTGCGTCGAGCCCCGCGCAAGTTTTCAAAAACCGAGAAAGAAACCTAAAGAATCGTCTAATACATTCCATACCATAACATTTGCAATTGTTTTCTTACTGTAGTATACTCAGATAGATGAAAATGGATGCAGCATTTTTTATAATCTTAAACATAGTAAGTCATTAAAGTATAATCATCGACATCCATTTTCAATCCACTGCAGGATGGAGCAAGGGCAGGTTCAAGCAAAAGGTCTGGGGGGGCTCCGATTTCATAAGCACCTAAAGAAGGGTACTCTGTTTGCCACAATTTTTTTTGTTCTTGGTAAGCCTCTGAGTAGAGTACTTAATAAAAAAAATTCCGAAACAAGCGCCATTTCGAGTTCTAAATGTCGCTCAAAACACGCCAAGGTGTGTCTGGGACCCTCGCCAATATTGAGAAACGCATTTTGAAAGTTGAATAAGGATGCGAAGGAAATAAAAAGATATGTTTCAAATACTTACAAGCAGCATCCTGTTTGTAATTTTTTAATATATATTAAAATGTATATTACATCAAAAATCCACCTCTACGGTTGCAAATGCGCAAAAATTTTTCCCATAACGTTTTCTACATTTAAAGGAATATTTCTATCACATGCAAGCGACGCTAGTCCTACACAGTGGAGAATCCAGAATATTTCAAAGGGGGGGGCCAATGGTGCATAGAATTTTTGGTGAAAAAAATGGCTAGGGGCCACATCAATAACTACTTTTTATGCTCATTTATCAATGTTAAATGACTCAGAATTTCATCCGTTAGAATTCCGTCAGAATTTCCATTTCATCTGTGTATGATATTTTGTTATGATCTACATTTACCTCCTGGAAAGCGTTTGAAGACATCCCCTAGTTACTGCTGTTGTTTGCCTCAACAGCAATCTCATCAATTAAGAAACAATTTTTATCAACTTTTTTTAGACAGCAGTGGCTATCTACAAACGCTTTCCAGGAGGTAAATGTAGACCATTACGCAATATCAAACACAGTTGAAATGGAAATTCTGACTGCAGATATTTCTAATTATGCCAAGATATCTAACCTCACTGATGAAGATAGGATAACAGTGCTAAAAAGTCTTTGCGAACCATATGCAAATTGCAATTTTCCCACGGCTGTCGCTAGTGCTGTATAAAGTCAAGGAAAATCTCACCACAGTCGGAAGTTCTGTCCATCTGAACTGAGTAAGCATAACTATCTAGCTTACCCAAATGCAGAAAACAGTGCCTATAGCAAATTTTGTGTGTTCTCTTTTCACCCCATTAAGTCTGTTTAAGATTGACACAATCCACACATCAACTTGTTTCAAAAGAATTTAATAATTGGAAGAAAATGCCATTGAAGAAGTTCAGCCAACATAGAACTTTTCTCTATCATAAGGATTCAGTTCACAACGCCGATGAGTTTTTAAAACGTCACAAAAGGAAGAAATAGATGAATGAAATTCTATAGATGAAGTAATGGACAGAGGGCAAGCAAAAGCAAGTTTTGCACAATAGGGTTGTTTTCAATCTGTTACTAAACTGGTGATTTTTGTGGGAGACAAGGGTTGGCCATTGTAGAATTGTATAAACAAAATCTACTACTATTTTTAATTATTTAAGTATCTTGCACTGTAGAATTATTAGTAATTTAATAATGATAAAAGTACACAAAAAAACAATCGTAGTTGATATGGAGACTGGCCCTTTATTTCCACCAAACATTCCTTGCACCACTGTCCCCCTTGGGAATATTCTGGGTGCGCCACTGCTTATGACAAAAAAAGTGGAGAAATAAAAAAATCTTCAAAATTATTTTTAGAATTTAGTACTCCCTCCGTCCTAAAATATAGTATACATTTAAAAAAATTTTTGTTCAAAAATATGTTATAAGTTTGAATTTTTTTTTTCATCTGACTATGTGATATATGTACATTCGCTCATTCGACTTTTTTGACCGAAAATAATGCATATTCATTCATTCGTTCGTTCGTTCGTTCTCCTTCCTTTCTCTTTCTTTATTTTCTTTCTTTCTTCCTTTTGCACCCGAATTCTCTTCGGGAGCGGATTTAATGGCTGTAGTATTATTTATTCGCTACAAGAGAAATTGTCGTTTAAAGCACTAAAATCTTTCTCTTTTAATCAATCGTACTTTGTAATCACTACGTTTCTAATATTCTCTAAACGTATTTCAATCATACGTTGCTTTCACAGTATTAATTTATTCTTCAATACTTATCGTTTGGGACACTAAATTCTTTCACTTCAAATCAATCGCACTTTGCAATCACCATATTTCTATGACTTTAATTTCTTCGAAAAAAACAATAAGTTCTTTAGAAATATCAAATTAATTATACTGACTTCGAAACTTGATAGTTAATATCAAAATTTAGTAGAATAAAATCATACGAACTGAAGTTGTTCTATTTTCAAAAAATCCATCCATACTACGAAGACAAACTGTCAATTTTAAAGAAACCATCCAGCACGCGATAAGCATCCAATCTTCCAGCGTTGCATTTAGTAGAACGATAAATAGCTTTAAAAAAAACCGAGGCAAAATAAAAACTTAATTTCTTCCATTAAATTATAATCGTACTTGAAAAATTAAATACTTAATAAAATAAATTAAAAGACTCTCGTCTCATTGAACGTGCGATAGGAAAGCACATCTATCCTGTCACACCTGAACGAGCTCTAGTTACTACTCACTTAAGCAAAAAAGCCTACATTTAAAAGTGTTTTTGTTCGTCAGTTACACACTAATCTTAGTTCCTTACTCAAATGTTTACTTCCTCCGTTAATCGTCAATGGCTTTTTAAATGGATGCCATATTTTCGAACAGAGGGAGTATTTATTAGTATATAATTAAACAATTTAAAAAATGTTTTTTATTCACTACAAGTACTAATTTTAAATGATTTTTATTTGTTGAATCCAAAAATCCGAAAGTCGCACTTAGAACAGCTCGGGGGGAGCCGAGTCCCCAGAGCCCCCCTCTGGATTCGCCAGTGGGATGGATATCTCTCTGTTATCACACATACATGTAGTGCGGTGAAAGAAATACAGAGGAAGCAGCCTTACTCTCACCACGTTGGCCAGACGGGTTGTCAAGCTGGATCTACAGTTTTACGAAGAATCCGGACTTCGGTCACCACAGCCAAAATTTTGCACTAAGACATTGCCTCCTAAATTTACCCTCTAATTCTAGGAGGAAATGGCTAAGACAGGACCCATTGCAGGGCTGCCATTAGAAAATTTGTTCAAAAAAGTTGCTTAGGAAAAACAGTTACATACCATCACTGATTTAGTAGCAAAATAGTTGCCTTTCAAACTTATCATCATCATGATTGTCTAGGATTAGGCGAATTGCCCTTTTCAGCTTCTTTCCACTTAGATTTTTGTCTGCCTCTTTTCCCATCAGGACTTGTCAAATGCTACTTGTGAAAAGTTAGTTGATATATATAAAAAAAATTGAAATATAAATAAAATATTTTAAATTGACATATTTAGTAGTCTAAACACGTATGAAAATAGGAACTCTAAACAATTTTTGAAATTGCAAGCATCAAATATTTCATCATGTTACAACCTGCTTTTTATTTCACAAATTAAAATTGGATCCTGAACATTTATTCACAATATAACCGAATATGTTAATTTGAATTTGTCTGCAGATTTTTTCACCCATCAGTAGATAATTTCAAAATATACAACACAAAATATCTTTAGCGAATTAACCAAACTGTGTGTTTTAGATAAAATGTGAATGACGTTATAAATACATATAACTGAAAATAATATTTACTAATCAAAGAATTTCTACTTATACAAATTATCATGCAAAGATCATATTTAAATTTCAAACTTTATATGGGAATTAATTCGTTTCCAAGAGAAAATTACATGAGTTCGGGTTTCTTTCGGAAGAAAAAGATATCTATTAAATTTGATTTTCGTTTGCTAACAATTTGGTTGAGTGGTGTGCTTATTTTCATGTTCCCTCTCTTTTATTCGTAATTTTTCAGCTCCCTCCTGCATCCCTTTTGAAACTCTAATTGAACTTAAATCAGACTTTGCTATAGCTAATTTTAGTCTTCTGATTCATTATGGAAAGAGGCTAATAATAGAGTCCTGTGTATCTATCTATCTTTCCCTGAGCTAAAAGTTTAACTTGAGTTTCCTAGTTTTCGATTGACTGTTTTCTAGTTTTCATTTCTTCTTGCCTCAGTCTCTCTTTCTCTATATTTTCTTTCTTTGCTTGTTGCTCTTTTAAGGACAGTTCTCTTGGTATTTTCTGTTCATTTAAACAATTATCATAAGATTTATTGACACTGTATGCCAAATTAATAAGATTTTTTGTTATGAGCACTTACGCAATGTTTTGAAATGTTTTCACATAATCTCCAATTACTGGTCTTTCATTTAACACTCGGAATGACATACTAGGCTTATTATCCACCAGAATTCTTTTTCAGATGGAAAAATCTCTCTCCACATTGGCATTAAAATGTGACAAACACAAATCAGCTTTCACCAATTTCTCAAGTGAAGGTTACTTGGTTCCCCGAAATCTGTTTCCGGCACAAAATCTCTCTCCAGAAATGATCTATTCTGACTTTTGTGTCGTAAATACTATGGTCTGATTGTAATAACCTACACTTATCTTTGATGTCCATATCTACTACTCCAATGAACGGGAGAGCTTTAGCAAGCTTTCCAACAAGTTGTAAACTTTTCGGTTTTCAATATTGCTTTAGTCTGAAGTCACAATATGATATTATATTTTTATTCGTTCAAAGGTTCACTTTTTGTCTCCTATGTCTTAGCTTATTCATAGCCCAGACTCCGTATTTTCTATTTTATCTTTATTTATTGTCTTTTTTCTTTTTTTTTAAATTTTAGAAATTGCATCACTCTTTTCTGGCTTTATTTTACGCACTCGTCCTCTGGGTGTTGATAAATGCAAGGGACACAAAATCCTTAAAATATTTTTAAATTTGACTCATGCACAGTCACGTTTAGAAATTTTGAAACTGGTACACTTGGTCCTGAAGGATGAAAGATACTTATTTTAAAATCTTGTTCAGAAATAGAAATGTCTTTTACAATTCCAAGCCGCCAATTTCCTTGATATATGCAAGCAACATTACTGTTATTCTTTACACACCCAAAAGAAATCCCGTCTTGGAGATTTTCTTTGGAAATTTTGCAATCAATAAAATGTTTTGAAAGGAAAGCTTCACTAACTCTTATAGTACCTATGTTTAAAGGAATGAAGCTGTGATAAGCTTGAGTGTTCAAAATCCTAACACAAGAACTAAATCTGTCCGTAAGAAATTCTGCTTGCTCCTCAACCTTTGATTGTACCACAATGACATATTTGATTTGAGATATGTTTTGTTTACAAAACTCAAACATATCCTTTGGTGTTGTGATATGATCCTGGGTAATTCTTTGAACGTCCGCTTCTGATACAAGTCTTTTAGTGGCCTCTCTAATACCATCACAAAGTCCCTTACCATATGAGGTTGCAAAAAATGCCACTCAGCATTCAGCTGAAAATATTTTTCGTAATGACTGAGGTGGTTTATAATTTTTTTTTCGATTTTTGTAGTACCCTGATGCCCCCATCAACAGAAATGTATAACCTTTCCCACATATGGAACAGTGGCTTTTAAAAGCTCAATTACTTCCTTTGGAACGTGTGAACCAGTGTTTGAAAAATAATGGGCGACCCTAATTATTCTTTACATTATTATTTTTTTCTCTCTGAATGTTGTTATCTTTCACCTTCTGTAAAGTGAGAAGAAATAAGTGAGGAAAGGAGGGAGAACGAGAGAATTCGTTTCTTCCTGAGGCTCACGGGAAATGTTTTGGCGTGGGTTGATCCATTTTTCTAAAATCCAAAGCGGCCGCTCAAAGTCATTCACTATACAAGCGTCTGGAGACAGGACGGGAGTTGCCGATCTCCGCCTTCTGCGCATGTGCGTGGACTTGACATCTGTTCGTTGACAAAAAGGATAAGTAATAGTAGATCGACTCACTGTGCTAAACACTCGATGGATAATATAATACACAATATTATAATACACATTCATAATAATATAATACACATGCCGTTTCGTCCTATAGTCTCAAATATTGGCACCGCATGTCACGCTCTTTCAAAGCATTTAGCGCAAAGATTTTCTCCATTACTATACAATAACTCCTTTACAATCAAAAATTCTCTGCATTTCGCTAACAGGCGTCGTGATATTTCCTTCATTCCAAACACAATGGTCTCGTTTGACGTAAAAAGCCTCTTCATGAACGTTCCGATCCAAGGATCCGTTCAGTCTCTAGCACGGCTCCCTAAGTAATTCCACTCCACTGATTTTGAAGTACGTGAACTTACCAACCTGACCGAAATTTATATTTCACAAACTTGCTTCAGTTTCCAAAATAAGTTCTTCCAACAAACAGATGGTCTCGCTATAGGAAACTCAGTATCTCCTATTTTATCAGATATCTATTTGCATTATGTCGAAGAAAAAATTCACGAACATCTTCATTTCAAATTATGGGTCCGGTATGTAGACGACATCTTTGCAATTCTAGATGGTAATAATACTGATCTCAAGGTTCTCATCCATAATCTCAACACGTTCAATAATCATATTCAATCCTCATTTGAATGCGAAGTTGACAACAAACTTGCCTTTCTGCACATTCTGGTCATGAAAACAGACTTCGAATTTCGTTTAAGCGTTTACCATAAACCTTCTTCCATTTCGTTGCCACCACACTGTTCGTCAGCACACCCAATGTCTCAGAAAATGAGCAGTTTTTACTGGATTGTATTCAGTGTATCAAAATTTGCTCTACTGAAGAAGACCGGAATAAGGAACTCGAGTTCATCAAAAACATTGCCATATTCCGAAACTGCAAACCGTCTATTGTTGATCGGGCCGTAAAAAATTCTCCTCCAAAAAACCGGACACACATCTTTCTCCCAACAGCATTCCTATTTTACAAACCATCTGCTTACCGTTCTTTTCCAATATCAGCACTAAAATTGCTACTATTCTTAACAACTTTAATTTTAAAGTCTCTTTCACGCCCATCAATAAACGTTGTATTTCAAAACTAAAAGACTCGGTTTCGGATCACAACTCATGGGGGGTATTTATGAAATCCCATGCTCGTGCTCAAAATCGTGCATCGGCCAAACTCGTCGTGCACTCCGGTTCAGGGTTAAAGAACACCGGGCATACGTACAAAAGAAAGAATTGACTAAATCACCCATAGCCGTTCATTGCTGGTCTTTGGACCACAAATTTAACTTCGATGAAGCGAAGTTAATCTACAAACCTTCATCTCCTGCTGATCTTAATTTTTTTTTTAAACTTTTTTAATCCATCAAAACATCGAGCACCTGGTGAACGATTTATCTATTACGGCCAATATCCATCCGGCGTGGTCACGTTTTCTCCTCTTAAAATTTCACCAATAATTTGTTATCATATACGTTACAATTTTTTATCATTTAACACAATCCTTCACGCAGTCAACTTTCCGCCTACAGTCCATGTTCATCTGGTTCGACCGATAGAGGGCGCCCATTCACGGACATCAACCATAACCTTACCCTTTCTTTGTACAATCAACATACCAGTATGTTTTCGCTTGACTGCTGTCCACGCACATGTGCAGAAACGCGACAGGAAAATTTCCTCCTTTCATAAGGCGCTAGTAGATCTAGCTAATTTATAGCGTGTATCGGCATTACTATTAACTTAGCGGCAATCTCCTTACATTTACGAGATCCACGCACATGCGTAGAAGGCGGAGCCCTGTCTCTAGATGCTTGTATTCCTTATTGCCAATTTAGCTCATTTCAAGCTAGATCTAGCTTTTTTAAAGACCACTTGACTTGAAATATGGGCAAGCAATCCACCTTAATTAATTAAAATTAATAGTTTATATAAAATTATTAATAAACTATTAATTAAAATTAATATTTTTTTAATAATTAGTTGTATTTAACACAACTTTAGATGGGAAATTCAAAGTGATACTTCTTACAAAAATTGATATAAATGCTCTTGAAAATGACAAGCAAAATATGCTAGAAGATGGCATCCACTTGTTTAATGATAGATTCTTAGAAACTTCAAAGATTACCGATTCCGTTAACACATTTGACACACTTCAATGGCCGGATGGTACAGATTTATTTAATTCTGGAGAAAGTAAAATAAAAACGTTAGGCTTAGATTATAGAAAGTTTCTAAGTAGTAAAGATGAGACTGAAGAAGAATTTCTTGGTGATCTTCTAACAGAGTGGTTTGATCTAAAACCACTTGGAAAAATTTTCAATATTGAACAATTGTTGGAAAAAAACTGAATCCATGAAGACACAGATTTCCAAATTTAAGTTTTCTACTTAAGATAGTAACTGTTACACCAGTTTCCACAGCATCATGTGAGAAAGGATTTTCTCACATGAACCTGATAAAAAGTAAATTAAGAAACAAATTGGAAGTAAGCAGTTTGCAAAATTTATTGATAAATTTGAATGGACTTTATTTAAAGAACTTTAATTCTAATAAAGTTGTTGACCATTGGTATTTTAAAACAAAAGCTGTGAGGCATATCGAAGGACATAAACGCAACACATAAAGTGTGTTTAAATTGAATATTTCTGTACTTACAGGGGAAACCCACAGTGAGCGCCCAGCCGCTTTTGATGAAATTTTTTTTGACGAAAGTAGAGCCAAAATAAGGAAATACGTGTCTCGGCATTCGTACTAATGCGGTTTACTTTCAGAGATGTGAATTTTTAAAGATTTTTCACCTATATATATATATATATGAGCTTAAAATACGACATCCTTTGCAAGCCAATCGATAGCTTAGTTGGTTACCGGCCTAGCGCTTCGTTTTTTTGCGTTCGATGCCCGCGGAAATCGGTCTTTTTTTTTTTAATATGTATGCTTTTTGCATGTTTGCTTATGTATTTTTATTAGTAAAAATACTTTGCTTACAATCGAATTTTGCTCATAAACTGACTTTAATAAAATTCATATTTACATATTTAATTCTGTGATACCATTTATCGCAGTTGTAATTTTTACACGAATTTTAATTTTTAATTGAAGAATTGTAAAGGTACAAAAAGTTTAGGAGTTAGCTGTAAGTTTTTAGGTGAATATAACTTTTATAAAATTTGCGTACTCATTGTCAGCTTGTGAAGGATTGGAATTAAACCAATAACGCAGTTTTATTTTCTTTAAGGATGGGAAGAGTTTTTCTGAAAACTTTTAACAATTATATTAAGTAAAACGCGTTAATTCGTCTTATTCCCCATATTATTAGCTTTGCAGTCATCCACCTTTTAGCATCTACACACCTAATATTTCAAAATATTTTCATCTAATATTTCATGACAATTGTATTTTAGTATGTAATATTTTATTTTATAACATATAAACATTTTATTTTATAACATATAAACATTTTATTTTATAACATATAAACATTTTATTTTATAACATATAAACATTTTATGTGCATCTCATTTATATGAATTTCATTTTATAACATATAAACATTTTATGTGCATTTCCTTTATATAGAAACATTTTATTTTATAAAATGCAATCAATTTTATTTTAAAACTGACTGATGTGAACATATTTTTTGTGTAACTCTATTGGAGGTGTCGGAATTGTTTATTGATAAACGATTATGGATGACAATTATCATAAAAACATAAAAATTTCTACAATGTGAGCATTTTATAAATGAATTGTTCGAACAACTGATTTTCTTTGTCTAATATCATCTGGAAAACAAATACCATCTACATTTTCAAAAACGCTTCTTTCATTTACAACAAACCGAGAGTACTGTAATGTATTCTTAAAAGTTGGCGCCGAAAGTTGATTATAAATAAGTGAATGGATATTCAAAGCATCTATCTGCTCTCGTGTTTAAATGACTATTTTCTTATAAGATTTCAACACAATTTTGTAACCTTTTAATGAAATTTTTTACTTGACGGAAGAAGTACACATCACGAAGCTAAACAGTATGGGGTACAATGAGGTGGAATTACTTCAACAGTAGAAGTGCCGTCGTCATTTGTAAAAACATCATTAAAGTGTGCTGGATCTACTTAACTACATAACAGGCTGGATGGCTACACCAAAACTTTTTCAACTTTTCAACTTTTTAATAATCAGCAATTAAAATTCGAGTAGAAATTATCACTGGCAATAAGCGTACAATTAACTTAATTACATAAATATGAATTTTATTAAAGTAAGTTTATGAACAAAATCCGATTGTAAGCAAAGTATTTTTATTAATAAAAATACATAAATGAACATGTAAAAAGGATATATATTAACAACCGATTTCCACGGGCATCGAACGCAAAAACACGAAGCGCTAGGCCGGTAACTTACCAACTAGGCTACCGACTGGCATGCTGAGGATGTCTTATTTTAAGCTTATATATCGGATGCAAAATCTTTAAAAATGCATATCTTCGAAAATAATGCGCATTGGCACGAATATCGAGATACGTATTTTCCTTATTTTGGCTGTACTTTCATCAAAATCGACGGAGCACTCATTGTGGGCTTCCCTTGTTTGTATGATCTGATCAGTGCTAAATTTTTTTTCATGAAATTACACTCTATAACAAAAAAATCGACGCACCAAGAAGGAGTTGTCCGATTGTAATGAAATTTCGTATGCAAAGACATTTTGACCGAACATGCAAATGATTAAAATTTGGTGTCCAATGAATGAATAGCGGGAACTCCAGTGCATCGGAACTAAGCATTCAGCAGGTGTATATAAGGAGCGATTCTCAATATGTGGTCAAAATTTCTGTTGCATTTTGACTGCGGATATCTTACGTCGACTGTAACAATGCCTCGCCGAAAGATTCGTGCTCATTACGAGCATATGTCAGAGTTTGAAAGAGGTCGTGCTATCGGATTGAAAGAGGCTGGTTGGACGAATCGAAGAATCGCTGGACATGTGGGTCGAAGCGATGCGGCGATTGGACGGTGCTGGCAAGAGTGGGTCAACAACGGCAGATGTCAGCGTCGGGACGGCAGCGGTCGACCTAGGGCCACAACAGAACGGGAAGACAGAGCAATTGTCAGAGCAGCTGTCACAGCACCGGATTCGTCGTTATCAACTATCCAACGTGTTGCCAGTATACGTGTCCAACATGACCCTCTGCAGACGACTGAGAGAGCGGAATTTACGCTCGCGCCGACCGTTACGCCGCTTACCTCTCACGCCTTTACACCGTCAAGTCCGATTACAGTGGTGCCGGGCTCGATCAACTTGGAACTGCGCTGACTGGGGACGTATAGTCTTTAGTGACGAGTCCCGTTTCCAACTGTGTCCTGACGACAACCGCAGACATGTCTGGAGACATTTAGGGCA
>QLNU02003225.1:41851091-41863154 GCA_006491805.2 Dysdera silvatica | reverse complement strand
CTGTCCCAGCATTATCGATGCTGCCGTTTTCAAATTCTCAAAACGTTCTTACAGTACATCTCTTAGTCGAATATCTTCAAATAATTACATTGGCTTCGTAACACTCCCTTACGTGCCCAAACTTAGCTCCGCCATTGCCAAAGTCCTTCGGCAAGCCAAATTCAAAGTTACCTTCTCGCCTATTAACAAGATTTTGCCCTCTAGACTCAAAGATAACATTTCCACACTCCAACGCTGGGGCGTGTATCAAATTTTTTGCCAGTTCGGACTTTCCTACATCGGACGGACAAAACGTGCCCTCATGCATCGGTTGAAAGAACATCGCCGATACGTTGAGAAAGGTGAGGTGCACAAATCATCCATTGCTGTTCACAGCCACGAACACAACCATCGCTTTAACTTTTTTGACGCTCGTATCATCCACCAACCTCATTCACCACTTGAACTGGACTTCGCCGAAGCTTTCTTCATTAACATGTTTCGTGATTCCATTGTGAATGACCACAGCTCAACTCCTTCCTTCAGCTCAGCTTGGCGAAATGTACTCCACCTAACTCCTTCTGATATTAATCCATAGTCCCACCATAATTGCCACCTCTACCAACAGACAGCCAACTTTTCCACAATTTGGTAATTTCTGGGAGGAGTGGCCGCACCACAAAAACCACGTAGTACTTGACGTCCTGTGTTTGGAAGTCAACATTTCACTTAATAACTCAACTCTAGTTACATCCGCGAATCAACCTCGTTTGTTGACGATATTCCACGTGTTCACTCCCGAAGAAGGGCGAACTTTTATCGCCCGAAACGCGTAGCTTGAACTCAATCTTGACATAAATACGCTTCTAAAACGTTGTTTTTTGTGTCTTATTCAACGGAAGATTGTTCAAAAATTTAACAATAGTTATAAAAACTTATATGCAGTTCAATAAAGAACTCAACATAGCGACAAAGGTTGAAAGTTAAGATATCGTGCATGGATAATATAAATATTCAACACTTTCAAAGACCTCCTTTTATCTGCGAAAGATAGTTGTCTCAGTGAATGGTGTTCAAGATTGAGGTTCGTGATGAAGTCAATTTCTTTGAGACATAACTGTCATATTCCAAAATTTCATTGGAGATAGAATTTGTAGTAAGCACGGGAAATGCATGTGAAATGTACATTTTGTAATATACTTTGAACGAATAGAATGGAAATTGAAGTAAGACATTTCGTTTAATTGGATTCTCTCTTTCTGTCAAGAAATAATCAATGAATGAATATCATCATATTATCTACCATCATCATAGTGGCGGAGGAAAGGGGCTTATACCCCCCTTGATATCAAAACACACTTTTTCCGTAACGCCTCATCACATGGTCTTCTTTGACACTACTGAAACTCAATAATTTCTGAGTTGCTACGCCCCTATATACATATATTAACAAATCTGTGGTTTTTATATTTATATTAGAATTGCTTTGAAATTAAGTAGAAATATTAGCCTATATGGTAATTTTTTTATAAAAATTTATAATTTAAAACCACTTTTAAAGTAGTTAATTTGGGAGTGGCGGTAATGGTCTCATCTCGTGCTCTCCACATATGCAAATTTTGATAAATTTCTTTCATTGGTCAACCTGTTTTTTTTTATTTCAACTATTCAGCTAATTTTATAACCACTATTATGAACAGTACAATCTTTCACCCACGTTAATTAAGATAAAATTCACTTCCACTACGTTACAACCTTCATGTCATTCATCTAATCGTACTACATCATGTCATTCATCTAATCGTACTACATCATTTCATTCCCCTAATCGTACTACATCATTTCATTCCCCTAATCGTACTACATCATTTCATTCCCCTAATCGTACTACATCATTTCATTCACCTAATCGTACTACATCATTTCATTCACCTAATCGTACTACATCATTTCATTCATCTAATCGTACTACATCATTTCATTCATCTAATCGTACTACATCATTTCATTCATCTAATCGTACTACATCATTTCATTCATCTAATCGTACTACATCATTTCAATCAACCGCAGTACAATTATTTACATCTAAAGGTACTACACTTCACAATTATCTTTCTAATAAGCTTGTGGTTCCTTCAGGAGAGGTGGAGAACGTGAAAAATTAAGAAAATTGAAAAATCAAGGAAGACAGAGATTTTATTTAAATACCAACGTCCGCCATTAAAAGAAAGAAGATATCCGGTAAAACTTTGACACTGGTCGGAATATACGAAATACAAATGAAGAAGGTAAAAGATATTTACCGTCTGCAAAAATATTCGCAACGTTTCGAGAACTACTGTTCCCTTCATCAAGCGAAAGTGTCAAGGAAGTGTAGGTGTTCGGTATTTATACCCCAACTTTGGTTTTCCCCAAAGCTATCCCGCAGTTTTGTTTTTCCCCGTCTGGGAGGATGATGCGAACGGAAATCCACCGAGTGGATTTCCGCTTGCATCATTCAACTTGATACAAAGCTTCTGTTGTGAGGTCTCTAACACGTTGGGCCCTCACACGCAGCAGCAGTGTTGAGTTGAAAGATGCTGAGGTACAGGAAATAAAGATAACACTTGCAGATAACGGCCACCCGAGCAATTTATCGCGCCAAGATCAAATGAGGGACGTAAACCTATTGAGCAGAGATGGACTAGAGGGACTGTTGTTTTGCCATATGTGGAGAGGACTTCTGAGGAGATTGCGCGTATTCTTAGGAAATCTGACATCAAGACTTACTATAAACCTGCATCGACTTTGCGTGACCTGTTGGTGAGAGTGAAAGATCGAGTTCCAATGGATGAATTGACTGGAACAATTTACCAGATACCCTGCAAAGACTGCGAAAAAGTATACACTGGCGAGACGGGAAGAACTGTTTGTACACTTAAAAATGAAGATCATCGTGCTGTGGAGAAAGGTGAGATGACTAATCTTCTGGCAGAACATGCCTGGGAGAAAGGTCATGTTCCTGATTGGAAAAGTACAAAAGTTCTTCATAAAAATGTAACTTCTCGCTATTGTAGACTTTTTCTGGAGTCCTGGGAGACTTTTCGAATGCGAAGTAAGGCGATGAACATCGCAAAATCGATGCCTGAACCTTACCGCATTTTTGCTAGGAGATGCGGAAAGCGAGTTTTAGCCAGGGGGAGGGATGGCCGAGTGCGGGACAGTTCTTAGAAAATCCAGATTCAGGCAGTGTGTGTGTGGAGGGGGGGGGACCCGACTGAGGGATAGCTTTGGGGAAAACCAAAGTTGGGGTATAAATACCGGAACATCTACACTTCCTTGACACTTTCGCTTGATGAAGGGAAGAGTAATTGTCGAAACGTTGCGAATATTTTTGCAGATGGTATATGTTTTTACCTTCTTCATTTGTATTTCGTATATTCTGACCAGTGTCAAAGTTTCACTTCTTACGGCAAGCCCTGTTCTATCATGTATGATGTTGTAAGGGAAAACGATGATTAGCTTCTATACTAAATACGATTTTTTTTCGGTAACACAGAATCCCATAGGCGATAAGCATATGCTTTTCGGAGATCAGAGCATTTTAAATTGGTCATTTTTTTGAAAAGAAATCGATTTGAAGAGCTTATACTAGGAAATATATTTTTTAATGCTATTTACTAACCTTAGACACCCACACAAATTCTCGAAAAGCACTTTATTCGTTTACTTTTCTTTAAAGTTTGAAAACAGCTCTTTGCACACTCGGGTAAATAAGTTCGAATCCCTGCAATTCCAACGTGATTTTCAACCTTGAATCCCCCAAGTCCTCTTATCTGTTTTTCAAGCCCTGCTACAGGTTGATGTCGTACATTTACATTTTCGTTTTGTCTGGCTTTGAAAGCAAGAACAAGAAAGCTCTTTACAAACTTGCCAAAACTTCGTTTTCTTAGTAAGACTGGTTATTTTCTCGACTCTGGTTTTTGTTTCTTGATTTTTTTTTTTTTTTACATACAGGGGATTCCGTAAATTTTGCAACAAAAGCTATAATACAAGCCCTCATTCTCAAAAAATAAAGATCTTTCATTTTGTAGCAAATAACTTCGTCTGATTCTCATTTAAAAATCTCTGAAGAGAAACTGAGACCATTTTTTTTACTGTTTTTTGCAACAAATAAGGAACAGAGTGGATTTTGATGAGCTTTTTCAGAGAGCGTAGTTAAAAACTAAAAATTTTGACATCGCTGAAATGACATTAACTCTTTATCAAACATTCTTCTTAGGTTTTAATATGTTCATTTTTTATAATAAAAAGATAAAGAAATTTATTAACGACGATGTATTTTATGTATATATTTTTATGTTAAGTGTAAATATAGTGAAACCTGAAATGTAAATAAATATAAAAATTCACGTACATTATTGGGCAAATGATGGAAAAACATGAAAGTAAAAAAACTTGTCGGATAAATAAATGCAATTTTCAAACCTGTAGCGTCAATTTCGTCAAATATAATCTGACATTCGAGCCTTCTTATTATAAATGAATATGTTTTACCGAGGCAGCTTAAATTTTCATTTGAATTCTGTTTCCTCAAGACCTGAGATTGCCATTTTTATTTCAATGGAAGAGGAAACCATTTATGTGAGAAAATTAGTAAAGAATGGGATGTCTCGATAGGGGCTCCACATAATCACGAATTGCAAGACGGTTAGATATGACTCGTTTCCTCGGTAGATACTTCTGAAATTTTTATCTTTGGATGGGAATTAATGACGTCGTTGGTGTCGTTATGGCTGCTCTCATAATCATTCGATTCCCTCAAATGCTTATTTTCCTGGGACGTTCAGATCCTTCTTTGGTCCTCCAGGGCTAGCTGCTACCAACGTTGTTTAGGGAGTGATAGCTTAACAATCCGCTTCTTTTAAGCTACTCCTCCCCCTTTTGTTATCCATCAGGTAACAAACACTGCTGTCTGTTAAAGTTTGTGCTTGCCGTTAATTTTTTTTCGTGGTGTAATATGACAGACTCGGCGGATTTTCAAAGAGGGATGCTTATTGATACGTGCCTACTGAAGTCATCCATGGCCTGATTGACCTAGCTGATAGGTATGCTGGGTAGATGCTAGCTGGATGAATGCTAGCTGGTGTATCGTGGTCAACTGCATCCTCGATCATGTCTCAATAGTCCAAAAGACTGACAAGATCTGCAGACAGAAGCAGCTGTGGTCAAAATTCAAAGACATAATCAAGAGATAGAAGAACTCGACGAATTTTTCTTGACCAAGAAATATAAAGTAGGGTACAGTGTCTGACATCACTGCAGAATGGGCTACAAATGTGAAAGTCCCCGTATTAGATAAATCAATCCGGCTTACACTGTACAAAATTAATACCCATGTTAGGGCTACAAACTTTAAGTTTTTCTGTCATTAAGAATGTATTAACCCACCATTTACATATGATCTGATGTGTCCAGTTTCTCCATGTTTTCCACTTCAGATAGTATGCACGTCTAGTGGTCATTGCGTAAAACACACAGATTTAGCTGTCTGTAGTTCTCCAACATTGCTTAGGTCCCCGCATAATTTAAGATACGGGATCATTGGTACTAATAGTTGTTTTCAAGGATAGAGTAACGTTCTGGAAGTATCTGAAGATTCTAAATGAATTCCATGATCCAAGCTTCCAGATGGTGATGCAATCTTCCAAGACGGCAATACTCTAAACCAGTGGCGGCCCGTGGCGAGATTTAAGGGATGTTGCGTGTGTTTCTAATTCACTAAAAAACATTAATTTACGATCTATACTCGCCAATAAACAGGTTTTTGCCTCATTCAGTAAACATGAGAGAAATTTAGAGTAACCTTGGGTTTTGTTGAATTGGCTTCATGAAACTTCCCTTGAATTTCGCCACTGGTCGCCACTGCTCTACACTGTTTGAGATGTCACTTTTTGATCCAAGAAATATGAAACGGAAGTGAAAAATCTATCCTGGCTATCTGAATCACCAGGCTGCATACATTTTAAACTAAATGTTATTGAAACTGTTTGCAGAATTCTTGGTAACAAAGTTAGAAGCAAAATTCCCACGGTCTACTTTCATCAAGACATGAGCATCAATGTTAACTGAAGAGTAGTACAAAATTGTCATTAATACTGTTATTGATTTACATTTGACTGTTCCTTAACACGTTCCATATTCATTATATGAAAAGAAGGGCCTGTATACCTCAATAATTAACATAATGTGATCTTTTGTTAATGTTTGAATTCTTTTATCTAACCCCTGCATATACTCAGAGTGAACACAATGCCCTAAAACTAAACGAAGTTCTAAGGAAATCAGTGTCAAATTATTATAAAAATTTCGAAAACAAGTTTCGAAACTAGATTGATTTTTAAAAACTTTAATAATATCGAAGCTGAGTTTTACGAGGAACTTGTTAATTAAAACAACGCTGAAAAATTAATTAAAACAATTAAAACAACCCTTTGTCGAAGTTTTGAACAGTTGGGAACATAATTTTTTTGTTTCTTCCTCGTTTGTCTCGAGTGCCTAGGAAACTAATTCTCTTCAATAATCACAAGCACATCCTCTTTCATTAAACTTCCTTACAATGTTACTCGAGGAGTTCGTTAATGAATTTAAATTGATGCACAAATAAATTATTAATCTCATTCAAATTGCAGTTAAATGTTTTCAAGAAAAAGGGTTTCTTTTGATCGTTTGTTAGTAGCTAGTTAATTATGCATTTCCTCCTTACGGAAATAAAAATCTGCAAAAGCTTTAGAAATTTTCAAGAATTTAATCCTCAAAATAGAAATTTTAACCTAGAATGTATTTTTCTCGCGCCCAAATATATACAAAGCAATTGCGTTCTTTACAACTTGTAATTTAAAACTTGTTGGAATTCTTGTCATTCGAAACTCGTGTCTTAGCATAATAGAGGAATAGTTATTCTTTCTAATTTCTTCTATTTCAAATCTATGTAATAAATTCGAAATATTTCTCTGATAATTACATGTATATAATTAATGACACGCAACTGTTTCCTATGTGCAACTGTAGAATATATATTACAGGTTAAATAAACTATTAGCATGTATTGCAAATTTAATAAACTGTTGTGAGCTTTTCACTTTATAGGCTTCGTAAGGTGTTGCCACTAACAAGGGAACCTTATGAGAATTGATTCTGGGATTTTTGAATTATTGGTCTTCATCGACAGGAATGTTGATGGTGAGTTCAACAATACCAATCGATAACTCCTTCTACTCCTAGATTTGGAGATATATAGGTTTAAAGTTCACATGTTAAGTCTATGGGAAGGCTACTCGCTGTTTGGCTCAAAATAGTTTTATTTCCGTATTGGCCGCCCAGCTTGGCGCCTAACCTCAGCTTACGAACCACCGTTGGTGTGTCGTTCAGAACCAATCAGCCGGTTTAAAGTAAATTCAGTATTTAAAGAGAAAGCTTGAAATTAACGACATAATATAATTGCGGTTATGAAAAAACTTCCTAGGTAACAAGCGACGATTACAATAAATGTTCGGAAGTTCATAATGTGCCGTTTCTGAAAATTCGTAATTACTATAGTGATTTTTCATCGTATTTACAATGTGTTCTGTAAACTTTTCCTCGTGATTAGAATGTGGAGATTGGTGTCTAATAATTTATTTTGTTATAAATAACTATGAATTTCATTATTTACAATTTGCAACACGTTATATAGATTAACGTCGCTCATATTTTATGTAAATTATAATAAAACTAATTAATTTCTTAATTCAACACAAGTAGATAATATTTGGTAGATAACGACAAGCGTGAAAGATAACTGCAATCATATTATGTCATTAATTTCAAGCTTTCTCTTTAAATATTGGATTTACTTTAAACCAAGCGTTTGGTTCTGAACGACACACCAACAGTAGCTCGTAAGCTGAGGTTAGGTGCCAAGCTGCACGGCTAATACAGAAATGAAATTATTTTGAGCTAAGCAGTGAATAACCTTCCCACAGACTTAACATGCGAACTTTAAACCTATATATCTCCCAATCTAGGAGTGGGAGGAGTTAGCGATTCATACCACTGAACTCACAATCATTTCAAAAATCCCAAAATCAATTCTCGTAAGGTTCCCTTGTGAGATAAATAGCTTGGCAACGCAATATTTGCAATTACAGTTTTAGCAGCATGCAACAATACAAATTTATCTTTCACATTTTAAATATTTAGAATTAAAATATTTTACTTTACATATATATATTTGGCAGCAATATATGGTATTGTATTTCGAACAACGAAAACGATCTGTCTTCGATCTACCATCAACCCGTGAGCAAATACGATGGGAGGCTTCACCAAAAAGGCATAAAAATTCTTTTAACGTTGTAGTGACCAATTATTTTATCTTCTGACGTTTTAATTAATTATTCTAAACATTTGACGTTTAATAAATGTGGTTCAAAACTAGATGAACATGGCTTGCATTTATTTTCAACTTCAAATCGTTTTATCTGCAATTGGTGATTTTCTTTTATTTGTTTGACGCTACCATTAACTACAAGGCTACGAAAAAGCTTAAAAGTTAAAGAAGGTAGTACGTAAGTGGCTGCGTCAATAACTACAAACGTTCTACTTCCTTTAGAACAAAACTGACACTATTTGTAAGCGTTACTCCGCAGAATTGCCATCGCTTACGTCAAAAGTCCACTAGTTAGCAGAAAGGAATTTTCTCCATCTGACGATAGGAGACGCCACCATAAACTCACGAATTTCTTCTTTCCCTCAACTAAGAGGATTTGTGACCTGAGCTAGGCCAATGATACTTGACATTGCCTGGAAACAGAGTCAGTTTCGTATTGTAGAAAGTTTCATATTGTAGTCAGTTTCACATTGTAGAAAGTGGTACCTTGCTTCTGAAGTAGCTATTAGCCTTTCAAAACTTCTTCAACCTGCGATAATATTGCAATATTTTTTATTTATAATTTCTACAGAGTGTGTGTTTCGTAAAACTCAGTCAGATGATGACTTGTATTGTCGTCTCTGCTTATTAAATTATACTAAAACGTGGAGTCAAACATCCGTTTTAATATATTGGGGCGAAAAGGGTTTCACAAAACACCTCCATTGATCGAGCACGTAAAGTTTGACTCCAATTCTCCCATTTACTTTCATTCTCTAAATAGTGACAACTGTTTAAATTACATAAGTAGTTGAAATCAGGAAACGAATTGAATTAGGGTCAAACAGATTGTCCAAATATGTGGAAAAGAAATTTTGGATATCTGTTATACAACTGCAAGCATTTACAATTTAATATGGCTACCTAGTTATAATTTATTTCATTACTAATCCATAAACCTGTAAAATTATACAGAAACGATGCTAGGAATAAAAATGTCGATTAAAATTATGTGGAATCTGTTAGCCGATGTTCCTTCAAAATTCAAGAAAACTCGATTCTTTAAGGTCTCCGAACTGTACTATTATTATCTGATATTTATATACAACATTTGTGGCACAGCTAAAGAGGACCATCTTAAATAAAATTATAACGATAAGAGGAAATTAGTAAATCAACAGTAATCGCGGTTTATAATAATGGGTATTAATTATTCCTTTTCCTTCAATTGTCCCTTGAGAGTGAAGATTAATACAAATTACCTCTTTTCTCCATTTTTCCAAGGTTCTTTATTTCTTTCCAGGTTTTCCCCCATAAATTATTTATTTCAATTTCTCCTCCATGTATTTCTTTGTTTATTCATTTTTCTTTACTCGTTGGGATTTCAGTTTAGTGCTTAACATCTCACAGCCTTTGACCTTTTTCTGGAAATTTTCCATAGGCGATCATGTTTGCAGTGGCGTACGGAAGGCGGATATACTTTACACACACACACACACACATATATATATATATATGGCCTGCAAAAGGGTTGCTGGTATCTAACTGGAAGGAGACCCACACGCTGAACGTATGTGACGATGTGTGGAACCGGCCAGGCCAGTAACCTAGTGTCCTACCCCGCCTTCAAGTGGTGCAGGCTGGGCTTTCTATTTATGAGGCAAATTAATATTTGCTGCACGGATAGAAAGGCGGAAGGGGAGGGCTAATTCACCAACCCGTCTAGCCAGCGTGGTGAAATTATGGCTAATTCCTCCATTATGTTGACACACCAGAAACCATGGCCCCTAGTCTCCAGGTGCTGGAGTGCTCCTGATCAAGGCAGCGGTCAGTGTGGCATGAAAGCAGGGGGTGCTAAGAATCACTGGAATGGCCCAGGCTGCCGTTTGTTATTGACCTTGGCAACGTATAATGGACGATCCCTTGCTTCTGAAGCAAAACTTCAGGAATTGGAAGAGGAACTAGACAAGATCAAATGGGACATTGTAGGACTCAGTGAAGTTAGAAGAAAAGGTGAAGAGTTGGTGGAACTTAAAAGTGGACATTTGTTTTATTATAGAGGAACGGAAACTGGAAGAACAAGTGGTGTTGGCTTCTTAATCAACAAAAGAATTAAAGACTACCTTCTTGAAGTCGAAAGCACGTCAGATCGAGCAGCGAGGCTCGTTGTTCAACTAACCCAGCGATACCAACTTCAGATAGTACAGGTATATGCACCAACATCAAGCCATACCGACGAAGAGGTTGAAGAATTTTATGAAGAAATCAAAGAGTTACACACCAAAGGGAAACAACATATCAAGCTCATCATGGGGGATTTCAATGCAAGAATTGGACAACAGGAACAAGGAGAGACATCGGTTGGTAAATACGGATATGGGGAAAGGAATGAACGTGGCGATCAACTCATCGAATTTGCAGAAGCTGAAAATCTTAGCATCATGAATTCATTTTTTAAGAAGAAACCGCAAAGAAAATGGACATGGAAACACCCCAATGGAGGAACCAGCGAAATTGACTATATCCTGGCAAACAAGAAATCAATTATTGAAGATTGCAGCGTACTGAACAGATTTAATACTGGAAGTGATCATCGAATGGTGAGATGTAAAGTGCACTTAAATACTAAATTAGAAAGACAGAAGCTCATTAGGAAACAAGTAAGTAAGAGGGTGGATTTAATGAAACTGAAAGCAAATACCGAGGCATTCAAGTTGGAATTAAAAAATCGCTTTTCTGCACTGGAAGGACTTATTGATGAAAGTGATATCTCAGAAGCAAATGAAAACATTGTTAAGACAATAGTTGAAACTGCTGGGGAAATTGGTGGTGTAACCTGTAAAAAGCACAATAGCAAATTATCTGAGAAGACGAAACAGCTCATGAAAAGGCGAAGAGATATGAAGGTGGACAATCGAAATACCAGTTCCAGGATTGAGTACATAGAACTTTGTAAAACTCTGCGCAAAAGCATGAAAGAAGACATAAGAAAATTCAACTGTGAGCTAGTAAGGAAAGCCATTGAAAATAACAAGAGCCTTAGGGTTGTTAAAGGAAGTTTATCTGTTGGGAAGAAACACATCATTGCATTAAAAGGAGAGGATGGCACCGTAACAAGAAATAGGGAAGAAATACTTAGAAGAGTTGAAGAATTCTACAGAAAACTATATGAAGGAAACAGTGGATTAAACGAAGACTCTGAGATAGTCGAAGGAACAGCTCCTAAAATCTTAAAAGAAGAAGTAGCATTTGCAATAAAAAGTATGAAGAAAGGAAGAGCCCCTGGCGATGATGGCATTACATTAGATATCTTAAAAGAAGCTGGAGAACATGTAGAAGACATACTTGCAAAATTCTTTACCAAATGTCTTAACAGTGGTAACATACCAAACCAATGGGATTCTGCAACAGTAATTCTTTTGCATAAAAAAGGTGATAAAGAGGATTTGAAAAATTACCGACCAATTAGCTTGTTACCTGCTATTTATAAAATCTTCACAAAAGTACTAACACATCGCCTGCAGAAAAAATTAGATGCAGCTCAACCAAGAGAACAAGCTGGATTTCGAAGTGGATTCAGTACAGTGGACCATATTCAAGTATTAAGAGAATTAATTGAAAGAACACATGAATATGAACTTCCATTGTGTGTGGCATTTATTGACTATGAGAAGGCCTTTGACTCTATAAAA
>QLNU02003225.1:41803144-41850991 GCA_006491805.2 Dysdera silvatica | reverse complement strand
CCCTAAACAAATGTTAGCCCCCCCCCACTCTGTCTCTTTCATCAAAGCCTTCGTATTTCTAAACAATTTGTAAGGGCCGTTAAGAACTGATTTATGAGTGCACGCACTCCAATTTTTACCAGCCCCGGGCAGCGACCCGGCTTGCCCCCCCTTAACGCCGGCCCTGCTGCATATCCCTTTATGCAAGATATCTGTTTTGGCAAGAGTTACCACGCTATGCACGTTGGTTTGCAATTCCGGTGTCTTTAACTGTTTTCAGAAAGTCGGCAAGTGGAGAAAGTCCGTTTTTATTAAGCAATTTTAAAAAGTCATCAAATGGCGCTTCATAGCAATTCTTGCTACCTAGTGCGCAGTGTATGGAAACAATTAAATGACTGTAGCGCCGTAACGGCGCATTTTAGGAAAAAAATTGTTAGGACAAAAAATGTTCCCTTTTAAGTCCTTTACCGATTGCACATGCTTACGAAGTCCCAAATGTGTACAGTGTGATGTAAAAAAGGCAATTTTCATTCTTTATCTCACTAGAGGGCAATACAGATCACGATCAGGAAATGGAATTTCGCATTTTTTTTTGCCTCTGCTGTATTATAAGGCCAATGACTTACAATCTGTATCAAAAATTGTATTCAATTCGTATAATTGCGAAAGCAGCAACGAAGATGGACGTAAAACATAAATTCTCTATACAGACAAGCTGGTTTCTTTGCGAACCGTGTGAGTTCCACCAATACTGTTTATTTAACGTCTTTTCCAACCCTGAAATTTTCCAAACGTTATTCTGAAACACCCTGTATAATAAATTAATATATGCATTTAATTAATATAATATATATAATTAATATAATATAATTTTATATTTAATGTGTTTCTTTACTCTGAATAATAAAAGCATTTTTAACAAATGTGGTGGCGGCGGAGAGAGGGGAGTTCCAGATCTTTTGGCTATAATAAAAGGGGTCGCATATTACTTGGCTACAGTAAAAGGGAGTCGCTTATTACTTGGCTGCTGTAAAAGTGCGTGGCTGATTGAAAAAGGTTGGGAACCACTGCTCTATATATTATTACTCCATGAATAGATAAATATAGTAATTCATAAATAATGATAATATAGTAATAAATAATAGTAATAAATAATAATATGAATATGGTAAATAATATAATATGCATAAAAAACACATATATTTGGCTACTTACTATAGAGCAATTGTCTGCTAATATTTATTCAAATACAAAGACAAATATTATTTTATTTGTCTTTTGTCTTTAAACGAATGGCCTTCGCTTGTTTTAAATTTCATTTGCCTCACAATCGAAATATGAAAATACCATATTACCTCCCGTAAAGGACACCTACGAATAATGGGCACCTCTATTTAAAGGATGATTACTCTGGTCCCTCTCCCCCGTCCCTTTGAATAGAGACACACATGTACCTCCGAAGAAAGGACACCTCTGCTTAAGGGACAAAATGTCCGGTCTCTTTAGTGTTCCCCATTAGGTGGTAATACTGTATATTGCGTTTTTCTGGAGACCAGGAAAGAAACGAAAGGAGCTTGGCGCAGTATAGCCCAGATGCTCTTGCGCCATAAAAAAACCAAACAAACAAAGGAGGAGGGAAAGAATGGATGATGCGGGGAAAACGCATTATGGAGATAATAAATCTACGTCTATCTCTGAAATCAAATATTATATTTTAGCGGCTGAAGAACCAGCCGAAAGCTTGAAAGTTTAATGAATGAACGCGTGCATACGCGTGCGCATATTTGTGTGAATGGTGTGGCCTTAAAACGACTTTCAAATGTGTAAATTGCTTTTTTCCTATCAATGAAATCTGTAGTATACTGCTTAGCGTTTTAGGACGCAAAAAACAAGGAATAAATGCCAATTTGATTTATATGATTCCACAAATCGGAAAGAAAGTATTTTTCGCGATACAATCGGACTTTTAAAACTTAGATTGTGTACGTGCTTTCTTCATGGGGAAGCATTTTCCCCCTTGAAAAATCCTTAATGGGACCGGTTAGGGATTTTTACTTTTCAACCCTCTCACATACCAATGTTAATCTCCAAACGTTTTCCCCATTTGCGGCTACATGTTCCCTCTTGGGAGTGGAAGGCTCTAGACCCATTAATTGGTTATTTGCCTAAAGACGCATTAGTTGGCGCCGTTTCCTCTGTAAATAGATGCCTTCGAAGGCGCCGAAGTAGGGGGCGTTAAAAGATGCGTGCTTGGATGCGCTAAATAGTTCTTTACCAACCTCTTGTTGTTTTTTAAAAAAACACTAAATTCAGAACTATCGATCTTTCTTGTAAGAAATGAATTGATCCACACAATTGTTAAGTAAATTTTGCATCAATGATGGAAATAGATAAAATTTGATTCTTAAATTTTCCCTGCTTAATTTATTTATATCACATCCTTAAGCGAATACTTTCGCAACTCAAAAATGCAAATTTTTATGAGAGAGAGAAAAAAACAAAACAAATTTCCAAATTCAATAAATAATTAGAAAGGAAAAATTAAATTTCCTTAAATTCTAAACTAGCTATTGCAATTAGAAACGTGGTATTTTTTGTACAATGAAGTTTATAATATTCTTTAAAGGAACAATCAATAACCCTGTCAACACTCGTCAGTTAAAGAACTACACAGTTAAGTTGCTTTTTTTAGTTGCGCCATTGTTGTTCTAAGGGGTGCTGGGCATCTGTTATTGTAAATACCGGTTACAATTCAGTCGTTGGAGTTGAGCAACATGGTGAGCGACTGGTTGTCGAGGGTGGCCATTCTGATCTAGTTGCGTGCGGGGTAATGTCAATCTCCTAACATGGCGCCTAACAGTTTGACTGTCGGACACCAAAGTGAGCATTTAAGAAAAAAAAAATTCTGGGAGTGTAGTATGCATTAATAATGATACAGCAAAACCTCCCCATTAGCGAACATTCCCAGAAACGTTTGTCCCAAGACAAATTTGGAAATGAAAATGTATGCTATATCCACTGCCGGATTGAAGCTTTTATGGGCCCGTAAAATTGTGGCACTTGCAATGCTAGACAATAAATCATGAGTCTTTCTTTTAAGTTCATTATTTTAATATTTTGGCTTATTGGTAATGAAAATTTATGGGACAGTTATAAATAGAAAAGGTTAAAATAATGCTTAAACTTAGATACCAAACCTCCGCAGGACCCCAAAATCGTGGGGTTCCTAGGCCCATACATAAATTCGGCACTAGCTATATCCTTTCGTCGCTAAATACGTTTTGGAAGCCCGTATAGGTAGCATATGTGCATGTATTAATATTCGACTTTAAATTCACTTAAAATTTAATGAACTATGTATTATATAAGCCAATGGCGAATTTAGAGAATTGTCGCCCCATCCTCCTTTAAACACAAAGGAAGGAAGGCGGGCAGGCCGACTGGCCGGCTGGCTGGCTGGCTTTGAAAACGAATGATAATGTCGTACTCATCCTTTATATATATATATATATATATACAGCACAAAAGCGCCCCCTGGATTCAGCAAGAAATGGAGGCTACGAGAGGAATAGAGGAGATGGAGTACACGGGCATCACGATAGAGGAACTCCAGCAGGTAATCCAACGTACGCACAACTGGAAAGCACCCGGTATTGACGGCATACACAACTTCTGGTACAAGAAATTTACCAGCGCCCATGGCCCATTAGCCAAGGAACTTACGGCGATAATTGAAGACCCCAGCAAAATGCCTGAATTCCTCTGCAAGGGAATAACTTACCTCCTACCGAAGGACCAGGATACCAGTAACCCAGCGAAATACCGACCCATTACGTGCCTTAACACCCTGTACAAGATACTCACGGGGTGCATCTCTGAAAAAATAAGCCGGCACAGCGAAAGCAACAACTTAATGACGGAAGAACAAAAGGGATGCCAGAAAGGGACTCTGGGATGTAAAGAGCAGCTTACCATCGACTCAGTTATCCTGGAACAAGCAAGAAAACAAAAGCGAAAACTCAACACCGCATACATAGACTACAAGAAGGCTTTCGACTCTGTTCCGCACTCGTGGCTCCTTGAAATACTCAGCATATACAAAGTGCATCCCTCAATCATCCGATTCCTACAGAGCAGCATGAAACAATGGAGAACCCGGTTACAGCTAAACACGCCAGACAGTAAAATAGAAACGGCCGAGATCCCCATCCGCCGCGGAATCTTTCAAGGAGACGCACTAAGCCCCCAGTGGTTCTGCTTGGCGTTAAACCCCTTGTCAAGGATGCTGAACACAAGTAAATACGGATACATGCTGAAGAAAGACAAGAGAAACCTACATAAAGTCTCCCACCTCATGTACGTAGATGACATCAAGCTATACGCGCCAACAATCACCCAACTCCGACAACTCATCAGTATAACAGAGACATTCTCCAAGGACATAGGAATGGAATTCGGCCTCGATAAGTGCAAAATACAGAAGAATAGCAAAGAAGATTTACCAGGCATCGAACTCGAAGACGGGAGACTACTGAAGACCTTGGACGAGGGCGAAACCTACAAACTCCACCACAAAGGGATAATTCAAAAACGGCAGCAGGAGCACAAGAAAGTCAAAGTCCAGCTCACACCAAGCATTCCAAAGACTTAGAAGCATTGTGAAGACGAAACTGAGCGGGAAGAACACCACGCAAGCCATTAACGCATATGCGGTACCAGTGCTCACCTACTCCTTCGGGATCATCAAATGGTCCAACACTGAACTAGAACAACTCCAGCGGAAAATGAGAACCATCCAGAGAAGAGCCGGACAACTACACCCTGCAACGGCAATTGAACGGCAAACACTACCCCGGGAAGAAGGAGGACGCGGACAAGCGGACCTCAAAGACTTACATGACAAGCAGATCCAGAGCATGAGGCAATACTTCCAGTTGAAGAGTCCCCGATCGCCACTCATCCAAGCCATAATACAAGCAGATGCAAATTACACGCCACTAAACCTGTGTAGTACCGAAGAGCGTGTCCTGGAAACAGCCAACGAACAGAAACTGAGAACTTGGGCCGGAAAACCATTACATGGCAGGCACTACAATGACCTGCAACAACCACACGTTGACAAAAAGGCATCAAATTCTTGGCTGGCCAAAGGCACTCTCCAGCCAGAGACAGAAGGATTCATGCTAGCCATCCAAGACCAAGTGATCGCAACAAGGAACAATCAGAAATTCATCCAGAGAAAAGACATAGAAAGCGACAAATGCAGACACTGTCATGCGGCATCGGAGACAATCCAACACGTGATGGCAGGATGCAAGATCCTTGCGCAGTCAGACTACAAACATAGACACGATCAAGTAGCGAAAATAGTCCACCAGAAATTGGCAGCGAATGCTGGCTTTCTGACAGAAAAATGCCCGTACTACAAATATGAGCCAGAGACCGTGCATGAGAACGAAACACACAAGCTTTACTGGGATAGAGCAATCATAACAGACAAGACAGTCCCACATAACCGTCCTGACATAACCCTCGTCGATAAATCGAATAAGACCACGTACTTAATCGACATAGCAGTACCCAACACCAATAACATACAGACAACCTACACAACGAAAATCACCAAGTACCAAGATCTCAGACATGAAGTACGAGATATATGGGGTATGGAAAAGATCCTCATCATCCCGTTAGTCATCTCAGCAACAGGGATAGTACCAAAAACGCTTGCGACGAATTTGGAGATACTCAACATTGACCCAAACACCTACATTGAAATACAAAAAGCCACAATCCTAAACACGTGTCACATTGTCAGGAAGTTTCTAGACATGGCACATTAAGAAGTGATGTAAAAAGAGGCTTGGGAACATGGCGCTCTGCCCGTCCCAAAGCCTGTTTCCGCCAAGAATGGGCGAGGAAAACTTTTATATATATATATAGAGAACAAGCTGGATTTCGAAGTGGATTCAGTACAGTGGACCATATTCAAGTATTAAGAGAATTAATTGAAAGAACACATGAATATGAACTTCCATTGTGTGTTGCATTTATTGACTATGAGAAGGCCTTTGACTCTATAAAAACATCAGCAGTCATCAACTCTTTAAGATCAACAGACATTGAGGATGTGTACATTGACATGGTGAAACGTGTGTATAAAAATGCAAGTGCAAAATTTCGGTTACATAAAGATACCAAAACTATCAAACTTGGCAAAGGGGTGAGGCAGGGAGATACCATTTCTCCAAAACTTTTTACTTCTGCTTTACAGATGATTTTTCAGCTGATAAATTGGAATAACAAGGGAATAAAAATAAATGGTGAATATTTAAATCATCTGCGGTTTGCTGATGACATTGTTATTTTTTCAACGGACCCATTGGAACTCCAAGACATGGTACAAGAGCTCTCAACTAGAAGTGAAGAAGTTGGACTCAAGATGAACCTACAAAAAACTAAGATCATGTTCAATAATTTTGTAGAGGAAACAAAAATACAAGTTGACAACACTGAGCTAAGTACATTTCCCATATTTACCTTGGCCAGCTGATTTCAATGGACAACATTATGAAAAGAACTCAACAGACGTATTAAACTTGGCTGGAGTGCATTTGGAAGAAACAGTTTTCTCCTGAAGAAATTTCCTTTATAACAAAAAGAAAAGTCTTCCAACCAGTGTGTGTGCCCGTCTCTCATGGATCAGGGACATGGAGTCTGGCACAGTTGGAGCAATACGAAAGTTACAGACAACGCAAAGGAGCATGGAGAGGTGCATGCTTGGAATAACTAGGAGAGATCGAAAAAGAAACACTTGGGTGAGAGAGCAAACTAGAGTAGAGGACATCATTGTTAAAGTAAAAGGGCTGAAATGGCGATGGGCTGGGCATATTGCAAGAAGAACTGATCAACGATGGACAACAGAAATTCTGAACTGGATTCCAAGAGACCACCGAAGACCTAGAAAACGTCCTCAAACTAGATGGGTGGATGAAATAAGAAAAGAGGTTGGGGTGACGTGGAAACGAATGGCCCAGGATAGACTTGTGTGGAAAGCATTTGGAGAGACCTTCATCCAGCAGTGGATAGATAATGGTTGAATATGATGATATATATATGCAAAATACAGAAGAATAGCAAAGAAGATTTACCAGGCATCGAACTCGAAGACGGGAGACTACTGAAGACCTTGGACGAGGGCGAAACCTACAAATACCTAGGGATAATGCAAAAACGGCAGCAGGAGCACAAGAAAGTCAAGGTCCAGCTCACGCAAGCATTCCAAGAAAGACTTAGAAGCATTGTGAAGACGAAACTGAGCGGGAAGAACACCACGCAAGCAATTAACGCATATGCGGTACCAGTGCTCACCTACTCCTTCGGGATCATCAAATGGTCCAACACTGAACTAGAACAGCTCCAGCGGAAAATGAGAACCATCCAAAGAAGAGCCGGACGACTACCCCCGCCACCTTGGCTTGGTGAGCTTTTATTTTATTCCTTGTCATTTCAATTTATCCTCTGAAAAATAATCTGTAAAGCAGAAGTAAAAGTTTGGAGAAATGGTGATGTCCTGCCTCACACCTTTACCAATTTTGATAGCTTCGGTATCTTTATGTGACCGAAATTTTGCCCTTGCATTTTATACACCATGTCAATGTACACATCCTCGACGTCTGCTGAGCTTAAAGAGTTGATGAATGCTGACGATTTAATAGAGTCAAAAGACCTTCTCATAGTCAACAAATGCCACACACAATGAAGTTCATATTCATGTGTTCTTTCAATTAATTCTCTTAATATTTGAATATGGTCTATATACTTCTGTACTGAATCCACTTCGAAATCCAACTTGTTTCTCTTGGTTGAGCTGCATCTAATTTTTTCTGCAGGCGATGTGTTAGTACTTTTGTGAAGATTTTATATTTAGCAGGTGTGTGTGTACATATATACACACATGAATTCAATAAAATAGCAAATTAACTAGATAAAACTAATGACTAATATACAAAATCCACAAATGATGGGCCCACCGAGAAAATCATTTAGATTTAACGAGATATGGACGCATAAAATATTGGCGCTGTAACATTATTCATTAAGTGTAATTTCAATTCCTTCTTAAACGTAATAATATTATTAGTATTCCTAATATATTTTGATAAACTGTTCAAATTCTTAATTGTAGTATATTCTACACCAAATCGTCAAAATAAGTGCGGTAAGTACATCTAGAAGGGAGATGAGACAGCTTTAGCCCGAGAACGGGCCCAGTTTCATTAGACGGATTTGGCTGGTTGGTTGTATTTTCTGACGCAAGGAATGCGTGTGTTATTTTGCGCCAGCATTAGATGTATGCAAACGAAGCTGACAACTGACTTTTCTTATATCGATATTCTCCAAGATATACAACTGCGTGATTTGTTTTTGAGAATTGTAGGAATTCGTGTATATGAAAATTCGAAGGAAATTAAACAGTGTAGCTTAGAATATTTTTTTTTTAATTTAAATCTTATGTCAAGAGCTAAAAGTTATATTTAAATCTTCAGAATCGAGCGGGCTTAAATTCACACGAAGTATTTAGGGCTCGGGTGGGTTCTAAATACCAATCTTCGGACTTGTACCTCGAAAAATGAGCCCAAACTCATTTCTAATTTGACATCAGTGGACTTTCATCAACGCCTGTGACCACTTCAGAAAGAGGTTTACAAAAGACAAACAAAAACGTCAAATTTCTTTGAGTAATTAATACTTTCAAACACTCTGTACTCAAAAACATATTTTTTGCAATTTTCACAACTACATTTTGTTGTTCCGAAATGTTTCATATCAGGTAGCACTCTTTTAACAAAAACGTCTTACATTACATATAGAACCGCGCGCGTACAATTTTCTCAGAGAATGGAAAATAATTATACTCATTGTAAAAAACGCCTTCATGTAGAAAATTACTCCACTTCTTACACTCAAATTGTTTTGTTGTTGTAATACTTCAACATATCGTTTGATCACCTTCTTACGTAGAAAATACATTTTGCCTCAATTTTATTTTCCGCCAGTTCCCAATTTTTTGGTTCGTTATTTTAAGTGAGCTCTTTCCTCTTTTGTGTCGAACCTTCTTCACCAGAAAAATTTAATGATCACGAGGGGTATACGCAACTAATTCATTCGAATACAAAACAAGTAATTACGTGAATTCAAGAATGTGTAAACCTCTAGAACCCCCTATGTGCTTCCTAGACTTCTTCAATTCCCCTTCTTCTTAGGAAAAGTAAGAATCCGCGTATGCGGAAAATGTGTTGTTAGGAGTCGATTTTTCTTTTCTTCGCAATATCCAATTTAAATTTACGCTCGGGTAACTCCACAATTACTAAATTTGCAACGCAGCAACTAGGCAGCAATTTAGTACCTGAGTTGCATTTACTTCTTTAGTGTTTGAAACTTGCTGAATTCTTATCATAGCTCTCTTAGAAAACAATTCGTTTCCCCGCAGTTTTTCTTTCAAACAGTCTTAATCTATTGGGTTTTAGTTTCGTGCCAAATTATTGCGAGGAATGTTTTGAACTGATTTGCCGCGTGTATGAAGAGGACCACTGTGCAGTGAAACGGAGATAAACTTAAAAAAAAAAGAAATAAGCTTTTTTAAAAAAATAAACCATCCATTCCATTAAGTTTTATCAAAATCCAGGACATGCTACTTGTTTTGCGCTTCAAGCTAAAAAATTTCCTCCTCTCTTAAAACTGAATAAATTGCTTTGAGAAAAACGAAAAGTTGGACCTTAACACAGATTTCTTGGAGCGGAACAAAAACGAATTAATATTTAGCCTCTTGCAAGAATATAATCATTTATTTTAATTATACAGTGTGTCCTAGAATGTCAGTGCCGCCCTTAATAACTCGAGATATTCTCGAAGCGGAGAGTTCCTTGATATCTCAGTTTATAGATTTTTGAATTGGCTATCTCTCTATCATTAAAAACCCCGTAAAAATATGGACAGTGTGTTAAAAAATACAAAACCCTACTTTTTTTCTTCCTATTTCAAACTGCACTTTAAATATTTTTACATCAACAGAAAGCTAATCTAATTGTAGTTCTAGTGAGCTTAAAATAGATTTTCTTTGGTGATCAAACCTGGAGGCATTATGAATTGGAGTTTAACAAATGCGTCAAATCCATTCAGCACTATTAATAATTACATTATTACCACTGTATCTATTGCCATTAAGTACTTGAATTTCCTTTAGAAGTTAATAATACAAGAAGCGATGATTTCATAGTCTACCATTAATAACAAGCTGAGGAGAGGGAACTACTTAGTTTAACGTTTCGCAATGATAGAACATAGTTATTTTAACTATCAATAAACGAAGAGAAACGCTAATCCCATTCAGGTTAACATACGTTCCATAAGTATTCAGTGGCACACCCACGTAGGGAGCCCCGAGGGGGCCCGGGTCCCCGTTGGACTAATAAAACGAAATTTAACATACTAGCGAACACTGGTAAGTTATATTTTAAAATATAACTTACCAGTTATATTTATAACATAAATTTTAAAAAGGTAATATTAAAATGTGTGATATTCCCAACATTACCCTGAACTCTGGTAACACTGATGAGACTGCTGTTAAGGCAATCGACAGAAACGGTTGCCTGGAAATGTATTCAAACATTTTCCAGAGATAAAGTTAGAACAAAGCACAATATCGAACCTTCGCTTACGCTATGAATCACAATACTAATAGTAGAGTTTGCCGAATATCGTGATATAAAATTTATTAGATTCAACTCTGTCTAATTATAAACTGTTTATAAAAACACCTTTTTTGTCTCTGGAGTATGGTTTGAGACAGATATTTCATATTTATGCATATATATATACACATGTTTACCTAGATGTAATTATTTTACGCTTTTTTAATAAAGATGGAAATTTGCTAAAGCTATATTTTTTTTTCTGTTTTTCTTTATTTTGTTCTATTTTTATCTTTCGTGACAAAAAATTATTTTCCTGTTCTTAGTGTCCGCCTCAAGCAAGATAAAATTCATTATGGTGCCAAAAAAGTTATTTGCATATTAAGATATTTAATTAGCATAATCATGTTTTCTGTTTATCTCATTTAGAAGATTATGATTTATTAACAAAAAAAATATGTTTTATATTAAAAAAAGTCAATAGCTTAGTAGAAAAAAAGAGCTTTTTAAAAAATGTTCATAAAGAATTTCTCACGAAATATTTTTAAATTTAAAAGACTTTTTTTTTTAGATTTTGATTTAGATGCTTTTAACTATTTATGAATATTTTAATATTTATGCCTTTCGAGGAAAGATAAAAAATTCTCAGAAGGCTTCAACTTTCGTCACTGATTATAAAATTACAAACAGGAGTAAAAATTAAATTAAAATTGGATTTCCAATTTTTTTGTCCTAGAAACCTCAGGCGTGTGTTCGAAAGAATATATTATTTAATTTGATTTGAATTATCTCAGAATTTGTTCCTGCGTTTACGCTTCAGAATATTAGCAGTATCGATAACTGGTTTCGTTATTTGGTGGTAAAAATTTATTTTAAAAAAGTTTATAATTTACCAAGTAATTTGTTTTTTATTTGGAAAGCTTTTATAATTTATCAAGCAATTTGTTTTTTTATTTGGAAAGAGTTTATAATTTACTAAGTAATTTGTTCTTTTATTTGAAATTATGTCATCATCATATTCAAAATACTTTTACTATCTCTCTTTTCGCATATCTAAGTCATTTACTACTTTGAGAATATTTTTCTCAAAAATATAGTCTATAAACACACTGTTTTTTAGCTTGCTTTATTGCGTTTCTTAGATATTACTTTTTTTTTGTAAAGTATGAAAAGTTGTGGAAATGCCAAGTCGAATAAATTAATCCAAGCCACCTTTACAACTGCTCGTTGAAAGCTCAGAAGATAATCAACATTTTTTAGCAATAAAGTGTTTTTTAAATAAACCAGGTACATTGGTTTATGGACATAATTCAATCGAATGCTTAACGGACTAAAGTACATTGCAAATTAGCTAAAGTACATTGCAAATTAGCTAAAGTACATTGCAAATTAGCTAAAGTACATTGCAAATTAGCTAAAGTACATTGCAAATTAACTAAAGTACATTGCAAATTAACTAAATTGCAAATTAATTAAAGTACTATTGTATTATAGGCACTGGAAAGTCAAAAAAATTTTATGGTCAGCATTGTCGTTGTGGTAATCTAGAACCAGTTCCGCATTATTTCCGATTGAAGCCTGTATTTATTATATAAAAGTATAGTGCAATACAATATAATCATTCTACTTATATTCAGACGAATTTGCTTTTCGTTGCATTGAAGTCCACGACAAACTGCTTCATAATTTGGATGAAAAGAATCGTAAAACATAATATCCTGCACATAATTAAGTACCTTTAACAGAATAAAAATTACACTCGCTAATTCTGCCTCTTTGCTCATTAAATTATAAATACTATACAATAATAGTTTCATAGACTGAATGAAGAACAACAGCTTTTATTGAATTGCAGTATTTTGACTATTTTCTCACATAAAATTGATTGTTGAAAATATATGGCTCATCAAATTCGATTGCAATAATATTGACTGAATAATCTACAGTTAATAAAAGAATATTGAATAATTGCGTAGCAGCAACAGAGCAGCACACTTCAAAACTGACTTGTGAAATTGATTGAGGAAAATAATTCAGAATAGTTAATTTCTCGACAATTATGCGCTTTGACGAAATGACCCTATGCAAGGCCCCGAAATTGATCCTGTAAGTTCCAGCAGCAACTGCACTAATTATGACCATTGCGATTAGCCATGTCTGACACAATATGCAAATAATTCGTGTCAAATATCATTTGTATTTTATGTCGTGGTTGTCATGTTTTCCGTCATAAAGTTATGTCATTATTAATTTCCTTTTTGGCTTAAGCATTAAGTATGTTTGATATTGCTGGGTGGCGTGAGACAGGTTTCAAATTAGTTCAGCCGAACATGATATTGTAATAACAAGAGAATTACGAATTGTATAGGTAGACGGAGACATGGGTGGAGTAACGCAAACTTTGATAAAACGTCACAAATAGTGACGGAAGTGTCCCTGTAGACGCTTTCTACAGGGGGTTGTTTTATTAATATATTTAAAAATACTAAATACCTAACGAGGGAACATTGTGGACTGTTAGAGCTCGATTTTTCTGAATTTTGGTTTATAGGCCAATATGACAGAGTAGATGAAGGACCCAAAACCAAATTTGACCGAATCGCCCCCTGAAAGTAAAGCTCACCCTACAATGGTGCTTCGCAGCAGAACTTCATCCTACGATAGGTGCTTTGCTGCATAGATTTGGTAACTAGCAATAGCAAATGAACTAAAAGCGTTTACTGTAAATTGCTTTTATTCATGATCAAAGTTTAGCTTTCTGCGTCTTGCAGAAGTGAGGTCATGCCGTAGCGAAAGCGCTAAGGGTCCTTTTCAAAAAATTTTGGAGGCCCTTTCCGCAATCAATGTAAAATTATTTACTACTGAAGTATTTACATACGAAAATGACGAATTATGAACATGGAGTATTTATGTATGAAAATGAATTTATGTAGATATGAAAAAATTATGGGTTCCTTAACTGCGGTGGTTACAAGAGTGGTAACTGCGCTCTTGACTGTGATGAACCAAAACAGTTTTTAATGGAAATAAAAATCGATGAAAAAAATGAGAAAGCATAATAACTTTGAGCAATGACTGCAACAAATGAATGAACTACCATCGCAGTCCATTTCGTGACACACTTGGTCCGTGTAATTAAAACAAATTTCTTGCACATTGAAGAATTTTTCAGGCTTTGGTATCGGGTACATTGATTTCCACCAAGCATAGATAATCATATTACGGAATTTTGGGGAAGACAGCTGATTGTGAATGAGTGAATGCAGTTTTGTGATGTTATGCCCATCTGGTAAGCTTACATGATCGCAATAATGCAAAAGGCTAAATAATATTAAGCGTTTAACGAAATGTTTACATTGAAGAAAGAAATTTTCGTCGCATGGCTATATGACAGGTGCCACTTCAGGCGGTAAAATCATCAATTTCGATTGCTCTGAAAGACTGGCTTGACTAACTGCAATCCAATATATTTTTGCCCATTTGACTCGTCCACGAATCCATAATTAATAGAACTTTTGATGTTACGTTCGGTTTGAGTACTTCGCTGAGGAACATCTTATATATTTCGGTAGAGGATTTGCAACTTTTGGAACATTCCAGAATAACATTAGGAGATTAAATAACTTTTCCTGTACCCGTGGATCGAATACACCCTTTGGTTCCTGATGGGTGAGCAGAAATTGTGGTAATAATTGTTCAACAGCAAAAATACTAAGTTGAATTGTTACAGAATGAGATAAGGCGTGAGAAGATTGAATGATACTTGGAGTGTGATTTCCCTCTTAATCGACAGAGTGCGCGTAGATGCCAGTTTTTTAGTGAATCCGCCGTGGTCAGTGTTTAAAACCTCATCAAAAGAATAGTTGCTTTTTGTAATCATGAAAACGAATTCCACGGCTCTATTTTTCAAAGCCGTTGGGTTCATAGTACGTTCATGCGTAACGAACTTGATAATCATCCTACTTGTTATGCCACGCTCTTTTATTAAAATTTTAATAGAAAAGCATCACTTGCGCTAAAGTTTGTGAGATTTTCTCTCATTGCAATGTTCAGAAACCATAACTTTAAATCGGCATCGTGAACTGTTAATAAAGCATATTCCCGGGCATTTTTAAACTTCTCAAATACTTCGGCTTTCATCCGTAACAGTTTTTCACATCATTTACCCTGGGAAGCAACATAATCCTGAAAGCGATATATTTGTCTATGTAAAAACGTGTTGTTTTTAAATCGATGCTGTATGCTTTTCAAAGAGCGTCGTTTCCTACCCCACTCCGTGCAAACGCAACTACTCTTTCCATGTATTCTAATACGTAAGTTACGCTTGATGGAAAATTAACTATTTCATCCCATTCATTATCATTTATTTCATTACGCTGTGTTGCATCATACATCATTTAATTTAAACAAATATCAAGTGTATTTTCGTCATTCGTTTTGTATGTTAACCCACTTATCAAAGTTTTGGCAAATGTAAATATTTCTTTCTCAATATCCATCTTATAATCTGATACAAAATCAGATGACTTCCCATATTTTGCACAAACAATATGAAAAGGGGGATTTTGCTGTGATGGAAAAGCAAGACATAAGGACAAATAAGGCTTGAATTTAAGCTTTCCAAGAAAAAAATTAGAAAAGTCAAACGTGATCAAAGCACAAGTAAGTGAGAACTGCTATTCATTTAAAAATTGAAGGATCGCATGTAATTTATGCAAGACAGGTGTACGAACCAGCCTTCTTCGCCAAAAATGATCTCAAAGTTTGTCAGTTACGCAAAAGTAAGATAAAAACTTCAAATATTTTTTACTTTTACACCAGTATACATAATGTATAATTATTTCAGATACAACTAAAAATAATATTATAAATATGCGTTATATTTTTCATCTTTATTGATTTTTCTACGGAAACTTGTTCGCTTAATGCTTCCCAAGCACGCCAAAACACCGTTTTTACCTGTCATTCGGGACAGTACCTATTGTAGTATAATGCTTTGCTGCGAAGCATCATCGTAGGGTGAGCTCTATTTTCAGTGGGCCGTAGCTCGATCCCCAGGTCGATTGGGCCAAATTTGATTTTGGATCTTTTATTTACTCGGTCATATTGGCCTATAAACCGAAATTCAGAAAAATCGAGCCTTGACAGTTCTCGAGGTTCCGTTGTAAGCAAAATAATATGTTTAGCCTTAACACATAAAATTCTTATCATGGGTTTTGCATTGAAAAATTATAGAGGTACACTAAAATTTATCATTTTGCTTATCTTTACTTAAGACAGATGAAGACCCAAGCTTCTGGAAAAACCATTATGTACACAAAATTTACCGTAAAAATAAATGTTGAATGCATTCTTATCGTCAAACGACAAGTTTCATTATCGCTTATAACTTTATGCAAAATAAAACATTTTCAACAAAATTCTATATTAATTCATTTTGAGAACAAGTATTTTCCCCGGATGGCTGACTTCATTTACAGGAGGACTTAGTCCCTTTTAGCTCCAGCCTGGCTACGGCTGTGAAAGTATAATTGTCTTCATCTACTTAAGGAAAACTTGAATTGATACGAATATTGACCAAGAATGGATCTTTGATGAAGTAACGCTAACTTCTATATCTTAGATTGCCACTAATTGGTTTTAATTAATGCAGGAACATTTTAGTTCAAGTAACTTCCAATGAGTTGTTCTTAGGGTGTTCTGAGACCATTGACCAATACAAAGCCGTATTCAGGAGATACAAGCTGGACGGCTGCCCAGGACAGCTAAAATATAGGGCTACTAAAAAAATGCCATGTAAGCACCAAGAAATAAGTTTTTAGCGGCCCTTACATGTTTTCTCAGAGAATTTGCTCAATTGACATTTTTTTTGTGTGTGACATATTTCCTACAATGCTGATGAAGCTTATAAATGGTGGTCAAAATAAATATACACGTTATTAGTCAAATGCGTTAGCATCAGAAGACTATGCGCGTTATCATATTTGTTTATTGCGGAGGCTTTACAGCTACTACAAAGACTCCCGGCTTCTGACCAAAAAAAATTACTAAATTTATTAATTAAACTGTTCACCGTTATTTTTTTTTTTTGATTTAACAGTTAAAAAGTTTTAAATTTACTGTTTTTTTAAGGGGGAAAAAGACGCTACTCACAGTTTTGGTGTTGAACTCAGAACCCCCATGTGGTATTGACAACTAGTTCTTTGTTCGCGACCATCGAACTGCCATTTATTAAACGTCTTCACCCTTTATTTTAGTGTTTCTCAGTTAATACGTGTTCTGTTTCCTTATTTTGGCGAATGGCTTCATTTGCAACGTCAAAACTAATATTTTTAAGGAAAAAACAACGACGTGCGCTTTCTGGAATCGAACCAGGTCCCAAGGACGTCAGTAAGCAAAATTACTGGAGGGGGCACTTTTTTCTCCAATGTTGACCCGAAGCAAATAACCACTTTAACCTTTTAATGTATTAAAAATATTGCATATATTTCAATTCTAGAGAGGGGCAACTGACCCCCTGCCCCTCAAACGACGCCCATGCCAGGGCGTATATATATCATATACAGGGTGTTCCAAAAACATCGAGTCAAAAGTATATAGTCGTGATCCTTGTGCAAAATGGACCATAACGGCCCTTTACATGGGGGGTCGGAAATGAATATCCACGGAGTTATGCATACTTTTATTTCGCAGAGGCGGGATCTATAATGACCAATGGCGCTTACAAACCAAGAAGTTGTCTCCCCCGAAAATTTCAACTCCAGCGCGGGGTTGCTACATTGCCTCGTCAAGCAGGATTCCAGGCGTGTTGGCATTTTTTGCGGTTGCTGAGATTGGCGACTTGATTTTATAATTAGCGCAATTTCATAAAGATTTTAAGGCTCCTACGTAGGGCTGGCAACTTTCCTCAGTGGTGCACTACAAACATACGGCCCCCCTCCCCCAAGATCCATGGAGCCATTCTTAGTTCTAAAGAAAGAAGTTTAGTTTAAAATCTCAATATCTCGAGACTCGCAACACCGATTAAAGAAGTTTACCGAAGGAGTGTTTCAATTTTTGCTACGAAGGGCAGGGCAGGCAATAGGGGGAAGGGGGGATTGCACAGGGACCCGGTGCGGCCAAGGGAGCCCGGTACTAAAAGGAATAAACCCTCCGCCCAGTATAAATTAGCAAGAGTCCATAGACGGACGCCTTACCATCGTAGCTAATGGGGCGCCCTTTTACTCTTCACTTTAAAAATTACTTTACACACTTTCACACAAATCGACACTCTCTCAGAGGTGTAGCCAGGGGGGAGGTTTTGAGGAGCTTGCGACCCCCGTCATTGCAATGAAATTTTGTATATTTAACATAGGAATATATGAGTTGTAGCTCTGTAACCCCTCCCATTAAGCCTATAACCCTCCCCTTTTGAACTTTCTGCCTATGCCACTGCACCCTCCCCACCTCTGGGATACTTACTGAATCCGTGAATGCCCTCCACCTGCCAATCATAAACTTTTATGCTCCAAAGATTCTTTTCTTTTCGTTCATGTTTTACCGTCGAAGAAATCAAAAGTCTGTGCTGCAGGTAAATAATAAATAGCTTGATAATAATAGTATCGAAAAATTACCCTTGATGCAGTAGCGTACGCAGAAAATTTCTAAAAGGGTTCCTCGAATGAAAAGGTTTTCCTCCACATCATAGTTTCCCGTAGGCCTATTCAGGGGCGGAGTGGGCCGCCGGCCAACCGGCCCCCCGGTCCGGTGCGTCCTCATGGGCTATAGGACTCGTGCCCTCCTATAATCCAAGCTATGCGCCCTTTGAGAGAACCCAGTCCGCCCCTGCACCTAGTGTTAATATTCTCCCAATTGCGGGAGATTATGGCCCACATGAATCCCTCTCCCGTACGCTTATGTCTTGATCGATTCTGAATTATGAATATGAGCGATGGCATTGTGTTTCCATTTACCATGGAAAAAATTTAATAGGGAGAGTTCAAGTATTATGTAAGAAACATCGGGGGATTGGTGTTGTGCTTATTTTCCTATGTTAGTTTATTTCCAATGTTAATTTTGCTAATTTTTGCTTACCTGGGGGGGGGAATAAAATGGCCAAAAAGTCAATGGTTTGATTCTTAAATAGCTTGCCAAAAATTCGACATTCTCGCCAAAAATTGGCGACGGCAAAACTTAGGAAACTAAATTCAAGGGGCGAGCCAAACTTTCAATCACAATTTTCATTGGCTCGAAATTGTTAACTCCCACATTCCAGAGATGCAAAGCGAATAAGATAACCAGTTTCTTGATAATACGGCCCAGATGCGGTCTATTGGATAAATGCGTTGATTATAGGTCTAACTTCCTTTTTTCATCCAATCATGCTTTGTTATTTGTTTATAGCCATAACTCCGTGGTTATTTATTTCCGACCCCCCATGTAAAGGGTCGCTATGGTCCATTTTGCACAAAGATCACGGCTATATACTTTTGAACCGATGTTTTCGGAACACCCTGTATAGTGTCGAGATGCCATTTTCTTCGCTAATGAGACCTTCAAACTGCTAGCGTTTTATTCTTCCATTGCAGTGTTCCTCAGGTAATTCCTTAGGTATTGTTCCTTAGACTATGCGCCTTCTTTCTTTCTTTTTCTGAAAACCAGTTTTTCTCGTTTTCCATACCAGAACTACGGTTAAAAAAAAAAAATAAAAAAATTCGAAAGTCTTGTATCCAGCTCAGAACCAGATCAAAATTTTGTGTGATATCCCCCACTTCCCGTCAGACACCGACACAATCTTCATTTCTCAGTGGGTTAATAGTTAACGATGACGATGCGGCAAAATACGTGATAATGTGCATATATAACTGTAATAAGTAATATATTGTAATTCAAATTGTGTATATATAATAGCATGTATATAATTGTGATTAACAAACAATACTGCACATATAAAAGTTTACTTTTCAAAAACACAATCTTACCTGTTACAATAACTCTAGCACTATTACTACTGGATCTCATCTCTTTTGTGACAGAATTTTCTGTGTAGCACCGAAACGTGTCTGAGCCATCTCGTTCAGTAACATATCGAATGTACAGATCACCGTTTTCGAGTACTCCATATTTTCCTAATAATAATAAATAAAGTATCATTATTATTACTATTATTATTATGTATCAAGTCGCCATAAAACTCTTTACAACAAAGTGTACCATAAAAACAAGTTAAGCGGCTTGAAAGGTAGTCTGAGACTATACCGACATTTCAGCGTCACTACTCCAGTTTACCCAATAAAATATGGCAGCGGAACTCAGTCGAAGTCAGTAGAATAAAAATACATAGCGAAATTATCATGCAGAAACATCCAAAGTACCCAGTAATGGAGAATTTAAGGATAAAAACAAAGCATAAATTAAAAACATATAACATAGATTCATTCAGAAACACATAATGGCATATCAATTCTCAGACCAAATAAAAATCCTTTCAAAAATGTATTATGATTACACTGCACAATCCCGAATAAAAGCACATAGTGAAAACAATCGAAAAAATAGCCAAAAGTGTAAAATTTTATGCCATAGATAATGCTAAACAAATTTAGATTATTGAAAAATGCCCCCATTGGTCAAACTCAATGCACTCAAAACAAATTATGGTCGTTCCAGAAATCGGGAACACCCCAAAGCCATCACTGTTCGCAATAGTAACTAATAAGTAGCCAAAAGATAACCCTTAAGTTTGGCCTGAAATAATTTAACGTTGTTCAAACCAATAATCTCAGAAGATATTACGTTCCAAATTCAGGAACCCATAACTTTAACGTGAAAAAAATATAGGGACGTGGCTGATAATCGCGTTGATATCATACCATCGTAGGGCCCGTTGTAGAATAAAGCAAATGACATTTTTGGTTTATTTAAAAACGTATAGCTTATATCTGCAGGCAAATTTGAAAGTAACAAGAAAGTTAACATGCAATTTATTTGAAGGTTTAATAAACGTTTAAGGTTGTTAAACTTTTTACATAAAATACTAAAAAATATTTCGCGCACTGGTTCTGAACGGAATCTTGCAAGACCAATTTTAATCTTATTTCCAAAGTATCCTTTTAATCAAAAAATAAATAGTAATTCATGGACGGATAATTTATGGTAATTAAAAAAACTACCCTCGCAAAAAATGTATTCAGCCAATTTTAACTGGTTTCTTGATGTCTCTAATAAGATTAAAAGTGTAATTTATAAAGAGAAAGTTTTGTTCCTAAACTGAAATGCATCTTCTTTTACCACTTCAATTAATAAATGGAATTGGAAAGTTACAAATTTCCGGTACGATTTAACTAAAATCCCCTGTTACCCCACAAATTTATAAGCTTCGTATTTAAATTAAATATTTATTCAAAATTTATCAAATGGATATATATTACAAGAAAGGCTGAAAAAAATTCTTAATGAATTCCTTGGAATAAAAAGTTTAATTCAATGAAGTTGTCACATGTCACAGAGGGTTTATGTCGGCAAGTTTCATTTCAGAACTTCGAATGAATTAGATGTCAAAATTTAGAATCTTATGAAAAAGGATGTCTGTTACATTTTTCGCTAAATTTAATTAGAAATGACACTTTTGTTCTTACCCACCGCTAATTTTTTTTTTAAATTTATCCAAATTCAATGATGATTCTATTTGCCTGATTTAAATTTTTGAAACTAGCACTAAAATATTCAATTATGTCTGCGACATAGTACATTCCGTTTTGCTAAATTTCCAACTTGTGTACCATAATGCAATTTAGCAAGAGTTGACAGAATTTATGAAATAGTGTGCCGAAGTATTATTGCCATCTTATTCCGTCTTCCAGCCTACAACGACCAAATTGTGGATGTTTATTTTTCTATCTAACAATTGATACAAATTAAGCAGATTTTTTTGTGATGTTTCTTCTATATTAAAAGGATTTCAATTCTTAAAACTGTCTATGTATATTTAATGCCTCTTATTTACAACAATTTCTTATAATGTTTTAAACATTGTTCAACAAATTCTTCTTGTAATTTTTCAATAATTGACAATAAATTCTTCTTGTAATTTTTCAAAAATTAACAGCAATTTCTTCTTGTATTTTTAAAATTAACAAAAAATTTTTCTTGTAATTTTTCAAAAATCGACAACAATCTCTTCTTCTAATTATTCAAAAATTTACAACAGTTTCTTGTTTTAATTATACAAAAATTGACAACAATTCTTGTGATCAATTATTGTTGTAATTTTTATCATAACGATTTTACTTATAAACATAAAACACATGAATTAAGTCTATGTGCACGTAATTTATTTGTTACTAACCAGACGTCATCTCGCACGCAGCGCCTGGCAATTTATGAGATGGACGGTTTGTATAAATAACCGGACAATTACAGTTTAAAAATTATTTTATTTGTTTTTAATTTATCATGCCAGTCGTAGGATCACCAACTAAAAAATCAGACATCTGTCCAAACAGAATAGTCAAGCAAGGGTTTAAACGGTTACATTTCCAAATGGACAAAACATAAACGAACCAGGAATATAAATTGAAATCACACTAAAAATATATGACAGTCATAATTTTTTAATGACCCTATAGTTTCGAAGGAAAATAAAAAGAGAGCTGCTTTCATCTGCAGTACAAATGTGAAAAAAGTTAACATATTTTGATACTACAGCAATAAATAACAACTTCTCATCGAAACGACATCGTCAGCAAATGAATTCTGTGACTAAAAATTTTGTGCGATTTCAATTTATATAGTTTTTTTTTACCGCGCAATATCATTCAGAATCACTCATTTCAGAAACGGATTAAATTTTCAAAGGTGAGACTAAATATTACGAATGTTCCATGAAATTCCCAGGTGATGAGCAGCGTTAAGTTTTATTCAATTTTTATTGTCTAAGGTTCGTAATGCATACGAAGAGACCAAATTATTTTGTTTATGTAATGGCTCAAGAGCCATTAAGGACATGCTGCGTTAAGCCTCACACTTTTTCGAGGAATTTGACTTTCGTCACTAAGGGAATCAAACACCGGACTACAGTTCAGTGGGAAAGAACAACAAACGTTTAATATAATTTGGACTCAAACTCAGATTATCCACATAGTAGACAGACGTGTGTTGCCGCCACGCCACAGAAGAACGAAGAAAACGAAACTAGCACATGGTTCACACTCAACTAATATAATGAGTCGTTAACATAATAATGAGTCGTTAACGTCGTAACGAGTCGTTAACGTCGAGGTAACAATACCGATATTTCTTCTCACTCATTATCATCGCTTTGAGAAGCACATTTTACGTACCTTCCATTTACTTTGTATCATTGCCCAACTTCGTTCAGGATATGCTTCTGGTGCACTATTCCTTTGCGGTCCTTGCGCCATAAAAATAATCTAAAATAAATGGTCGGATACCAGAATTCATAGCCTCTTTGACAAATACAATATACGGACCAAGCTTTGGGAAACCTTGTCATTTGTGTTTTGCGGCAACGATGTATTGTCGCCAAGCCGGTCGCCAGTTAAGGTGTAGAAATGAAAAATTATAAGTTATTTAATACGCTTTATAATAAGTAGGCTACTTTGACGAGAAGAACACGCTCAAAACACGGCTGAAATCTTGATCATATGAAGGTTAGTCTGTTAATTTTCATTTAACTTTGTGGGGCAAGAACAGTATCGGTGAAGCAACAGTAACAAAAATAGTAAACAATGCACATCCAATTCAATAATGCCAAGTTCTGTCTCTAATTACGTATGTCCGTCAGCGATCTGAGTATGACCCTCTCACCACGCTCAGTTAGTAAAAATGCATTTACCTTTATGGTGCAAGGACAGCATTGCACAGCAGCCGCAGCAACAAAAGAAATAGTAAACTACGTACATCCAATTTAATAATGCTAAGTTCTTTCTCCGCAATTACGTATGTCCATCAACGAACTCCCCTCTCACCACGCTCAGTGGTTCCACTTTTCCTTCTCTGTAATTGCGTATGTCCGTCAGTGATTTGAACATGACCCTCTCACCACGCTCACTTAGCAAAAAAAATTTTTACAGCTGTGTCCAGCATTGTATGCCCTTGGCACGAATTTTGTTGTAGGCCTGTTTTCTGATGTGGCTAACTGTGGGTAAGGCTTTCACTGTGCAAACACTGTACCAAACACTGTGGGTAGGCTTTCGGCTATGACCAGGCCAGTATCCTTCAGAAGTCTTTTGTTCTTGAAGACATAGTCTCTTTGAGCCATTCTTATAAATTTAATGACCATAGTTCTCGTCGATTGTCCGTGAGTGGTATTGCGACTTACGCTTCCTAGACGATGCGCGTTTTCCAAATCCTTTGATAACATGGTAGTTTTTATCTTTTCATTTAAAGTATCCACTGCAACGGTAATCGGGTTTTCGTTCTCAGTTTTCGATAAACCATATATCATGATACATGGCTGGCGAATGTATTGCTGGTGTTGTTCTAGGGCGCATTCAAGATCAATGATAGACCTTTCTAGATGTTGAACTCTATTCTCCAATGCGACGCATCGCGATACCCGTTCCTTATTTAATTCAATGACTTTAATATCGAAATCTTTCAGTATTTCATTTTTGATGGAGGCCAATTTGACAGCACGATCAGAATCTGCGTCCGTCTCAGAACACAAATTCAAATTAATTTTTTCATTAATAGAATTTTTCAACTGTTCTAAGTCCTGAGACCACAGTTTACGAAATTTCGATAATTCATTAGATACATTGCGCACCTGTTTGTCTAGGTCCCTGTTCGATAGGTAGTCAGGTGAAGAACTGGTGGACGTTTGATGTTTTCTTCTGGTATTCATAGTTACAGCAAGGTGAAGAAGCCAGTATCCCGTATTCCCACGCTTATTCCCTGTAGCACAGGGTTCAAATATAAACCAGGCGAAATCAAAAGAAAAGCCATTATATTCAATAGAGGCAAAAATTAATCACGGTGCGCCCATACCTCTTTTTTAGAGTTGGAAATGAGAGCATAAATTCATGCGACCGATGGGTTTGGCCACCTGGCGGCAACTTTCACAGTGATTCCTCGTGATTTTTAAGACGCAAGGACAGCAAAGGGCAAGCTCGGGACGGGACTTGCGATTTCCACACCAATCTAAATCTCCGTGCCAAGGGACCCAAACCCGGGACTACTTTGGGTAGAGAAACAATGCTCGTTTTTCTATACCATCTGATGTCCAACCCGGGTTAATATCACAATAAGCGAATGCATTACCACTTCATCACTGTAAGATAGTGTACTTACATTTTTCCGAGCCATCTGAATCTCTTAAAGAATAGGGAACCAACTCCAAGAGTTCAGTAAGCAGCCAAACGGCGCTTCTAGTTTCGTTTGAAGAGGGGGAGGCTGCGTTGGGATTCATACCCTATTTATCAGTACACCGGATGAAGGAAGTAGTACTGCACCACATGCAGGACCATTTAATTAGTTCTTCTGGATCTCGACACACTCATATATACTAACTAAAGTTTTATATACTATTATTTTACATAATATCCTTTTAATATATTGTTTTTATACTATTCTTTTTATATGCTACTCTTTTATATGCTGTTCTTTTTATATACTGTTGTTAAGCATGTTATTGTAGATTTTCCTTTATTGTGTAGGTCTAGTGCTACGGGTCGGTGGAGTTTTAGAGTTCGTTTGCATTTGACAGTGCAAGAAGGTTATAAAGTTTTATTATATACTATTCTTTTATATGCTATCCTCCTTTTTACATACTGTTATTAACCCTTAAAATGTATTATACAATAATTTTTGCCACCCACGTATTAATTACAGCTCAAACTAGAGCTTATGTAATTTTGGAGAAAAAGAGACGCTTTCCCCATCCTGGATTCGAACCAGGGTCCCTCCGTTTAGCCCGGAGTGTCTTGGACCGCTAGACGAATGAGGACAGGAAACAACGCTCTCTTTCTCCGTATGTAAAGGTGTTAAGGTATTATTACCCTCCGCAGGGATAACACAATTGCCAAATATGGTCAACACAAGAAAGCCTCCGGGGCGAGAATTTTGTGAGTTTTCGTGGGGGAAATTTATTATACTATAATTTTTGCCACCCACGTATTAATTAGCTCAAACTAGAGCTTATTTGTTTTGGAGAAAAAGAGACGCTTTCCCCATCCTGGATTCGAACCAGGGTCCCTCCGTTTAGCCCGGAGTGTCTTGGACCGCTAGACGAATGAGGACAGGAAACAACGCTCTCTTTCTCCGTATGTAAAGATGTTAAGGTATTATTACCCTCCGCAGGGATAACACAATTGCCAAATATGGTCAACACAAGAAAGCCTCCGGGGCGAGATTTTTGTGAGTTTTCGTGGGGGAATTTATTATACAATAATTTTTGCCACCCACGTATTAATTACAGCTCAAACTATCTAAAAAAAATCCCGCTAACGGTATCATGGATGTAATTTCATCCCAATAAATGAATTTTATTTTATAAATTTAATAAAGACATGTAAATGAGATTACATATAAGAATTACATATTTCATGAAAATTATAAAATTTATTTGTTACAATTATTGCAAATAATATTTCGGTGCGTTTCACAAATGAAGTTGGTACATATTGTACTTATCACAATATATTTTCTATCTTCTTTCCTTGTACATATACAACATCTTCCTTGCTTACATGTGGATGATGGTATTGGCGCTGTTTTCTCAACTTTTCCGTTAAGTATTTCTAATATTATTTTCCTCAAATTATGTGGCAAATTCGGTACTTTTAATCGTTCTTTAAGAAATGATTCAATGAGAGAAAATCCTAATTAATAATCGGAAATATTTCCGATACCATTTGCAGCATTGCAAAATGCAAGAATGACGTTCGAGTTTATATCCGCTACGTTCCATTTCATCTTTTTTGGGGAACGCCATATTTTAAAATTATCTTCACGGCAATAAAATAAAATAAATCAAATGAATAAAAACACTTCTAAAATAATTATTTTCTTACCCCTCAGCTTATAATTGTCTTATTAGAAACAAAAATTACAACTACGGTACTTAACAGCAAATTAAATCTTCACGAAGTCATTTTAAAAACCTACACTCACGGTGTCACGGGTGACATAGCACCCCAGATCAGTTTTCTTTGTTGCGCAGCTAACGAAGTACATAACAAAAGTGAACTTTTTTATGATAACGGTATCCCTTCTGACGCCATAAATGATTATAGGAGAAATCAGTGTTACCAGTAATTCGGTTTTTTAATAATATTAGAAAAACAATTTACACGGGGTGATTTTTCCCCCACGATAAGGGTTAAGGGTTAAGAATGTTACTGTAAATTTTCCTTTATTGTTTGGGACTATAGCAAGGGTCGGCGGACTTTTAGAGTTCGTTTGCATTTGACAGTGCAAGAAGGTTCAAGGTAATGCTGCGCCGAGACATTCAGTTTTTTGGATTAATTTGAACCTCTGTTTCTCAAGAAACTAAACCCCAGACTACGGTGACAGAAAAGCGACACGCGTTATAGGATATTATTGGAATAGAACCCACGTTACGACTATGCTACTGTAGGGACTGAAATGTTTTCAGGGATGTTGTGTAGAAATAATGCCGCATTTACACCCAGAATGGCCCTTGTCCTTGCGCCATAAAAATACAACCAACCAATCAAACCCAGAATGACAGCGTAGGTCTATAAAGTTGAGAATGTTTATATTATTATCCAACAATTAATGTAAATTAAGTAGATCTTTTATTATGTTCATGAGACCTTAAAAGTATCATGTTCCTTAAAAATGTCTTTTTGCACATGGTGCACGATTTGCAGCAGTTTAAAAATGCAAACTTAAACACGGCGGTTCTTTTGCTGTGTCCATGATGTGCATTCACCACTCCAAAATGTTTTGAAATTAACAAGTATCAAACGTTTACTTGTTTGCAGCAGGCATTTTAGCAGTGTTAATTGCTGCTCACAGCACGAACCCTACCTACTATTCGTTCACGAACGGAAGTTCGATGAAACAGTTAGAAATAAAAGGAAATGACGTCACAAACGGACTATCCCATTACAGTAGAGGAGAGCTCCAATTTCAGAACTTGATTTTGGCGCCGACAAACGTTCACTAAAAACCAGTTCTGAAATTGGAGTTCTCCTCTGCAGTAATAAACTAGCCTGTTTGTGACGTCACCTCCTGTTATTTCTAACTGTTCCACCGGACTTCTTTTCGCGAACGAACAATACTTGATAGAAATAGAATTAACGGTCATTCACGAGGTCAGTTTGAGTGCAAGTCAATTGTTTTGCGAACTTTTACCATAAACAATATTCCTCTGTAAAGAAACCGAAAACAGGAATGCACTTCAATTATTTTATTTTTTAATTATATTTTTAAAATTGGCTTTAATTATCTTTTTAAGATTGACTTTAATTATATATTTAAGATTGATTTTAATTATATTTTTAAGATTGACTTCAGTTGGTACTAAAGTTGTGAAACAGTTAACTCAGTTGAGTTATGAAACAATTAAATAAGTTAGTAAATTAAGTCGGAAACAATTAAGTAAATTAGTAATGTAAGTCGTGAAACAATGGAATATGTTAGTAAATTAAATCGTGAAACAATGAAATAAGTTAGTAAGTTTGGTCGTGAAACAAATAAATTAATAAATCAAATCGTAAAACAATTAAGTAATAGGTGTAAATGTGTGAAACAATTATTATTTTTTTATGTGCCAGCGGGCCGCGGTTTGAAGACCCCTGGGTTAAACGAAGAGACGGAGTTAGGTCATATGGTGCCCGGCGCGAGTCCAAAATTCGGTGCCCGGCGAGAGTCCAAAATCTGGCGCCCCGTGCAAGCCCAAAATCTGGGTCACCACCACTAAATATTAATTATTTTTTAAATGATTTTTCTCAGGGCGTCGTTTTTTTTTATTTTTATTTATTTATTTTTATTTTTTAATTGCTATGTATCACCTCAATAGACAGCTGAATCTTATTACGAAAAACACTGAATATTGTTAGACGACGGAAAGCCAATAACAATTAAAATTTCCTTATAACAAGTAACATGCAACTATTCCGCAAATACTTTTTTTTTTTTTGATGAGCCAAAAATTCAAACGTTTTGATATCCAAAATTAAAGCCTTACATGAGTTTCGATAACCTGGAATGTCTTCCGTACACAGCCAAATAATTCATCAATTTTGATGTAGTTTTCACTTTCCCAATTTCTTACTTGCAATGTTATATTGTATTATAGGAAGTATCCGTACGGAATATGTATTCTACGTAACCTGTTTATTCTTATCGGTTTCAGAAAACACTCATGTGGAATTAAAAATAATTATATATTCTTTCCTCAAATTTATAAAACATCAATTTGATTTATTGAAACTTATTTATGAATAAGCTCTTATATCATTTGCCTTGTCTACATCAATTCAATTTTAAAAAAAGCGCCGGCACCGGACGCACTGCCCTTATCTCGTTACTGGTTAAACGATATAACATTGTTGTACTCATAGATGAATTATGACTCGCAAAAAAAATATATATAAAGCATTACCAGACGTCTACATAATATTTCATTTCACGAAGAATTATCGCGAGCTGAACTGTCATGCATTCGACGATTCGGTCAGGAGCAGAAATTGATCTAGCTAGGGTGCTGATCGGGACCTAGAATTCTGCGAGAAATCCGAATCTCTTATATCCCAGGGAACCAACTCTGGAACTGCAGTGAGAAATTAGGGAATAAGCGGTTTTTTTTCAGCACCGATGGAAGTATTTACCCGACTAACGACACTGACAGATCCAAGGGGCCGATGAAGTGATCACCCCAACTTAAGCCGGGATTATTTCATGGAAAATTAAATGGATATTACTGGACACTTGGCTAAAATTAGGAATAAAAAACAAATCGTCTCCTACCCCCTTGAAAAATTTGTAAATCCTACCTTGGTTAATGACAGGCAAGGCGAACGCGTTACGACTACACCGCACCCCAGGGTATCGACGATTATGGACATAACATTATATACAGGGTGGTTATAATTAAACTTGGCCTACTTAGAGAGCCCTGGAGCTTCAGCCATTCAGCGGATTTTCACCAAAATTGATATATAGACTATTTAAAGGATGCGAAAAAGGAATCTGTGAAAAAAAAAATTTACTCCAAGAACGTTAGCCAGGGACTGCTTTTTGGCCGTAATACTACAAAAGCGACCTATGAAATGACTAACACGCAACGCGAATGACATTTTTAGCATTTTGGAACACTTATTGCATTGGAATATTTTAAATGAGCTTTGTGCGAGCGATAGCAGTACGCCGGCGCTACAGGCGTACGATGGGAAAAAAATATAATTTTGTACATGCAGATAGTGCGTAAAGAAATATGACATTTAAGCAGCTGTTAATCGTGTACAGGACGATGTAATGGGTGTTCCTCGATGTGGCCGTCATCATTTATTTGTAACAATTCAAGCCAATGCAGAATGTGTTCAACAGCGCATCGCAACTAATCCTCCGTGAGGCTTTACATATGCAGCGTTATGGAATTCTTGGATTCTGCTAACATAGCAACACTTCCACAATAAACCAAATTCTTTAAATGATCCCACAACTAGAAGTCACACAGAGTGAGATCCGGCGAACATGTGCCAGTTACTAGTAAACGAACGACTGATAACATGCTCATCAGTGAGATGCTGGAGCAAAAAGTTTTGACGGATCGTGCGACATGTGGGTGCGCACCATCTTGCATGAAAATGGTAGATGTAACGCACTGTCGTTTCTGTAGTTGCAGCAAAACAAACGTCTGGAGCAACTCACGGTACCGAAGAGCCATTGCAGAACATTTGACAGGGCCATAAACTTTTACAAGTGAACGATAGCGGCCACATTGAGCAACCTCCATTACGCCATTCTATACACAATTAACAGCTGCTTGCTTGCTGCATTTCTTCATGCTCTATCTGTATGTGCAAAATTATTTTATTTTTCCATTGTACTCCTGCAAGGCCGGCGTACTGTTATTGCTCGCACAACGTTCATTTGAAATGTTTCGATGCAATAAGTGTTAGTAAACATTAAAAATGTGATTTGTCTTGCGTGTTAGTCATTTCATGGGTTGCTTTTGCAGTATTGCGCTACAAAGCGACCCTAGCGGACGTTTTTGAAGTTTTTTTTCTTTTCTTTTTCTTTTTTGCAAATTCCCTTTCCGCATCCTTTAAGTAGTCAATATACAAATTTTGATGAAAATACGCTGAAAGGTTCAAGCTCCAGAGTGCTCTAAATAGGTCAAGTTTAATTATAACCACCCTGTATATATCGCAGATTAATTTATTGTATCTCAGATTATATGGTTGCATATTAGATTATTTGATTGTATCTCAGAGTGTTTGATTGTATCTCAGATTATTTGACTGTATCTCACAAGGGAACCCACGGTGTGTCCGCTTCCGATTTTGATGAAATCTTTTTAATGAAAGCGGTGCCAAAATATGGAAATGCGTGTCTCGATATTCATGCCAATGCGGCTTGTTTTCGGAGATATAAATTTTTTAAAAAATTGCATCCTATATCATCATCATCATATTCAACCATTATCTATCCACTGCTGGATGAAGGTCTCTCCAAATGCTTTCCACACAAGTCTATCCTGAGCAATTCGCTTCCACGTCACCCCAACCTGTTTTCTTATTTCATCCACCCATCTAGTTTGAGGACGTTTTCTAGGTCTTCGGTGGTCTCTTGGAATCCAGTTCAGAATTTCTGTTGTCCATCGTTGATCAGTTCTTCTTGCAATATGCCCAGCCCATCGCCATTTCAGCCCTTTTACTTTAACAATGATGTCCTCTACTCTAGTTTGCTCTCTCACCCAAGTGTTTCTTTTTCGATCTCTCCTAGTTATTCCAAGCATGCACCTCTCCATGCTCCTTTGCGTTGTCTGTAACTTTCGTATTGCTCCAACTGTTAGACTCCATGTCTCTGATCCATAAGAGAGGACTGGCAATACACACTGGTTGAAGACCTTTCTTTTTAGACACAAAGGCAATTTCCCCTTCAGGATAAAACTGTTTCTTCCAAATGCACTCCAGCCAAGTTTAATACGTCTGTTGAGTTCTTTCATAATGTTGCCATCCATTGAAATCAGCTGGCCAAGGTAAATATATGAATCAGCAATTTCTAGCTCAATGTTGTCAACTTGTATTTTTGTTTCCTCTACGAAATTATTGAACATGATCTTAGTTTTTTGTAGGTTCATCTTGAGTCCAACTTCTTTACTTCTAGTTGAGAGCTCCTGTACCATGTCTTGGAGTTCTGATGGGTTCGTTGAAAAAATAACAATGTCATCAGCAAACCGCAAATGATTTAAATATTCACCATTTATTTTTATTCCCCTGTTATTCCAATTTATCTGCTGAAAAATCATCTGTAAAGCTGAAGTAAAAAGTTTTGGAGAAATGGTATCTCCCTGCCTCACACCTTTACCAATTTTGATAGTTTTGGTATCTTTATGTAACCGAAATTTTGCACTTGCATTTTTATACACACGTTTCACCATGTCAATGTACACATCCTCGATGTCTGTTGATCTTAAAGAGTTGATGACTGCTGATGTTTTAATAGAGTCAAAGGCCTTCTCATAGTCAATAAATGCCACACACAATGGAAGTTCATATTCATGTGTTCTTTCAATTAATTCTCTTAATACTTGAATATGGTCCACTGTACTGAATCCACTTCGAAATCCAGCTTGTTCTCTTGGTTGAGCTGCATCTAATTTTTTCTGCAGGCGATGTGTTAGCACTTTTGTGAAGATTTTATAAATAGCAGGTAACAAGCTAATTGGTCGGTAATTTTTTAAATCCTCTTTATCACCTTTTTTATGCAAAAGAATTACTGTTGCAGAATCCCATTGGTTTGGTATGTTACCACTGTTGAGGCATTTGGTAAAGAATTTTGCGAGTATGTCTTCTACATGTTCTCCAGCTTCTTTTAAGATATCTAATGTAATGCCATCATCGCCAGGGGATCTTCCTTTCTTCATACTTTTTATTGCAAATGCTACTTCTTCTTTTAAGATTTTAGGAGCTGTTCCTTCGACTATCTCAGAGTCTTCGTTTAATCCACTGTTTCCCTCATACAGCTTTCTGTAGAATTCTTCAACTCTTCTAAGTATTTCTTCCCTATTTCTTGTTACAGTGCCATCCTCTCCTTTTAATGCAATGATGTGTTTCTTCCCAATAGACAAACTCCCTTTAACAACCCTAAGGCTCTTGTTGCTTTCAATGGCCTTCCTTACTAACTCACAATTGAATTTTCTTATATCTTCTTTCATGTTTTTGCGCAAAGTTTTGCAAAGTTCTACATACTCGATCTTGCGACTGGTATTTTGATTGTCCACCTTCATAAGTCTTCGCCTTTTCATGAGTTGTTTCGTCTTCTCAGATAATTTGCTATTCTGCTTTTTACATATTACACCACCAATTTCCCCAGCAGTTTCAATTATTGTCTTAACAATGTTTTCATTTGCTTCTGAGATGTCAACTTCTTCAATAAGTCCTTCCAGTGCAGAAAAGCGATTTTTTAATTCCAACTTGAATGCCTCGGTATTTTCTTTTAATTTCTTTAAATCCACCCTCTTACATACTTGTTTCCTAATGAGCTTCTGCCTTTCTAGTTTAGTATTTAAGTGCATTTTACATCTCACCATTCGATGATCACTTCCAGTATTAAATCTGTTCAGTACGCTGCAATCTTCAATAATTGATTTCTTGTTTGCCAGTATATAGTCAATTTCGCTGGTTCCTCCATTGGGGTGTTTCCATGTCCATTTTCTTTGTAGTTTCTTCTTAAAAAATGAATTCATGATATGACGTTCCTCTATAGTAAAACAAATGTCCACTTTTAAGTTCCACCAACTCTTCACCTTTTCTTCTAACTTCACTGAGTCCTACAATGTCCCATTTGATCTTGTCAAGTTCTTCTTCCAATTCCTGAAGTTTTGCTTCAGAAGCAAGGGATCGTCCATTAAACGTAGCCAAGGTCAATAACAAACGGCAGCCTGGGCCATTCCAGTGATTCTTAGCACCCCCTGCTTTCATGCCACGCTGACCGCTGCCTTGATCAGGAGCACTCCAGCACCTGGAGACTAGGGGCCATGGTTTTTGGTGTATTAGCATATTGGAGGAATTAGCCATCATTTCACCACGCTGGCTAGACGGGTTGGTGAATTAGCCCTCCCCTTCCGCCTTTCTATCCGTGTAGCAAATATTAATTTGCCACATAAATAGAAAGCTCAGCCTGCACCACTTGAAGGCGGGGTAGGACACTAGGTTACTGGCCTGGCCGGTTCCACACATCGTCACATACGTTCAGCGTGTGGGTCTCCTTCCAGTTAGATACCAGCAACCCTTTTGTAGGCACCCTGTATATGAGCTTTAAATACGACATTCGCTGTAAGCCAATCGGTAGCTTAGTTGGTAAGTTGCCGGCCCTTCGCTTCGTGTTTTGAGTTCGATGCCAGCGGAAATCGATCATTTTTTTAATGTATCCTTTTCATATATTTATGTATTTTTATTAGGAAAAATACTTTGCTTACAATCGGATTTTATTCATAAATTTACGTTAATAAAATTCATATTTACATATTTAATTATGTGATACTATTTTTCGCAGTTATAATTTTTACACGAATTTAAATTTTTAATTGAAGAGTTGTAAAGCTGTTGACCATTGGCATTTTAAAGCAAAAGCTGTAAGGCATGTCGAAGGACATAAACGCAAAGCATAAAGTCTGCTTTTATTGAATATTTTTGTACTTGCAAGGGAAACCCACAGTGAGCGCCCTGCCGCTTTTGATGAAATTTGTTTTGAGAAAGTAGAGCCAAAATAAGGAAATACGTGTATCGGCATTCTTGCCAATGCGAATTACTTTCAGTGATATGAATTTTTAAAGATTTTTCATCCCATATATGAGCTTATAATAAGACATCCTTTGCAAACTAATAGGTAGCTTAGTTGGTAAGTTACCGGCCTAGTACTTCGTGTTTTTGCGTTTAATGCCCGCGGAAATCGACTTTTTTTAATAGGTATCCGTTTTACATATTCACGTACTTTTATTAGTAAAAATACTTTTTTATACTATAATTTTTGCCACCCACGTTTTAATTACAGCTCAAACTAGAGCTTGTGTAATTTTGGAGAAAAAGAGACGCTTTCCCCATCCTGGATTCGAACCAGGGTCCCTCCGTTTAGCCCGGAGTGTCTTGGACCGCTAGACGAATGAGGACAGGTAACAACGCCTTCTCCAGCATACCCTCCGCAGGGAAAAAATAAAAATACTTTGCTTGCAATCGGATTTTTTTCATAAACTTACTTTAATAAAATTCATATTTATATATTTAATTCTGTGATACTATTTTTCGCAGTTATAATTTTTACACGAATTTTAATTTTTAATTGAAGAGTTGTAAAGGTACAAAAAGTTTAGGAGTTAGCTGTAAGTTTTTATGTGAATATAACTTTTATAAAATTTGCGTACTCGTTGTCAACCTGTGAAGGGATAGAATTACACCAACAACGCAGTTTTGTTTTATTTAAGGATTGAAAGATTTTTTTCTGAAAACTTTTAACAATTCCATTAAATAAAAAAGAAAACTGCGTTAATTCGTCTTATTTTGTCATTATTAGCCTTTGCAGTCATCCTCTATTAGCATCTATTACGCCTAATATTTTTTTAAAATATATTTATCTATTGAAAAATGTATTTTTAGTATGTAATATTTTATTTTATAACATATAAACATCATTTTATTTTATAACATATAAACATTTTATGCGCATCTCATTTATATAGAAACATTTCATTTTATAAAATGCAATCAATTTTATTTTAAAACTGATTGACGTGAACATATTTTTTGTGTATCACTATCGGAGGTGTCGGAATTGTCTACTGGTACACAATTTTGGATGATAATTATCATAAAAACAATAAAAACATAAAAAAATTCTACAACGTGAGCATTTTATAAATGAATTATTCGAACAACTGATTTTCTTTGTCTAATATCATCTGGAAAACAAATACCATTTACATTTTTAAAAACGCTTCTTTCGTTTGTTAACTTTGCAACAAACCAAGAGTACTGTAACGTATTCTTAAAATTCGGCGCCGAAAGTTGATTGTGAATAAATTAATGGATCGTCAAAGCATCTATCTGCTCGCGTGTTTAAATGACTATTTTCTTGTAAGATTTCAACACAATTTTGTAACCTTTTAATGAAATTTTTTACTTAACTGAAGAAGTACACATCACGAGGTTGACAGTATGGGGTACAATGAGGTGGAATTACTTCAACAGTAGAAGAAGAGGTGCCGTCGTCATTTGTAAAAACATTATTAAAGTGTGCTGGATCTACTTAACTACATAACAGGCTGGATGGCTACACCAAAACTTTTTCTACTTTTCAACTTTTTGATAATCAACAATTAAAATTCGAGTAGAAATTATCACTGCCAATAAGCATACAATTAACATATAACTACATAAATACGAATTTTATTAAAGTAAGTTTATGAGCAAAATCCGATTGTAAGCAAAGTATTTTTACTGACAAAAATGCATAATTATGTGAAATGGATACAGAAAAAAGCTGATCGATTTCCGAGAGCATCGAACGCAAAGCACAAAGCGCATGGCCTGCAATTTACCAACTAAGCTACCGATTGGCTTGCAGAGGATGTCGTATTTTAAGCTCATATATCGGATGCAAAATCTTTAAAAATCCATGTCTCTGGAAATTAGCCGCATTGGCACGAATGCCGAGACACGTATTTCCTTATTTCGGCTATACTTTCATTTAAAAAATCATCAAATTGGGCGGCGCACTCACCGTGGGTTCCTCCTGTCAGTCCATCTTCCTTAGTCTCTTCAGAACAAGTTTCCCTACATAACTGCATGTAACCACCTTATTGTTTTCCATATAAAACCACATAGCATTATTATATAGCTACTAAAGATCGTTGTAGAGAATAATATAATGTCATCTTCTGCACATTACTCCCGCAAATTTGTTTCACGTATATATTATAAACCATAGTAAATACAATAACATATAATCCCCCATAAATACCACATATATCCTAATTTCTATCTTTGCTAATCTACATAATATTTAGGCCGTAATCTAGCGAACTACGGTTAGGTTCTGTTTAATTATTGGCCACTCATTTCATGAAAACAAAGGTGTTTTCAACATTTCGCAAAAGTGAAAACTTTTAGTGTTTCCTGCGAACTCTCATCCTCAGATGCCAAGAACGTAATAGTGGCAGTAACCTGAGCATAGCGGCATGAAGTATTAGCATTCAAATGCGAGTCTACGTTAGCACGAAACTCTCCAAAATTGCTCCCAAAACAGGGGTTGATTCACATTAGTAGACTGCACTTGCCTTTCCAATGGAACTAACAACCTTGCTTCTTATTCATCGGAGATGCTTTTTGCTGGGTTAAGTGAAGCGTGTTTTGTGTTATTAAGCAAGCGAAAACATTAGCTTTGAAATTCCACTATTAACTACGCAAATGAAAGGGAATTTAAATGAGCATTAACTTCAGAAAGCCTCAGTGAACAACATCGAAGGAATTGTGAAGAAACCATTAACTTCTGAATCACTTAATGCATAATGGAAAGCAGAATATTAAATAAACAGGAGTTTTAAAATTTTTTAATAAATAATAACAAGATGAAGGAATTTATAACTAATGGTTTATTTTAAAATGCCTCATAAATCTGAGTTAAATGGAATAGGAAAAATCATAATTTAAAACAATAATTTCCGAATTTCTTTTGAATTCATAAAAAACAAAGGAATATTAAGTATTCCATGGTGGCTGTCCTGCGGTCTGAAAATAGCTTTTATGTGACTGGAAGAAAATAAAATCAAAACGGCCTTTTAGATATTGTTAATTATTTTAAAAGCCATTTATATTTTATTCTAGAGTGAGAATTTGCATAAGGAAGCCTAGAGATGGTTTAATCTCCCCCACCACTATCCCCTAGAAAAATAAAGTTACAAATAGACCAATAAATATTATGTTATGCAATGAGTTAAGGCAGCGATTCTTCAACTGTAGTCCGCGGACTCCTATGGTCCGAGAAACCCGCCCAGTGCTCCACAACGATTCGAAAAAATGCTAAGACAAAAGTATTTACTCTTTAATGCTAAGAATAAATTATGAGGGAACGAAAAATTCTTTCCTTAAATAGTGAAAATCAGTGATAAAACACTAGAAATAAATATGTGTGATGCAAATTTGGGGCTTTAAACTTTGAGTTAATTCTTGGGGGTCCGCGAGAGCAAATGATCTCTGAAGGCGGGGGTCCGTGGTCTAAGAAAGTTAAAGAACCGCTGGATTAGGGGGGGGGACTCTAGCTTTCTAGATTTTGGGGCTCGTTTCGATAATGAGAAATAAACAAATTTAAGAAATTGATTAATTGATTGATTGGTTGGTTGCGTTTTTATGGCGCAAGGACACCAAGGATCATTCTAGGCCCAACAAGATAGATTTAAGAAAGTAATAAAATAATAACCATTATGATGAATGTATAAGTATTGTGGTGATGCTGTGAATTCTTTTTAATTTTTCTTTAGTCACTGTATGTGGACCACAATAAAAATCTTTGGATATGAATCCTTCCCCTCCCACATACTTGGCGCAGGAATTAAAGTGGGTCAATTCTTCCGATTTGATATCAAAGCGCAATTTTCCCTTTAACACCGAATCACATTAATCTTTTTTAAAGTTATCTAATTTCCACTATAATTTTTCAGTTTCTACGCCCCTAACTCAGTGATGTAGCGTGCGGGGTGTCACCGCCCCGGTGACCCAAGGCCCTGGTCGCAAGATTTTTAGAGGCGCAAAATTTAATATTTTAATGATGGAAGGGGGTGCTCCCCGGGATTTAGAGGGCGAAATACTCAACTTGACCCGGCGCTGCCAATCCATGCTACGTCGCTGCCAATCCATGCTACGCCGCTGGCCTAACTTCCCATTAAAAAGAAGATTGCCTCTCTCACTGATTCATGATTAAACAATGAATTACGAGTAAAAAACTTTATCAAGAAAAGTATAAGAAATGATATTGAAAATAATATTAATTATTATATTAATTGAAATTACAAACAATTTAAATAGTAAACGTTATATGCTATGTATCATTGTCAGAATATGTCACCATTAATGTTTAAATTAGAAATTATTTATCGTTTACCAAAATCTATTTATTTTCTAATAAACTTTTGTGAATTGGAGCCCATAAAATGAATTCCGTTTTCAGTAGAATTTTTTTATCGTATCGCGTTTTTCCATCATGTAATAAGTAAGGTGTTTTATATAACCGAAAACTGTAAAAAAACGATTTTAAAGCTAATTTATTCTTAATTTAATTGAACGTCTAACTTTTTGTTCCATTCGCCATCCGGGGTTTGAAGTTTTACTCCGCATTTAAATGTTTGAGAAATTAAACAACTAACTTTTTTAGTTCAATTAAAGCATATTAATTGCACTTTGTTTTTGAAAATCTTTGATTAGACAAAATATAGAGTTTACTTGTAACCTGACGGACAAATATTACGAAGAAACACCACCAATTTTATGAGTTCTAGCTCAGTAATGAACGTGACGGAAAATGTAAAAGAAAAAAAGTAAGGAATTTTAGAAGTTCGCATTATTCGATGTTATGAAAACAACATTATTAATGATTAACTAGTCAAACCACAAATAGTCTTCTCAGACGGGGCGCAACCATGTACAAGACTCCTACAATTGACTCCTACAACCATGTACAAGACTCCTACAATGGCAGGAGTAAAGGATCAGAAGCGTCGGTCGAGGCCGACGATGAAAGCAATTAGGAGAGCAACTAGAGTCCGCCGCTCTCTTGGGATGGCAGTTGGACCAAGCAGGTCCGAAACAGACAATAAGCTCCTACTCTACATATCTATGGTTAGACCAATTTTAATATATGCAGTTGGTGCCTGGGGTACCACAGCATGAAGCACAATTTTACACATGGGCAGACTAGAAAGAAAGCTCCTGGGGAGAATGATGAATGTCCCCTGGTTTGTATCCAACCTTTTCATTTACAAAGACAGTCGCATCTCGCTGCTACAAGACTTCGTATGTAAACTTCGCGTTAAGACTTTTAAGAGAACAGACAGACATCCAAGTCCAAACATGGTATCCACGACGCTCTCGACAAGTAAATTTGTGCATAGTCCTTTTAAAGACAATGATCCTCATTGCCCATAAATGGCTCAAGATATTGAAATTTCTTTCTTTAACTGCTGTAATTTGCTTGAGTAAGTTATATTAAAAATAATTTATTCATATTTAGGAGAACCATTTTATTCCATATTTAGGAGAATCATTTTATTCCATATTTAGAAGAACCATTTTATTCCATCAAACAACAATATAAATCAACATTTGTTGGCTTAGTGTTACCAGCGCCGATGTTATGATGTGGCTAGATGGTGAAACGTACGGAAGAAAAGAAATGTTTCTGCGTTAGGTGGGGCCTAAACCCACGACCTTCCTCTTTTTCTTTCGAACGTTTCACCATCTAATCACGCCATACCATCGGCTTTGGTATCACTACGCCAATAAACGTTGACTGATATTGTTAGATTTAATCTGCGTAGTGTTCGATTTATATAAATATATTTCATTCCATATTTAGGAGAACCACTTTATTCCATATTTAAATAAACCACTTTATTCCATATTTAGGTAAACCACTTTATTCCATATTTAGATAAACCACTTTATTCCATGTTTAGATAAACCAATTTATTACATATTTAGATAAACCACTTTATTCTATATTTAGATAAACCACTTTATTCCATATTTAGATAAACCACTTTATTCCATATTTAGATAAACCACTTTATTCCATATTTAGATAAACCGCTTTATTACATATGTAGATAAACAACTTTATTCCATATTTAGATAAACCACTTCATTCCATGTTTAGATTAAACCAATTTATTACATATTTAGATAAACCACTTTATTACATATTTAGATAAACCACTTTATTACATATTTAGATAAACTTCTTTATTCACATGGAGATGTGTCAGATTTTTCCATACGAAGGAGGATCTTAGTGGCCAGTCAAATACATTTTCGGGGAAAGATTCATTTTCTTTCTTTCTTAGAAAATCTGTTACGAATATGGAAATCTGAAATTTCAGGAATGTTTTTTGAGAACTAGAAAATCGATCTGCTCAAATCAAGCGATTCCCAGTTTACCATTCACAATAACTGATAAACAAATCATAGCACGCAAGACTGGTAAATATGATAATCAATGTAACAATATGGTGCTTTGTAGCGTAATTTTCATGAAATTGCATGTCAAAATTTAATTACTGATTCGCACGGTTTGTCCGTTTCGATAATGGCCATCCAGGGAAATTTACAACACTAATATTACATACAATCTCATAACCATGCAGTACAGACTAGTTAACCAATAACAGTCTAAAGCAGTTGTTCCCAAAAGTTTTGGCCCCTTTTTAAGAAAATATTTGAAAGTGCAGCCCTTTACCCTTTTTTGCTTGTAATGGGCGTTCTTTACATAAAGCCTATATGTAAGATATTTCTATGCCACTAGCGTGACATTAAGATAATAATGTAGTTAAAGCTGTAGACAGGCTGAAGGCTGATGAAGGTCTCAATGTTGGTTTTGCATGAACCCGAAAATAATTTCTGGATCCGCCCCTGGGATTGAATATATACATCACCACATAAAATAATTATAGAAGCAAAATGCATTTACAATACTTTTGTTTATTAATACATAAAGCAAAATTCAATCTTTTAATGAGATTTTTGGGGATGTTTATCCTTAACATACCTGTCAATATCAAGTCTTAGTTTTGACGTTTCAACCATAAGGGTGTTTTCAAGGTGGATATCAACTATTCCAGTCTAACTTTTGATTTTAGCAATTTCATTCTGGAAAATAGATGTTTGCAAATGCAAGTGCTCCCGAATAGTGGCTTCGTTTTGAAAGCATAAAGTCAAGTATTGTTCGTTGACGAAAAGAAGTCTGATGGAACAGTTAGAAATAACGGGAGGTGACGTCACAAACGGGTTAGTTCACTACAACAAAGGAGGACTACAATTTCAGAATTGGCTTTTTGGTGAACGTTTGTCGGCGCCAAAATCAAGTTCTGAAATTGGAGTCCTCCTCTACTGTAATGGGATAGGCCGTTTGTAACGTCACCTCCCGTTATTTTCGACTGTTTCATTGGACTTCTTTTCGTGAACGAACAGTAGTTGGGAAGATGTTCGTATCGACATATTTCAAATAGAATTCAATGTGTCTAAGTTGATTTTTGCTTCAAATCACTGTTGCACTGCAAATCGATAAAACTACACCTAGGGTCCATACACCTTAGAAGACTAAAATAAAACACGATTGAAAGAAGACCGCGTTTAGCTCTTAAGTGTTTTAGGATATTTATTGATAAATGTGAAAATGTGAACAGAATAAAATAAAATGCATAGCTTTAAGACTACCAGGGACCAAGAGGCATTGTTTTTGCGTGAAACAATTTGTATTTCTTCATGAACCGACGGTCCACAAAAAACATGCCAGCGGACTAGAAGTGGCACGCGGTCCGCGGGTTAAAGGCCCCTGGCACACAAAAAAAAACCACTAAACGGAACAGACCACACTGAGCAATCCCCAAAGCTCACAACGACAAAATCAGAAAACACCCGATTCGGAGAACTTCATCAGTGGAGAATCTCCCTGAGGAGCTCATAAGTGAAGTTTTACTGTTAGCAGAGCCGGCATGTCCAACACGGTATTCATTAATTAATAGAACTTTAAAAACAACGTTATATTTGCGTATAAAGCAAAAATTTAATTAAACAATATACATTTCCTTCAGGCTTCTCTGGTGTTCTTCAGGAAGTTGGGTATGCATATCTCCTAACACTGCACCTCTTTGTGTTAAATATTTTCAAAAAATCATAAAAACTAAAACCAAGCAAAATATATAACAAACGTATAACAAAATATTATTCCCAATATGGATCTTCTTGGCATATGCCGGCTACCTTGACAGAAACACTTCAGATTGGGACATCTGAGGGTAATTCTCCCCTGATAAATTCTGCCCCTCGCCCTCGAGTTTTTCTGATTTTATTGCTGTTAGTAGTTTCAAATCTTTGTGTATTTTCGAGCGTGCTCCACTCCGTTGTGTGTTTTGTTTGTTTGTGCGTCCGTTTAGGGTTTGTATTGGGTGTAGATTAGCTATTGCATATTTTTGGTTTTCTTTTCACCTTTATTATGGTACCTTAACTATACCTGAACTATACCTGACTATACCTTATAGGAAACTATTTTTTTAATTGTTTGTTTGTATCTTAAGGCTTCAGAACAACAGATCAAAGATCTGCTCCAAATTCCCCTGTTTTCCAAGAAATCTGAATCTCTGAAGTCCTAGCGAACCGACCCCATGAACTATTGGGATCAGTTAGTGGCTAATCACTTTTTTCTTGCCACCATCAGGAGGCGTACCTAGGATAACGGCGCACTAAGCGTTATTTCTACAAAACGTAAAAACGTAAGTAAGCATTATTGCTGCAAAACCGCAGGACAAATCAAACTAACGGAAATAATTTTTTCTTTAGGCTCATTAGTTCGTTATATCCTTATTCGTTATAAGCGAATTGCACCACACGTAGGAAGCGTTATGCCTACCCTGGATATCTTAGTATATGAGGGCTTGGCAGAAGGTGTAAACTCAAATTTCTGACAAATAAAACCTTAATTGTTATTTTTATAATATCCATGTCTTAATTATTATTTTTGAAATATCCGTTCTTAATTATTATTTTTGAAATATCCATGTCTTAATTATTATTTTTGAAATATCCATGTCTTAATTATTATTTTTGTAATATCCATGTCTTAATTAGCATTTTTGTAATATCCATATCTTAATTAGCATTTTTGTAACAGCCATATCTTAGTTAGCGGTTTTTTTAATAGCCATGTCTTAATTAGCGTTTTTGCAATATCTGTGTCTTAATTATAAAAATATTTTTGTAATATCCATACCTTAACTATTATTTTTGTAATATCCATATCTTAACTATTATTTTTGTTATATCCAAGTCCCAGTTATTATTTTTGTAATATCTTTGTAATTATTTCTGCAATATCCATGTCTTTTTATTTTTGTAATAGCCATATCTTAATTATTGTTTCTGTAATATTTATATTTAAGTTTAAATATAAATTATTTGTGTTTGATAACTTTGGAGAAGAATCTTGTAACAATCTATTACTTTATATTCTAATTCATTTCTAACCTAAACTTACTAAATATTTCGAAATGTTGGATCGAACTACTATCAAAATTTTGTTTTATTCACAAGTAATTTATTTTTTATAAGTTCATGAGATTTATTTTTTATAAATGCCTGAAATTTATTTTTTGCAAGTGAATGAAATTTACTTTTTTTCAAATGCATTAAAATTATTTTTTGCAAATGCATTAAAATTATTTTTTGCAAATGAATTAAATTTATAGTATTTATATTTAAAAATTACAATGAAATATTTCTTCTTATACTGGTAACCAGGCACTACTTCCATAGAAGTCCATCGAAACAACAAATTAGTTATGTACACATAACATATATCTCGTGATTTATAAATATGTGCACACGCATAAATATGATGATATAATGAAGTTTATCAAGTTGCTGAATAATTAGAATGTCGTCAATTCATTACCGTGATTAATGCACATTTTCCCTTCCCGTCCCTTGTTTGAACTTTTTCCTGATTTTGACAGTATTCCAGCTGCAATGTTCCCTTTGTAGTTAACTTGTCAATTGCAAGTAAGTTTTCAAACCTCCAACTTCGATTTAGAATTTGGAAATTGATTACTCGGTGAATGAAATGTCAATGTTTTAAAATTTGCAATGGGGCTCCGAGTTCATTTAAGGCCGATGATGCAAATTATTGTCTGCGCTCTATAATTCGTGAGGCGTACTCAAGTGTCACAATCCTTGCGTAACATGGGGAACTTAATTACTGAGTAGTATGTCAGTATATACTTAATTCTAACTCAAAATTTAGGAACTAATTTTCATAATTAGATGTCTTCTGCTTATACATCATGAAATACCAAACTGATAAATAATGTTTTGTAATATAGGATAATCCCAGGTAAGATAGGAACTTTAAAGTTTGGATTAGTTTCCTCATGTCAAACAGACACTGTAAAGAACTATTTTGATCTGCTAATTATCCTAAAAGCGTTATTTCATTACGAACATGGAAGGAAATGTTGGACTTCATGTTAAAAAGCTGTTAAATGCCCCGTCTAAGACAATGCCCAGGGCAAAACTGGGTACACAAGTAGTTAGTGAAACTATATTATTGTAAGATATTATTACCTATCTCAGAGGTAAAACAATTGCTAAATGATAGTCAGCATACAAAGTCACAGGGGCAAGTTTTTGTGAGTTTTCGTAAAAGAATTTGTTATACTTAATAATTTTCGACACCCACGTACAAGAAGCTCAAGCTAGCGTTTTTCTGTTTAGGAGAAAAAGAGCCGTGGTCTCCATCCTGGAGTCGAATCAGGGTCCCGCGTTGAGCCCGGAGTGTTTTGACCGCTAGACGAACGAGGACTGGAAAAACGCTCTCTTTATTCCTATGTAAACATGTAAGATATTATTATCCTTCTCAGGGATAACACAATTGCCAAATAATGGTAAAATTATACTTAATATTTTTTGATACCCATGTTATAAGAAGCTAAAGTTAGGCTTTTGTTTAGGAGGAGAAAAAAAGACGCCGTCTTCATCCTGGAGTCGAACCATGTTCCTCCTGTTGAGCCCGCAATGCCTTGACCGCTAGACGAAAGAGGACAAAAAAAACGCTCTCTTTATCCCTATGTAAAAATGTAAGATATTATTATCCTTCTCAAGGATAACGCAATTGCCAAATAATGGTCAATAATTGGCCATTATTTGGCAATTGTGTTATCCCTGAGAAGGGTAATAATATCTTATATTCTTGCATTAGGAAAAAAAGTGTGTTGTTCCATGTCCTTGTTCATCTAGCTGTCAAGGCACTCCGGGCTAAACGGAGGGACCCTGGTTCGAATCCAGGATGAGGACGGCGTCTTTTTTTCTCTTAAACAAAAAAGCTATAGCTTGAGCTAAAAAACGTGTGTCGGAATTTTCACTTATAATATGTATATTTTATATTTTACCTAAAAGTTACTATGGTTTGAATCAGATTGCACCCTCTTCCCCGCAGCAACGAAAGTGACTTGAAAATTATAATAAAACGCGTTCAAAACTCACAAAAATTAATCAACTTGTTGTAAAACAATGTTTATATGTTCGTTTCTTGTTTGTTTGTGGTTTTACGGCTCAAGGACTACCATGGGCATACTGAGCCTTGACCTACTGTTTTTCGAGGAATTCCAACCTCTTGAGGCCTAGGAAACCAAACCCCGGACTACTGTCAGCAGTGTGATCTTCATGAGATCTCTGAGTAAGCGTTCTTCGTGCCCTGTTTGGAGTCGAACCCGGATTGACGGCGCACTAGGCGAATGCATTACCACACTGCGCCACTTCAAGGCATACGTTCATTTCTATGCTCGTGTAAGTACTTCACGAAAAGAACCATGCAGCAAAACAGTGGGTATTTGGCGCCACATACGACGGAAAAAAAGTTTGAACCTGTCTTGCCATAGAGCTGCTCCTAGCTGATATTGTCAGATATCAGTAAAGGAACTTGAGATTATGCGAAGCAAACCATGATATCTGTTTATGATATCATAAATCATACTATAATTTTTTTTAGAATACAGCGTTGTCTTTTACGTAAGATAATTTGACCCAGCATTTCGCAGATATTGTTTGTAAGTAAATACAACGCTATAAGCTTTAAACCCTACGTACAGTTATAACATTGTCTTTCCTTACAAATACTATCTTTTACCTCCGAATGGAAATAATTATAAGTAAGAATAGTAATAACCAGTGCTGTTCCCAAAGGGTACGTGCTCTTTGCGCATCGTACTTTCAAGTAATTTTGAAAAATACAGAGTACGCGGCGCGTGCTCTCAAGGTCTCACGGAAATTTTTGTATTTGCTGGTTTTTGGGGCAACTTTCAACGAACTTCAGTCTTTTTTTTTTTCCCCTAGTCATTTACAAACTCGAATGGAAACAAATGAGGAAGCCCCCTGAATCCACCAAGCCTCAAAATAATATCCTGCGTACGACCAGGAGGAGAAGAAGAAAAAAAAATGATGAAACTGGCAACCGCCGCCTTGGACTTGGATAGACGACCAGTCAAATGACAGTCAGCTCGGCGCTGTGAGGTCACCAAGTCCAGAGTTACCCCGCAATTTCAATACTCCTTAATTAAGACAGCACTGCATACTCTCAATAATTTTCTTCAGGACAGTCCTGGCAATAACAATAGTAATAGGATTATTGTTAACAATCCCATCAAATCTCGAAAATCATCTCAATACAATTGGAGTCAACAAACTGGTAGTGCACCAACTATAAAAGTCCGTTTTGCTAGTAACCGCCTACACCCTAAAAAATACCATTAATATCTCAGGCCCTTGGGAAGGGACCCATATTAAAAAACGTATCATCTTGAATGTCAAATTCAAGATAGACTGTGTAAATGCAGAATAATGATAATAATGATAATAATAACAATAGTAATAATTTATTCAACCCACATTGAGATACACGTTATGCGGTTCATACCGCGAACTGTAGCAGAAATACATAAACAAGGGAAGAATGCATTATGTTTCGAGCTTTATGATGGAATTAAAAAAAGGCATGAAGGCGCGGATTTTTACATGGTTCTTTTTCAAAGATGTAGAAATGTTACATAGAGATAAAAAGTAGATTCTTCCTCCAAGTTCTAATCACATTGCTATAGAAATTTGTTCTTTTCTTTAAATTTTGAGATGCAGAACGTTTAACGGAATGACACGTTTGTATACTGAAGAATAATAGGCCTATTTATTAAATGCTATTTATGAAATTCGTTGAATCTCGTTTAAGA
>QLNU02003225.1:41782011-41803044 GCA_006491805.2 Dysdera silvatica | reverse complement strand
TTCGGTGATCTCCTGGAATCCGGTTGAGATTTTCAGTTGCCCATAGTTGATCAGTTCTTGCGATATGCCAAGACCATCGCCATTTCAGTCTTTTTACTTTAACAATAGTGTTTTCTACTTCAGTTTTCTCTCTCACCCAAGTGTTTCTTTTTCGATCTCCCCTAGTTATTCCAAGCGTGCACCTCTCCATGTTCCTTTGGGTTGTCTGTAACTTCCGTATTGCTCCAACTGTTAGACTCCATGTCTCTGATTCATAAGAGAGAATGGACAATGCACACTGGTTGAAGACCTTTCTTTATAGACACAAGGGAAATTCAGGATTAAGCTGTTTCTTTTGAGTGCACTCCAGCCAAGTTCCATACGTCTTTTGAGTTCTTTTACAATGTTGCCTTCCATTGAAATCAGTTGGCCAAGGTAAATGTATGAATCAGAAATTCCTTGCTTAATGTGGCCAACTTATATATTTTTATGAAATATTATTGCCCTTCTCAGGGAAAATACAAATGCGAAATAATGGTCAACACACAAAGCCACCATGGCAAGTTTTTTGTGAGTTTTCGTGGGGGAATTTATTATACTTAATAATTTTCGGTAACCACGTATAAATAAGCTCAAACTAGAACTTTTTGTATAGGACAAAAAGAGACGCCATCCCAATCTTACAATCGAACCAGGGTCCCTCCATTTAGCCCGGAGAAACTTGACCGATAGATGAACGAGGATAGGAACAATTTACATTTTTGTTTTCTCTATGAAATTATTGAACATGATTTTAGTTTACCGTAGATTCATCTTGAGTCCAACTTCTCTACTTATAGTTGAGAGCTCCTATAACAAGCCTTGAAGTTCTGATGGGTTCATTGAAAACATAATGATGCCATCAGCAAACTGCAGATCATTTAAACATTTACCATTTATTTTTTTCTTTGTTATTCCAATTTATCAGCTCAAAAATCATCTGTAAATCTGAAGTGCAAAGTTTGGGAGAAATGGCATTTCCCTGCCTCCTCCCTTTACCAATTTAGGAAATTTTGGTATCTTTATATTTTGCATTTGCATTTTTATACACACATTTCACCATGTCAACGTACATGCCAAATGTCATCCTCCATCAATTACCGAATGCCATACTGGATGTCTGTTGATCTTAAAGAGTTGATGAATACTGATGTCTTAATGGAGTCAAAGACATCCTCATAGTCAATAAATGCCACGCATAATGGAATTTCATATTCATGTGTTCTTTCAATTAGTTTTCTTAATACTTGAATATTTCCCTCCGTACTGAATATACTTCGAAATCCAGCTTATTCTTTTTATTGAGCTGCATCTAATTAGTTCTGCAGGTGATGTGTTAGCACTTTTGTGTTATACAGTACTATTGATCTTGGATATGCGGCAGAAATTATCCACATTAATTCGGACGGATATTTCTGTGGTGGGAATAGGTAGGTTCTTTCTTTAAGTATCCTTTCTTTGTGTCTTCTGTAAGAGTCTCTTCCAATGGTTATTTGTCAGTATTTGAACTCCAAAAGGCTTTTTCTTGACAGTTATCCCCTCTACAGCGGCGAGAAGTTGTAGACAAAACCTTCCTTCTGATTTGCTGTGGTTCAATTCTGAAAATTTTTTTGGCCTTTCGGTTATTTTTCTGTCTCATGGAACCATACAGATTTTGGTCGTCACTTCTCTCAAAATATTAAGTCATCTTATTTCCGTAATTAAAGATTATCCTGCCTCCAATCTACCAACTGCTCTCCATCTTGAAAAGGATCTTTCAAACAATGATGCGAAATCATTATACCCCCTACCTTGCAAAACCAAGCTTCAACTGCAGAGACTCGATAGTAATGATGTTTATTCGATATCACTTAATACGCGAACAAGCGCGCCGATTAAAGGAATGCGAGAACGCGCGCGGGGTGATTTGCACCCCATCTGATTATATAGCATTATTTCATTAAAAACGTCCAATTTTACAGGGAACAGTAACTGGAATTTTCTCTTTGTCACCCTACCCCAAAAGATTGTGACTTGGAAGGCAACAGGAAAGAGTTTGGCCAGTTTCAAAAGCAAGGTTGGACGGTTTTTTTCACAAATTGTAAGTTGTGGGATGTGAAACATCCCGCGCGCATGCTCGCGGGTTAATAGAAGGCGAGGTAGGTCTAGTTTCCAATACCTGATGAAAAAATTTGATTTTACTTTTGTAAATTTAACTTTGGTTTCCAATTAGTTCAATACGTTTAAAAAAATCGTACTTTTTAAAATTTCGATAAAGAATAAACTCTCTCACTCTTTAAAAACCTTTAAGGGACGTGGAAAATACTATGTTAACCAGAAAATGACGTTAATAGGAATATGCGTAATCGTATGAAGCATTTGCCTTGACCACAGCCTACAGACGTTAAACTGAAAGTGTCGGTAATTATGAAGACGTTATTGAGAGAACTAAAACTTAGCAGTTCGTCAGAATAAATCTGAGTTTTACTCATTACGCCATTCACGCAATTTTCATTATCGATCCATATACCATATTCCCAAATTATCTCCACATTCTTATATAGGTTTATTATTATAATAAAAATTTGACTTAAAGATTTTGATTATGGTTAAAGATTTTTGTTATGATTAAAAATTTTTATTACTCTTAAAGATTTTGTCTACTATGAAAAATTTTGTCTACTATGAAAAATTTTGTCTACTATGAAAAATTTTGATTAGTCTTAAAGATTTTGATTATTGTTAAGACTGTTGATTACTATAGAAGATTTTGATTACTAATAAAAAATTTTGATTACTAATAAAAAATTTTGATTACTATTAAAGATATCGATTACCAATAAAAATTTTGATTATTATAAAAGGTTTCCATTACATTTAAAGGTTTTGATTACTATTGAAGGTTTTAACTGCTTTTAAAAGGTTTTGATTGCTGTTGAAGATTTTGATTTCTATTAAAGATTTTGATTACTATTAAAGATTTTGATTACTATTAAAGATTTCGATTTCTATTAAAGATTTCGATTTCTATTAAAGATTTTGATTACTATTAAAAGACTGATTACCATTAAAGGTTCTGTTTACTATTAAAGGTTTTGATTGTTGCTAAAGATTTTGATTTCTATTAAAGATTTTGATTACTATTGAAGGTTTTACGTTAATTCATAGCATCGATTTCTTTATATTCAAGTTTCCTTGTTCCGAAATATTACTTGAAAGTTATCGGCAATAAATAACGTTCGAGTATCAGACACAATTAAAATTTCAATCGTGAAATTTATGAAGCATTCCAACGTTAATAACGACGGAGAACTTCCGAAATTTAATTTCATATTAATGATCGTTCGGACTGCTTTCGGAAATGGTCCAAGCATATATATAAACATTCTAGTGCCATTAATCTAGCGGCCTATAGTGGATAGAGAGAGACAATAAGTCAATGCATTACGTGATTTTACAGTCCACCATTATCACGGGAAACATGAGAACCCTAATGGGCACTTGTAAAATTAATACAAATAATTGATCACAACGTTAGTAATTACCGCTAACGGAGTCAGGAGTTACGAGGAAACCGTCACCTCTCTCCCACGCTTTTACCTTCACATAATCGTCAACGTGTCCTGGCACTGGACATGCGAGTATAGCCATGTTACCTCTCAGCACGAACTCATCCGAAAGCCTTATTTCGTAGCCTTGGGACACAACTAAAAAGAAAAATAAACAACATATTAGTAACCCCAAAGAACTCAATAATTTGTAATAATATTTATTTCTCTACATTGTAATCTTTGTATGATATTATTACCCTTCATAGGGATAACACAATTGCCAAATATGGTCAACACAAGAAAGCCTCCGGGGCGAGATTTTTGTGAGTTTTCGTGGGGGAATTTATTATACAATAATTTTTGCCACAGCAGCTTTTTTGTTTTTGGAGAAAAAGAGACGCTTTCCCCTTTCTGAATTCATACGGAGGGACCCTGGTTCGAATCCAGGATGGGGAAAGCGTCTCTTTTTCTCCAAAAAGAAAAAAGCTCTAGATTTACGGAGGAACCCTGTTTCGAATTCAGGACGGGGAAAGCATCTTTTTTTTCTCCAAAAACAAAAAAAAAATCTAGTTTGAGCTACATATAAGTCGGTTGCAAAAAAAAAAAAAGAATAATTGTAAAATTGTGATCTTTCTTTATCAATACTGGAAACACCCTTGAAATAACTCTTAAGTCCCAGGAAGTCCCCGCTATAATTTGCTATAAAATACAGTTCCATGTTTTTGCGAAATATTGGGATTGAAAAATGCAGTAAAGGCTTACTGATTTCATTATTTTACTCCTGTCGGGCTGTAGATATAACGACGTTCATACGGGGATTTCCTGGGCCTTTGAGTTTAAAAACAATCCAACTAGAGCTATTTTATTATAGGAGAAAAAAAGCATCATTCGCGATTTTCGTGAACGAGCAGTAGATATATAAACCATAGTATGTCAAACTTCCATATGTTGAACGTCTCTCTCTCTCTCTCTCTCTCTATGTATATCGAAATTTTGGTGGATTCCTGTTACCATTACTTATAAATACTTTCTGTCCATCGGAAAAAAAATTATATATAGAATTTTTTCGTCATAAATCGGCATTTTCTCTCCGCAATAACGATGCCTTGCACTGAACCAAGTAAATATAAGCACTTTTATGATAAATCATTATCTCAATTTTTAATACATTAGAACGCTTTTTTACGCAAACATAAATGTAAATACAAAAATGATTGTCTATAAATTTATGTTCAACATATTTCTTTCTTACCACTTATGTTTAATTATTTATATAAACATTGATTGATATTCACTTCTTTATCACGATTGATATTCACTTCTTTATCGTGATTGATATTCACTTCTTTATCATGATTGATTGATATTCACTTCTTTATCATGATTGATTGATATTCACTTCTTTATCATGATTGATTGATATTCACTCCATTAGCGTTGATTATACGTTGATTCAGAACAGTTGTCCCTTAATACAAGCACTTATCTCTTGTTCATTTCAAAACATAGACGGAAGCGATTAAAATCGGCAACGATCAAAACATCAGTAAACGTAATCGATAATAGGAATCGCTATAACAATTTGTAGGCTGAGAATTGACGATTTTCAAGTTTTATAATTACATAGGGTTAGCATAAATGAATGACCGGATTTTAAAAATTTATATTTTCAAAACTACTACACGCAATACAATCAATGGTACATGAAAATAAAGAAAAACATTTCAATTTTTGTTTCAGTTACAAATGTTCGATGGGTGTCTCTTTCGTAACACGACAAACATCTAATCTCTACTCAAGTTTTTTCCAGACATTTTGCAGTTTTTCACTGTCCACTGTTGTTAATGCTTCAGTGATTCGGTCTTTAAATTCATTAAGTGTTTTCGACAATGGTAGTTTATAATGCGTGCTGCTCAGTGGTTATGTAGTTTGAAATGCCTTCTGCACAGAAATAACGGAAAAAAAATCTTGCATGCTCTAATGCACGAAAACTTTTCTCTGTCGTTGTCGCCATTTTCAATTTTAATCTCAAAGTTCTGAGAGAGAGCTGCCATCAATTAAGAGATGTCAGAAAAAAAACTCTCGGAATTCTTTTCTTTATTTTCATGTATCACTTATTATGTGTGTTAGTTTTGAAAATATAAAATTTTAAAATCCGATCATCCATTTACGCAAACACTGTATATCTGGCTCAAAAGCTGAAGCCTAGAGACCATATCTGAGAAACAGGAGTTAAAAAATAAAGGAGAAATAAGGAAAGACCATATGTGGCTGATTTTACAAACTGAGCGTTCATTGGACTGATACTGCAACACCAAATCTCTTGGTTCGAAACCAATTTAAGACATAATCACTTTTTTTTTTTGCTTTCTAAACCCTCATAAATCGAAAATATGTGTGGCAGAAGCAAATGCGAATTTTCCAAAAATTCGTTCACATTATAATTTATTCCCTAATTCCAACCATAAAAGGAAGCCAATGTCAATAATATCGCTGTAGAATACATCTTCACTGTCAGTGCGTTGTTTTGTTTGTTTAACTACCAGTTTCGCATCGCCGTCTTATGTTTTTGTCTTTTCAGAGAAGTTACACAGAGAAAGTAGCATATAGACGAAAATGAGTTGCCATAATAACATTTCAGCGATGTCTGGGGAGGATACAAAAAGAACCGTACTACTGCCTAGGAAGAAAGCATTTAACACAAAGAAACAATGGCGATTATCCCAGCAAACTCCCAATAATTTCCCCGTATTTTTCCTGTAGACGAAATCAAAGAGTGCAGTGGGTCCCCTTAGAAGGATAAACAGTCATATTGTATGTCGTCTTTCAACCTTGGAAACTTCTAAAATCGCTCAATATCTTCTCGAGCTATCAAGTCATTGTCACTTCAATATATATAAGGCATGTTTTCCAATATCTGTGTGAATACAAAAATAGTGACACAAAACTTGTTCAAACACCAACTGAACTCTCCAAATGGTTTTGGGCTCATTAGGTTTTTTATCCGCAAAATAATTGCTTTTGTTTTTCTGAAACACTTATCAATTAAACATATTCCAAAACGTGCGTCATAAAGAATCGATGGCATTTGCGTTTTTTCCCTAAAGAAAACTTGTGATAGCTGCTGGATGGAATCTCTACGTCTCCTATTCCTCCTTAAGCTATTCTGTATTTTGAATCTAAGTCCTATTATGTTTTTAATCTATAATCTCTTCTACAATTGTATAATTTTATATAAATAACTCTTAATAGTACAACTAACTTGTTAATTAACATTTATTGTTCTAATATTTTTACCTTTTTTTTAATCAAAAGTTCTACTTACGTATGCTGGCTCTCAGATATCCTTTTGGCTAGCATTCTGATAAACAGATAATTTCACAAAAATTATCCAGGTGTGCATCGCAATTTTCTCAAATGAGGCCCATCTGAAACCCCAAATAACACTAATACTGCTTATTCATCAATTCTTAAAAACGACGCTTAGCCTGTTCTTAAGTTATTACAAGTTTTCCAAGTCCACCTGGTGAAGGTAAATAACAGCCGAACTCTTTAGAACAAGCATAATTCAGAACCATAAAGTTTACCCTTCTCTTTTTTTTGTCAACATCACCGCATTCTGGAAGAGAATCCCGTAACAAGCTTCGGCTTTATATTCTCTTCCATTTCTAACCCAAAACTTAAAATAATTTAATATAGATCTTCTCTTACATTCCTTTAATTTTTATACTTCTCAAGTTATGTATCACGAAATATTGTATATCGGGTTGAATAAAATTATTATTATTATTAATTCTTACATATTTATAATTGCATTGCAGACTATAGGACTAGATTAAGCTTATTTCATTTTGGATAAAGTAATCATCTGCCGTAACGGCATAACTATCATCCATTCAATTCATATTCCGAATTGATTGTTTGTTTGTTTGTTTTGTGGTTTTACGGCTCAAAGACTACAATGGTCATGCTGCGCCGGGACCTACTGTTTTCCGAGGAATCCGAACCTCTTATGGCCTAGGGAACCAAACCCCGGACTACAGTGAGCAGTGCGATCTTTTTATGAGATCTCTGAGTAAGCGTTCTTTGTACACTGTTGGGAGTCGAACCCGGATTAACGGCGTACTAGGCGAACGCGTTACCACACTGCGCCACCGCAGGGCCTATTCCAAATTGAGATCACAAAATAAAAAACTCATTTTTTTATTATACCACACTCGGGACCTGGAAGATAGAATTTTATTCGACAATATTCGATTATAAATGGCTTAAAACCTTTATTTCACGCACAATCTCTCACTTCTTATCTAATATATGATTTAAAATTAAACTAGATTAAGGAAGTAGTTTATTTTGTGATCTGTATTCAAACAGAATAATATGATGTGGATGTCAAATGAAGGAATATATATTAGAACTAGTCATAAAGTTCTACAGAAATAAAGATATGGTTGTGGTGAAGCCAGTAAAAAATGAAATATGGTAATACTTGAGTCATTGTCTTCCAGATTTTTCGAATTACATCTTTATGATTAGAAGAGAAATATTATTGAGAAATGCGATTCAACTTGTCATGGATATATCAAGACAAAGAATTTTGAATCATTTTTTACAGAGATTATGTATCTATATATATATCTGATATATCGTAGCTGAGAAAAGCCCTTGCGGTCAGGGAAATTACATTTAACTTTATCGCCGCGATTTAAACAATGATCGATGATATATCTTTTGCACATATAAAAAAAACTAGAATTTTACATGTCAAATATTCTATAATGCATGTTTTATGGGGATTTTCCGTTTTAAATAAGGTATTAAATTTAAGAAAGATTCGTATGGAATTCGTATACTTTGAAATACATTATTATGGCTCCTTACCGTAAGAAATATAATGAATATGCCAGATTGAAACATATACACAGAAAGTAGAGAATTTTATACATGAATGTATGTAAAAACGTTCACCTAACATTTATCTCGATTAGATTTTAATTACTCGTTTGAAAAACTGAAATTATATAAAATGCAAGCATGATGAATCATGATCAAAACTTTTGTTTATATGCCGACACACACTCTCTCTCTCTCTCTTTATTTCATATTACGTGATAAAGCTTACAGTCATAAAGCGTTATATTCACTTGATTAAATTCAAATTCTTGTTAAATATGTTTAAATAAAGTACCCTAGCTCAGAGGTAACATGGAACTATCGATCTGGTACAGAGTAGCTCTTTTGAGCACAATGTGCTGCGTAAAATGACAAATGAAACCAAAAGATACAGGGACTGGACATAAATATGGAAGCGCCTAGCAAAATTCATGCCTTAATTTACATGTGTGCTACAACGGAGTTTATAGGTGGCGCTATCTGTTTTTACCGTAATGAAACTATCTATATAAACTCTTCTATACGTTGCAAGCAACTTTTGTTGTCAAGACAGAGTTCTGTGCAATTGTCAGTGAATCACGTCAGAGTTAACGGAATTCCAACGTTCATAACGTTATCACTTCTCGATCATTCGATGCAAAATATGACGTGACAAAGACGGACAGGATTTTGGCCTCACACGAAGCGATTTCACCCCGACGCCGTCTTGTCGGCTAAGTGACATGCGGAAACCTTGGGGAATAGTCATCTAAGGACACGCGGCGTAAGAAAACGATCAAGTCACAAAGGATTCTGGAGACCGCCGCATGAATGGCATGAAGAAAAGTATTTCAGCCCAGAAGATGCAATTAACCGATACTGGGAGAGGATTGAAAACGAAGGTTCTTCTAGAGAGTTCGAGATATATTTGAAGAAAGAAAAAGGGAGCTGAAAAAGAGAGAAAGGAGGAGTCAGTACTGAACGGTGACCGAGTGAAATTCTCCCTGGTGGAGTGTAGACTTCGCATTCAACGATGAGGATGCCGTTCGATTTTTCGAGGTCTTAACACGACACCTACAAAGTCTTCGTCACGAGCTTCGACCTCAATGTTCTTCAAAACTTGTTATTAGTCTAGTTATGTGCAAGCTGATATTTTAAAGTCTATGACTCGATGATGTCCTACATTAACGTCTGCTGCTGCCAGTCCCGGGGCATCGTCCTAACCTAATCTTATGGTCAAGAATCTCGTCAAAACGTTGTTCCTCTATTTATCGCCACTGATCGTCTGCCATGCGTGGTCTAGGCCATGTTTAATTGATCTATGCCTCGCGTAACAAGGCAATACCTGTCCATGTTTAATTGAATGACAGGTCGATCTTAGACAGGAATAATTAAGTATTAAGCAATTTTTTGAGGATAGAGACCTACCTGAGTGTATGCATTTTGTTAAATAAATGTGTTATCCGTTAATCCGTTATCATCTTTACTGAGTGATCGTTTCAATGAGTTATCACCTTTATCTAATTGTCTACATAATTTTGCATTACTTTAGCATGCAATGATCTTCGCTCTACGAAGGATCGTTACAGAGGCAAATTGTTGGGGCTGGAATGGTGGGTGCTGATGTAACCAAGGTAGGAGAAATTTTTGGTGTACCATGAGGCACAGTATCCAAGATGATGACTGCGTACAGTAAGACTGGAAAAACCGCATCTGACAAACATCGGCATGGATGGAAATGTTTGTTAAATGACAGAGACAGACGAACGTTTCATAAGGTTGTGACGAAAAGTCAAAGTCTGCAGCTATAAAATTGACTGCTGAACTGATTACCGTGCTCATAAACCCTATCAGCCTCAAAACAATACGAATGGAACTGCATAAGCAAGGTTTTTATGGACGAGCTGATTTTTCCAAAACCACTCATCAGCGATCAAAATGCTATTAAGAGGAGTGGTGCCACAATCATAAAACCTGGACTATGGAGAAATTTAAAAGGTCGTTCGGTCAGATTAGCCAAGCTTTACACAATTTGTGTCTTCTGGCTGAATTTATGTCGGGAGAACGCCACCCCAAGCTTAAAATTTGTTTGCTACCAAGAGTGAAACATGGAGGAGTTTCCGTCATGCTGTGGGCAGCTATATCATAGTATTCTGCTTGTTCCATGATTTCCCTCAAGGTAATGTCACTGCCAATGATTACGTGGCCATTTTGGGTGACCAATTCCAACCCATGGTGCAAAATTTGCTCCCTGATGGCGATGTTGTTTATCAAGATGACAAATCCCCTGTTTACACAGCTCACACCGTCCAGAACTGGTTTTCTGAGCACCAAGATGAAGTTTCATATCTACCATCTATGGCTTACACAATAGCTTGACCTCAATATCATTAAGCCCTTATGGTCAGTGTTGGAAACAAATGTTCGAGCACGTTATCCACCTCCATCATCATCATAAAGGGAGCTTGCCAATATTTTGCAGAAAGAATGGCACAAGATTCCCCTGTAAACTATGCAGGGCCTCGATTCATCCATTCCAAGAACACTGCAAGCTGTTTTGAATAACAAAGATGGTCCTACGCCATATTAGTCAGGGTTATATGTTTTTTCAAGATGTTTCCATATTTTTGTCCAACCCCTGTAGCTATCTATTTCATTGATAGGAGCGAGCGTGATTTATTATTTTCATATGTCTGTAATTCCCAAATAACGATAGTTATGTAAAATGTATTTGACTTGCATTAGAATTTATTGCGTTTTATGTTTTCCACTGATAAAGGTATGTGCAGCCTTGCAGCTGAAATTGACAGATTCTTGTATTAAGCCGGGATTTCCGTTTCGTAGTGCACAGGTCTTTGTAACAAGCTTAAGGCTATTCGAGCCGCTTTTGTCGCAGCTTTGACAGCTGCTGAGATGTCACATTTGGATAAAGGCAACGTGTTAATCTTATGGATTTATCAGAACATAGAATTTGCATAGGTGAGTTATATGGAGATTCGGTCTTTGCATTTGAAAGCACTAAAAACTCTTCATTAGTTGAAAACAGTAAGTTATTGATTTCGAAGGCTTTCAATGAAGAGACACGTGCAAAATTTGTTTATTTGTTTAATTATTTATTTATTTATTTAATTTGTTTTATTTTATTGTTATTTAATTTGCTTATTCATTTAATTTGTTTCTATTGAGTACGCTAAAACTAGCTGAAGATAGAAAGCCTTGTATACACGCAAGGGTCTTTCCGAGTTATAAATAAACGTAGTCAGTGGACATGCCATTGTAAAAGAGATGAGCATTTAAATGTTAATCAAATGATGTTTTATGATACAGTTAAAATTCCTTCAATAATAAAATTAGATCATACAATATAGGAGGGAAATTCATGAATAACCCGAGTTATAAATTAGATGGTTCGTTTACAATTGTTTCGGCGGAACCCATATGTCATCATCAGGCTGCAGCAAGGGAGGTGGTATAAATTTTCATTCTGATGATAGCGGACACTTTTTCGTCAAAATAATTGTAAACGATCCACAACTTCGTTGATAGCTGAGATTGATTGTGAAATTCTCTTCCTCGTAATGCCTTTCGCGTATGCAACCATTTCAGTATTATAATACTTTGACAGTCCTGCAAAAGGGTAAGTGCGTATTAGTTTAGTTTTTGTTAGATATTGTCACCAAACCTAGCAGGTATACAGACCTCATTTGTAAAAACTGTAATAGTTAGCAGCATAAAGGGACAACCAATATGCACACATCAGATGTATTATTTTCATTTAATGCAGAGCATTAAACACAATACTCGTAAAATCTCAAACAGTTCACAACCGATTGTCATTATTTGAATAAGAGCTTAATATTTATTGGATGTGGATCACTCCCAGGATATTGAAAACTAATGGGAAGCGAAAATTTCTTACGTTTTGCAGTGAATTTTTACAACAATTCAGGAATCATCTGAAGCACAATTAGTGAATAAAACCCAAACACACTAACAATAACGCTTACCAAACAACGGAACAGAAATCTGAAAGTAGAAATACAGGGCGTTTCTGAATTCATGGGATAAATTTCTAGGGGTTGTTGGGGAGACACCAAATAAGGCATATTTTCCTACATTCCCGTGTCCGCAAAGGGGCCGATTTGGCTGTTAAATTCACCGGAATTGTATGCGTAGAATCCATGGTCGCAACTGAAGCGGCGGATTTTGCAACACACAATTCTAGTGAATTTTATGGTCGAAAGTCGCCAGAGAGCCCCCGACGTCCGTTGACATTAAATAATTTGAAAATTTCTTGAAATGGCGCATTGTAGCCATTTGTGAAAACCTTGAATGTGATGGATGCAAATACTAAATTCACTGTAGTGCCCGAACGGCTAATTTTTGGAGAAAAAAAAAATATATATAACTAAAAAAAATTGTTTCTTTTGATGTTCTTCACCTGTTGCACATACTTGACAGTTCCCAACTCTTTTCTAGTGTGTTAAAAAAGGCAGTTTTAGGCTTATTTTCACTAAACAGTAACACAGATCAGAATCAGGAAACGGAATTCCGGATTTCTTTGTCTCTGATGTATTATTAGCTCAATCACTTAAATTATGTATCAAAAATTGCATTTAATTCACGTAATTATCTATTATCTACGTAATAACGACGTGGATGTAAACAGTGGTTACGCTCTACAGCCAAACCGGACCCTTTGCGGACACGGGGATATGGTCAAATATGCCTTATTTGGTGTACCCAACAATCCCTAGAAGTTTGTCCTATGAATTTGGAAACACCCTGTATAATGAATACGATTCGGTTGTTTATATTTCCACGTGCCAAGAGTTCACGGCACTGACTGAGTAGCAAACTATAATCTGTCAGTTTGCACTGGGGACTAAACGTGATTTCTGAACCGCAATATATTTATGCGAAACCAATCTTACTAACAGTGAGCTCCGAGGAATCGTAATCTGGGCATTGAGGCTTTAAGATAAATAATAAAAAAGGATAGAAGACGTTAATAATGGATTAAAAAACGACAAAGAGCTAACCACTAAACGAAAATTCAATACTGCGAATAAAAGGATTGTTAAAATTAAATTATCGAACATTTTCCACCTACGCAAAATTTACTTGAACATTCCGCAATAAAGAATGATTGAAAAAATTCTACTGATTACCAATTTTTAAATCGTATTATCAATATCAGATAATCAATTTCTGACCGATTATCCTTCTGACATATTTCGAGTATATTACAATTAGTTAAAAATGGAGAATGGATATTGATCTAATATTTTTATAAAACTGCTAAACTGCACTGTAATATCATTTTAGCGATATGCTCTGGTAATTCTTCCCACGTAATTCTGAAAATATCGTCCTGGATTCTTAAAGACATTTGAACACAGACATAAGAATTTTAAATAAAGGTAATTAATATAAGGATAATAATGTAAATATTATAATGTAAAGATAACGAGAGTAACACTGCATTTGTGAAGATTTAGAGATGTAGAACCTAATACGCGATAAACTAAATATCAAGAGAAAGACAAATAAAATTTTAGCACAGATGTTAGTTTTAGAGATGGAAAAATGGAAGGGATTATATTATTTATACAGTTCACAACCCTTTAGTAGTATGGGAAAGTTCAGTGTATTTCTGAAATCAAAAACTGTAATCGACAAACTATATTGAAAAAAATTAAATAATGAGATTGGAATAAAATAGTTCGATCTTAAAATTACAATTTAGTATTATTTGGAATAAAAATCGCATTCTTACTAACATAAACATTTAAGATATTACTAATCTGAAGTTTGGATTAATAATCTTATTCTGTTATGTGAGATCGTTAGGCAAGTAAATAAATGGGCGAAACAAACATAAAAGTGAAACAAGTACCAAAAGGGGAAACAACTACAAGAACGAAAATACGATTTAATTTTTTATATGTCCTTTATCAACTAGCTGTCATAATTAAAATTATTACTATCATGGCACGTTGAACTTAGAGAGGTCAAGAAATGCTCAGAACTTATGTCCAATGTCGCAAAGCATAATAATTTTAATTAAGTTTTAACACTGACATGGATAATCTAATTTTAATTACGTTACCCACGCCGTGGTCAGTAGTGCTATTTCCTTTGCTACGCAGTGCTTTGCAATGCTCATAAATAAATGCCCGTAACATTTAATTTCAGTTTCAGCTGTATTTTTTATAAAATTGATAAGTTGAGTAAAAAAATTTCAGATTTATCGAGACTATAACCAAGTCTTAGATTGTAAGGTTTGAAATATATGTAATAAAGCTACAAATTATTATGGCCTCAAGTATAAAATATATAGTAATAGAATATACAGGGTGATCCAGATTAAACAGGAGGTGTTTAGACCTCTCTGTAGAGAAAACTATTTGATCAATTTCACCCAAATTTCGTACACATGCTCCCCTGAGTATGCGGTTTCGATTTCTGAAAGAAAACATTGAGTTCATATTTCGGCCGCTAGGGGAGGAAATGGCGCTGCGGAGCAGGCAATTTATTAATATTAACAGCGAAAAAGTGTTTTAACATGCAATAACCTTTATTGCAATCACATGAAATTAACTACAAATTACAGTATACCGTAGGACAGTAGGTATGACTAAAAAAAGATTTGTGCAATAACTTTATTGCTATCACATGTGGAACCACACTATCATCACAGATACGGCTCGGTATGTCCGCCGTCTCTTTGCTCTAGAAATTGCATTCGATGCACAACACATTCCACGGCAGAACGTAACTCATTCGCTTGGAGGTGGGATACATGTTGCGAAATTCTGTCTTTTAAGACTGCTAAGTTCGGAACATTGCCTTTATAAACGCAGATCTTTAAATATCCCCACAGCCAAAAGTCACAAGGGTTAAGATCGGGTGACCGAGGCGGCCAAGATGTTGAAAATGACCTGCTAATCACTCTGTCATCCGAAAAGTTTTGCCGTAATAATGTTTGAACAGGCAACGCGATGTGCGGGGGTGCACCATCTTGCATGAAGATTGTAGTGTCAAGACAATTTCTCTGTTGAAGCGAAGGAATGACAAAGTTCCAGAGCATAAATGCATACCTAGAGCCAGTAACAGAACATGTCATTGGCCCCGAGGCCGTATTTTCTTCAAAGAAGTAAGGACCAATGACGAAAGATGAGGTGAAGCCACACCACACTGTCACTTTTGGAGCATGCAACGGAATTTGTTGATGAACGTGGGGATTTGTGTCAGACCAAATACGGCAGTTATGTATGTTTACAGCGCCATTCAAGTGGAAATGGGCCTCATCACTCCACAGTATCTGCCAAGGCCATTCATCATCCACTGTCATCCGAGCAATGAACATCAAAGCAAATGTTTTCCGCACGTCATTATCACCAGAAAGCAATTGCTGAGTGTGGGCTATCTTATATGGATAAAACTTCAGGACATTTCTCATAACTCTCCACACTGTCGTATATGGCATGTCCAATTCCCGTGATATCGCACGTGCACTACTGCTACCATGTGCACTTGCTGCTCCCTGCTCCACTACTGCAGTTGCAACTTCTTCAAATTGCTGCACTCGAGTTGGTTTGCGGCCTCGTCCTGGTTTAACGGTGAATGTTCCGCTCTTTTCAAAATACAAGACCATTTTTCGAAGATTTGTAATTGTGAGAGTGCCTCTGCGTAAACCTTTTACCTGTCGAAATGCTTTAAGTGCCGCAGAAGCATTGTTATTTCGTTGATAAAAGAGCTTAACAAGTAACGCGAGATCTGGTAAAGTGAGAGAGACAGATAGATTAGATACTTTTTGTATATTTTATAGTTTGCGTTTTAACTCAGGAAATCACCTCAAAAATTGCTTTTTGGTTTTACGGCTCAAAGACTACAGTGGTCATGCTGCGCCGGGACCTACTGTTTTCCGAGGAATCCGAACCTCTTAAGGCCTAGGGAACCAAACCCCGGACTACAGTGAGCAGTGCGATCTTTATGAGATCTCTGAGTAAGCGTTCTTTGCACTGCTGGGAGTCGAACCCGGATTAGCGGCGCACTAGGAGAACGCGTTACCACACTGCGCCACCGCAGGGCCCACCTCAAAAATATCATTAAAGAACAGGTACATGAACTGCGTGGAACATGTAGAAAATTATATAAGAAATATAAAGAGAACAGTGTAAGATACATGAAGAAAGTCAGGTAAAAAAATATACAGAAATTATGAAAGATACATTCGAAGGAGCATATAAAAAGTAAAAAGTTTGTTTTGTGGTTTTACGGCTCAAAGACTACAATGGTCATGCTGCGCCGGGACCTACTGTTTTCCGAGGAATCCGAACCTCTTATGGCCTAGGGAACCAAACCCCGGACTACAGTGAGCAGTGCGATCTTTCTGAGATCTCTGAGTAAGCCTTCTTTGTGCACTGTTGAGAGTCGAACCCGGATTAACGGCGCACTAGGCAAATGCGTTACCACACTGCGCAACCACAGGACCAAAAGTAAAAAGAGAATTGTATTACATATTATGTAAAGAACGCAAAAAGAGTTTCTATATTAATGTATGAAGCGAAAAAAACATGAATAAACAAGCGAGTATCTGAAGATATCATCATATATTAATTTAAGTTTGAACGCTCAAACCTTCTCATTAACCCCACATGTTTTGGCAATTTCGTTAATATATCAAGTGTTAACCTAATTTCGTTTTAGGAAGCGATCCGTTACCCAATAAATTATTCAGTGTCAATATTTACTACTTCGCCATGACAGCCTAAACTACGTTAAACCATTACGAGTGGGTTTCTTGAGAAAATGATCGCTTTATTTATTTTTTTTTCTGAAATAATTGGCCCTTAATGAGACGTCGTTCACGAAGGATGGCTGTGGAGTCAGCGGTGGCAAAAACTTATGTCCTAAGTGAAATTTAATTTGAAAAATTCCTCGAATTGCCGAGTAAATATTGGCATGGTGAGGCTCTGGAGATAATTATTGAACTCTTCGGAGCAAAAGTTTCAGGAATTCCCGTTTAAACTGCAAATAAAGGCGATAAAAATGAACCCAGGTCCATTCTAATCCCACTAAAACGAGTCTTACAAAAATTGTCCAAAATTATATAAACGTCAATATGCAAACTAAAATACGACATCAATTCCTTCAACGCTAATTATATGCTAATGAGATTTGGATTCATTTAATTTTGACTGAATTTACTTCCTTTTCCTTTGCTTTTGTCTGTTACATAATTATGAACTTTGTAATTTATTCCAGTGTCATGAAGTTAAATGTCCATCAAATGGAAGCAAAAATCATATAAATTTTATTGATGCAGTTAATTTATAAAACGTTATAATAATTTAAAAACAACGTTGCTAATAGCTGTTTCGATAGCGCGACAACTATACTTGTCAGAGCATGGCGGCTTCTGTTTATGTCCGTGCTGTTGGTCGGTGTTGCCATCACGTCGGTTGGAAACTTGATTGGGTGGAGAAGTTAAGTATATTGGTGGTGTCGTCTCTAGCCGTGAGACACAAAGGGTTTTTCCACGTAGGTGAGATCGAGTTACAAAGGAGTTGGTAATTAACTGTAAGGTTGATGTTTGATGTGATATGAAATGCCTCAAAAAAGTTGAGACCGACAAATGTCCATGGTTTCTGTTAAAGAATTAAAAAATAACCATAAATTATATGTCCTTTTATACATTACAGCTAAAGATATATATTTTTCTTAAAATGTTATCGTTATATACGAAATGAGGGTCATTATATGAATGCTCACCCCCACATAGGTATAATCGGGTCTGTTTCTAAGCCGGGGCCAGCAGGGCAGTGGCCCCAGTTTCCCCATAGAGCTATTTATATATGTAGAACTATCCGCAGGGGCAGAGGGGCCCCATTTGACCTTTGCCTTGCCCCACTTACCCCTTCATCCTGGCAATAGGGCTGGTGCAATTCCTCTAAAACCAGAGCTCTCTTAGCCTAATTTAGGCATATATTGCCCCTGTCATTACGTCGTTTAAAATGAATTACGAAAACAATCTCCACTATCACTCTCAACAGATATTGCTGAAGTCGCGAAAAGTTGCGCTAGTGTTGAATGCACGTCTTGTTGCTTAATAGCATTTACGTTAATGCACATGACTTTATAAAATTATATTCCAAAAATCCAAATGTGGTGTAATCCCAATCGACTCTCCATATCTATATAGTAGACGAATTCCAAGTGCACGTCTTGTTGCTTAATAAAATTTACGTTAAGTCAAGTCAGTTTATAAATTTATATTCCAACGATCCAAATGTGATTTTGTACCCTCCATTTTTATAAAGTATATGAGTGCTAAGTGCACGTCTTGTTGCTTAATAGGCTTTACGTTAAGTTACGTGAGTTTATAAATTTACATTCCAACAATCTAAATGTGACAACAATATCAATCAACGTTTATTGGCGTAGTGATACCAGCGCCGATGTTATGGCGTGATTAGATGGTGAAACGTTCGAAAGAAAATAAATATTTCTGCGTTCGGTGGGACCTGAACCCACGACCTCCCACCAAACGCAGAAACATTTTTCTTTCGAACGTTTCACCATCTAATCACGCCATACCATCGGCGCTGGTATCACTACGCCAATAAACGTTGATTAATATTGTTGTTAGATTTAATCTGCGTAGTGTTCGATTTATATAAATATCTAAACGTGGTTTAAACCCCATCTACCCTCCATATTTATAAAGTATATGAATACAAACTCTTAAAGGTCATTCTAATAAAAACATGCGATACAGCGATCTGCTTTGTAGCGACATTTCCAATTCAACGACAGCAGTCTATGGGCCCCAAGAAATACAATAAATGGATATATTATAGAGACCATAAATATTATGATCTTCATTGGAATTAAGGTCATTATATCGGGAATGTACTTGGTTGGTTGGTTGAATCTTTTTGGTGCAAGGACAGCAAGGGTCATTCTGTGTCAGACACGTAGCGGTGGTACATACCATTTAATTTAAATGACGAAATATACTACAAAAAAAATTTAAAAACTGTATTAGAAATACGGATCACAAATTATATCATAAAATGAAATGTGATTGAAAAATCTGATATCAGATAAAAAAAATTAAAAATGATTTCATGATTAAAAAAAATTGGGTGAACTGTCTTGATGTTTAAAACCATTTCAATTAAAAGCTAATGAAAGACGCTGATTAAAATTTTTACAATTTTGCTTGTTTAAAATTGCGGGTTTACAATTGTACTTATTTACAATTGTGGGTTTACAATTGTACTTATTTACAATTGTGCTTGTTTACAACTGTACTTGTTTACAACTGTACTTGTTTACAACTGTGGGTTTACAATTGTGCTTGTTTACAATTGAGGGTTTACAATTGAGGGTTTACAATTGAGGGTTTAAAATTGTGCTTGTTTAAAATTGTGGGTTTACAATTGTACGTGTTTACAATTTTAATTGTTTACAACTGTGGGTTTACAATTGTGCTTGTTTACAATTTTGAGTTTACAATGAGTCGGTAAGCTTTTTTTTAACATTGAGAGCAGAACCCAGTCTAACCATATGCTAAGAAAACCCATTTTGTTACTGTGTCACCAAAGAGCTAATTGTATATGAATCATACATAAAAAAACATGTCTATTAAAATGTGGGGGTATAAATTTATGTGAAAAATTGGCATTTTAATGTGAATACACCCTTTAACACATGACCTGGGTAAATTTGTTTGGAACCAACGGAATATTTATATATAATATCCCGTGAATTTAAAAGACAAATTTTTAATAACACATTCTTTATTTTATAATTTCACATAGGAATAATATACAAAAAAAAAGCTTTAGATAAATAACCGGTATTTGAAATTTAGGCTTTAGTCGTTGATGCCATTATTTCGAAATGCAACTTCAAGAAACAAAATTTTTAAATAAATTTCCTAAAACGAAATTTTCAGATAAATTTTCTAGAATGGAATTTTCTACAACGAAATACATTTTTCTATCTCGTTGTCTAAAGAACTACCAGAAGTGCATACTGTGGAATACATCTGAGGACAGATTTAAAAACCCCATCCACATTGGCTCCGTCCTAGCTCTCAAAATAAAATCCCTTTTCGGAGAAGACAGTGCTTAGAGATATATATATTTCTAACAAAGAAAGTGAGTTTTCCTGCTTTTATGCGAAGGTCTCCTACGATTTACCCTACCCACAATGACTAAAAATGGAGATTTCCTATATTTCAGAAGACAGTGATTCCTTTGGGGAAAAAATAAAATATTTAACTGACATTCCTCTAATGGATGGGGGATGGGAAATGCATTAAAAAAATTCCTATTCTGTTTGTGTGCAACGGGTAAAAAAGGGAATTCTAAAATAATATATCTAAAAATTTCCTTTTACAATTATTCATACAAATATTTTTGCTAAGTGTGACCCATTCAAATCTACTAAATAAAAAAAAGCCCTTAAAATTATCCCTACGATTGAACTTAATTATATCTTGCGATGGTGTTAATTAGTAATTTTGAACTGGGTGCCCAAATACAGGGTTAGCATAAATAAATGACGGGATTTGAAAAATTTATATTTTCAAAAC
>QLNU02003225.1:41766357-41781911 GCA_006491805.2 Dysdera silvatica | reverse complement strand
TATCATCTAATAAGTTTAAGGTAACCAATCTGGTTCAAATGACCGGTTTCGACCAAAAATTGCAATTTTATTTTAGGTACCTTTTTCAATGCTCACATCCTTAGCCATCAGAAGCTGTATATTTGTTCTTGATATGTTGATTAGAAGCTGAGATATAGTAGTTTTTGCAGGAGGTGGGTAACGGGAAATAACACTAAGTTGAAAAGGTTAAATACGATTTCTGAAGATTAATGTTTTTCAAGATTTGTGTTAGGCCAAACATAATAACTGAAGAAGTTCTTAATAGAATCATGTGGAATTTTTCATATAGATTTTCAATATTTTTGTGCATATAATAGACAAGTTTTAAAAAATATTTATGGAATTCAAGTTATACTATTTTTTCTTTGAGACCATGTGTATTTTTTCTGAAGGTCAGTGGGTCGGTTGACATGTTTAAGCATGTCTCACCAATAATTCAAAATTTGTTGATTATCCTAGTAACCTCAAAAAATACATTGTTACGTTTATAACGTTACGTTGTTACGTTAAAATATGTACTAAATTAATTGTATTTTTTTATTTGTCATTTTCAATCTTAAGAGCCAAATTTTGAAACTGACTTGGCAAAGAAGGTAATAATAATGTGACCATCTCTGAACTCTATCGGAAATAATGAAATCTGTTGGAAATAATGAAATATTTGATAAACATTCTCCTCGTCTGAATTTGAGGTTTCCGTTTGCTACCTAGCTCTGCAAATTAATCATATTTATAACGTTTCACAATGAAAAAGAAATATTGAAACTGATTGAAAATAGGGCATTGGGGTTTAAACAAGTTTGGAGATTCCTTAAGCAAGAGGATTAGAAATGTAAATTTGTATTTTCTTATCTTCTGTTTCTAAGGAAAATCATCTTTAATAAACCACAAGCATCAACTAAACACTTTCCACGGAATTTGCGCCCTCAAAACGCTGATATCCTAAAACAAGCGGTCTTTCAATCAGGAAAAATTATATTTGTGGTATTTAATAATTCTGCCAAATAAATTCTACGTCTATATAATTATTTTTTCCTCCTATTTTAATAATATATTTCTATATTTACAAGAAGAGTATGAAAATTTTCAATTTAACGTTCATCATCTGCCTAAACAGAATATATCTTCCCCAGATACCCATTATTTATTGCAACATCTAACCAACTTCACTCATCTTATCCGTCACTAATTGCAGGTATTTATCTCGGACCTTATGGCTTACCAGAATGTGGAATCCGGTTTAGGTACGACCGCTTTGAATACCCTTTATATATTTTGCTAAGCTTTCGTAAACAGATATGCGTTTTCCAGAAAGATTGCCGATCACTTCAGAATCTGCAAACTGAACGCATAATTACTAATGTTCGCTGTAATTAGAATTGGACATAATTAGCCTAAAGGTTGCGTAAATTCGAAATTTGGAGACGGCGTCCATGCCATTTACTCAGCTTCTCATGGCTGGTGGTTCATGTTCGATATCCCTTCTATTTGCAGCAGGACTATTGTTTGAGTTCTACACATCAAATAACTTCTTAAGTCTGTAAAAAACCATCTACGCATCTAGAATCTTACCCACCTGGAAGAGAGCCATGTAACAAGCTATCGCATTCTGCTCTTCCTTTCTTACCTAATCACCAGTTAACAGCTTTAATCTCAAAGTTAAGAACATCTCTCCCTTAACACGTATCAACGAAAATATATGGCAGAATATTTCATCATAATTCTGATTATGGTGAATAAAATTATTTTTATTCTCTCTATATAGGTACCCGTACAGTACAAGGAGCTTGAGACCAACGAAACTGTTCACTATATCTGATCGCTCGCTAAATCCGTTTTAAAATTCAAATTAAAAATTTTGAAAATAAAATCTATATAAGTAATATATGGGTATGTGATATGCATAAAACAATACTGAGAGGTGCATACTTAAAATTTAATGAAGAACCCATTATATTACCACTTCAATTTCAGCGCAAGAATTTAAACAAATATAAAAAAAAACTTAGATTAGAAATTATTGCCATAATGAGCTTTAGTTAAAGATGGTAATATAGTATTGGGTTTACCAATATACCGTTGCGAAATTTTATAATATGTACCTGACCCCAGGAAAATTATAAATTAAAATAAATAATAAGCACAATAATTATATACAACGTTTAATACATTGCAGAGCTATTAAAATTAGTAATAAATTTTTCAAGTGAAAAAAATAAACGTTGCTATTATAGTTACTAAAAGAACGTTGAATTTCTTTATTTAAATGCCACGCTACCCTCTGATTCGCTTCAAGGATGTACGGCCCCAACAAATAATCACCACGGCCTCCTTTCCACACATTGACATTGAATTTGTGTTGGGCTTTCCACTTGACACTGGTCACATCACACCCTACATAAGTATTTTACGACTTCCACCGATTAAACGTGGGTGGCGATAGCATGTTCCACGGCAATTTTCGTTCCTCTTAATGCCTATAATCATCCTCCTGATTTTGACGTCGCTTCAACAAAACACCCTGTATGTAGTCTCCGAAATCAACACTTATTTTTTCAAAACGTCTGGCCAACACAATAGCTATTATTTATTTAGTAATATCCTAAATTTTACTTTTAGTAAATCCGCAAATATCTCATTTAAAAACATGGAATTAACACTAACTAAATGTGTAAAAATGACGTTCCTTTATTGAAAATTTCTAAATAGAAGGAACATCCATATAAAATATATAAGGTACAAAAATACAAAATGTAACAACTTTTTGTAAAATTAATGGTACGTTTAATATTTTTACACGATTGCAGTACACTTTCTAATTAGGAGTATGTTACTGCGACTAAGAACTAAAAATATAATATCAGAAACATCTACAGTAGAACCTGCCTAAATGGACACCTTTGGGAGTGGACTGCATGGTTACTATAGAGAGGTGGACACTATATATGAAAGGTTTAGGTAAAGGCAGGATTAAATCCCTACCAGTTCTGCCTTGTAAAAAATGGTCTCTTTATTCAGGTAATCAGATTACACAAGTGATCATTTACCAGGTTTCAGTGTATTTGTAATCACTGTACATGAGCGATCATTTATATACAACATAAAAGAAAGTGCAAAGTGCATTTTTTCATTACTATAATGATTATAAATATATTTGCGAAATTCATTCTTACCATATAAAGAAGCTAAGAACGCTTGTTTATGAAAGCAGCAATAATTAAAAAAGTATGTGCAAAATTTAAGGAAAAATTTCCTTTGTTGCATAATATCTGCATGTTGAAAATACTGACAGTTACTTCGCATGGACATAGCTAGGTTTCAGAAGTTATACAGTTGCAAATAGGGCAACAATATCTATCATTTGTAACACTAGAAATATGTAATTATATAAGCAGAAGTGCAAACTTGGCGCCCAAATTCTGAAAATGACAGTTTAAAATACCCAAAAGGAGTTTTAATTCACCCTTGTCACCATGAGAAATTCGACTAATGGAACGGGTGTCTTCAAATTTCGTATTCATCTAAACATTCGTCTAATTATTGTCAATTTCAAGTTCAGAGAACGTTAGTAATTACATGTTCAGTTGTTGGATAATGGTACCATTAGTAGTCTTCCAGTAAAGCACATCTCTGGTTACGAAAACTTAGCAAAATGAGTAGAGGCAATACAGGACGATAATACGTAAAGCGTGTTTCGCATTCTGGAAATACATAAGGTTTTACAACAAAAGCTTATAGTTAGCGCCTTGTTAAATGGTTAAAATACGTTGGAAACCGAAACAAATGCTAGAAAATGTGGCCTTAAAAGCCGAAGAATATTATTGCTGTTTGAAACAAACTAAAGTTTTCAAAATATATGAAATGTTATTTCATGAGAAATATATATTTTGCTTCTGCATAAAATATACAGACTGGTTTATTTGAGGATAACAACTTATATGTCTAACTAGGCCCATGCTGTTGTAGGAGTGATTACAACAATTACAAGTTAATATAAACAAAAAATATAATTTATATCTACTCTATATGTCAATTTTCTATACTCGCGGCAAAGCTAACCTGGTACACTGTTAAGGCTACGGTGACCTATTCACGTGTGTGCAATAAATATTCGTTCGCAAATTGGCGAAAAATGAGATAACCCTCAACATTATTAGGCTATTTATCGCCTAATTTGTAATGCAGAAAAACGCGATTGCCAAAAGTACAGGAGCCAAATTTCTCGCCAAGCAAACGAAGTCCTCTAAGTCAGTGGTCACCACCCGGTGGTCCGCGAGAGGACTTTGGTCGTCCGCAGAAAAAGCTGGACATTATTTTCATTTTTAATGTTTGATTAATAATAAAACAAAAATAATATTCTAAGAAATTCTCATATTCTGAATGACAATTTCCACCTTTATATTGTACTAAATTCACGAAATGTACTTGATAGGTTCCTAAATTTTTAAGTACTAATTTCTAACTTTCTATTAAAATAATTAATTGTAAATTTTTATATCTATAATGTACTTGAGATAATTATCGGCAATTAGTGAAAAAATCTCACTTACCGCAATGCGCTTATTAGGAGGAGTCTTGTATTTATCTTTTTAAAAAATTCATATTAATGGTCTGCTGGATTTAAAGCTTTAAATTCGTGGTCCGCTGGATTTAAAGCTTTAAATTCGTGGTCTGCGGGATTTAAAATTATGAATTTCGTGGTCCTTGAGATCCGAAGGGTTGGCGACCACTGCTCTAAGTGGTCAGTTACTTGAATGACGTCATCTCTGGCTATAATGAGTCTTTTTCCTAAATTTAATAAATACCATGTACCCGCATTGTTTGTGTGTGTATGTATTTCAACTGCCATTGTGTACCATATGCACACAAACATTTTCACACACCCCTCACTCATAAACAAACACACATCCTTGACCAAGGCCCCCCCGACACACACACACACACAGGTAGGTTCCAGAAGGACAACTTTACCCGCCCCCACCCCCCATTTTTCTGGCTTCTAAACTTGTATTTTTATTTTTTAGGAATTTTTAGCCGCTTCACGGTTTATAAAACTTTAATTTAGCCTGCCAGGGTTCGCCCAAATCACTTCAGATCCAAAATTTATCATTTAATTAACTTCCCCCAAACCCATCTCTTTTCCCAAACCCAAACATCACCTCCTTCCACTCAACATGGGGATAAAACGTTTTATGTTAGGCGCCCCTTTTCATGAGAATCTTGGCTTGGCTAATAAATACCAGATTTTATTTGCACACACATGCCTATGTTTTATGTATTTGAGCATCATTTTAATGTTTTATGCATGAAATGCATCTTCTATTAACTCTGTTAACGTAAGAAAGGGCGAACTATATTGCACTGGCGGAAGCATGCTGTTCTGCGTCTTGCCTTTGCACCAGGTTAGCTTTGCCCTGAGTAGAGACAAATTTTCTTTTCGCCGGTTATTTACTACACAGACAAATCAGGGAAGAATTCAGTCATTACAAAATAAATTCTTCAATATTCTTAATTATAAGGTATAACAACCAACGTCGGTCCCTGAAATCGTACGAAAGTTCAATTTTTTACATTTAATCTTCTTTGAGATTATGAAACCTTGCTATTGATGTTTAAAAACGATATTACATTAAACATTCCTGTTACTTTTCAATTATCAATGCATAACTATCCTACATCAACTAAAAATAACCATAAATCTCAATTTTCTCGTCCGGAATTGGGTTTTCGTAAATAAATTTCTCAGATCCTAAATTATGGAATCAGTTATCATCTGATATAAAGGCTACAAATTCATACTCCAAATATAATTCCTTGGTTTGGAATCTCCTTAATTCAAATTTTATCCAAATAATTCGTGGATTTGATTTAAGTTTTGTATCGCAACTATTGACACGGTGATGTCTTCCTGCATGTCTTGATCTTTCAGCAGGAAACTTCAATTGTACGTCTCCTTGGTGATGGCACGGCTTCGTCAGACTTCATTTTCATCCAGGCTGCCATGAACCAAATTTCTAATGTTTGACTATTTAAATGATGCATTTATGTATACCTAAATTTGTCATTTTTCGTACGAAATATATATATTATGAGTCGAAAATAGTTTCTTGACCAAGCTATGAAAGATGTGTAATCAAAATTAATTGTAATACTTAATTCTTCCAAGACTTCTTCAAACTTTCTCAAAGAGATACCTTTGGCTAATATATGATATATGGATAAGAAATAAAAAGCCCATAGTGACCATAGTCAGTGGTCCAGCAATCAAGGCAATAGTACGCTAACCCAGAAATTGCTAGTTCTGCTTCAGTCAGAGGCAGATTTTCGATTTTGCCGCCTACATGTCCTGACATATTTTTCCGCTGTAGGCTGGCTTATTTTGCCACCTATAGACTGAATTATTTTGCCGCCTAATCTTACCAAAATTGAAATATATCAGAGATTTTGGTACTTTTGTCAAATTCTTAACTTGGCGTACTGAGCGGTTATTACAAATTCGTCTTTTTTTTTTCTTTTTTCTTTTCTTTTCTGTTTTTTTTTGTTTTTTTTCAGATATTGGCGAATATGGCGCCTTTTGAGCCTCTTCTAAGGCGGCGCACATGGAAACTCTCCTTTTGTCAGTGCTTAGATTACGTTTCCGAATATTACAATTCAAAATTAATAATTCAGGTGGACACCAAGAAATTCAGCTCCGATTTTCAAAATTTCTCAGCGGCAAATTTTAGGCTTCAGACTATTTAGCCTATCAGCAAATACGCCACTGACTCCAGCTTACAAGTGCAATGCAAATTTCCCATTCTCTGTTTATTATCAACAAAAATAGGATTGTGTATGAGCCAAATAGTGAGTCCAAATATTTATTTACAGAAAAGAATCAATCGGGTTTTTTTTCCCTTGCGGCAAGAAGAATGGCAAAAAACAAAAGGGGCGAGTGGTGGTTTGAACCCGTGGAATATGGATAGCCCTTCTTTTTGTGAAATTCCAGATAACTATCTATAAGTCGGGAACGTGTTATGGAGCTTTCCGACGGATGACATGCCATCACCCAAAAACGCTGATTCCAAATCCCACCGCCATTTTTCAAATCCAACTGGGACACTAAACCTTCAAGTAAGAAATATTTCTCCATTTCAACCTATTCTTCACATGTTTACTCTTTCGTCCACTGGAAAGAGAAAACAGCCATTTGGAGAACCTAAATCGACAGACCAAACTGTACTGTGCTGAATACCTTTCGTCGAATTTTCTCTGAAATATTTGAAATTCAGGTTGTATCCCATCATAAAGGGAAACTTTTGCCCCCAAGCATAAGAGGATTTAGCTTGTTATATGCAAATAAATAATAAACATGGAAGATAAAACTAAGGGACGTTTATAAAAAGAGCCTTTTTTCCCAATCTATTTCTGACTGCACATTTTTTATTAACGTCAAAGAAAACGTTAGCTTTTTTTTTATATCTCTTATTTCCGTTACATGTCTCATTCCGTTAAGCTGAAACGTTTATTATATTTTCAGAAGGCGACGTGAAAAAAAAAGTAAACCCCTTCTTCGAAATATCCATCGATGTCTTCAGATATCGTCGATTTACTGGTCGACTGATTCATTGAGCTTTAAACTTTATAAATAAACTTTGATGAAATGGCATATCAAACTTGAAAGTTTCAAAAAAATTCCCAGAAGTCTAGAGAAATATTAATATTTCAAGAAAAGCATAAACCGTTGTTCACATTCGTATTTATAAATGGCCTGAAAGTATTATTTTTCACATGAGCAAATGCACACAATCGTGAAAGTGGTGTTTTTTCACATGCGCAAACGCACGCGTTCATGAAATGGGGTACATTTTCAATTGTTTGACTGAATTCATACCCAAGAAAGTTAGTGTCCATTCATCTATAAAAGAGCCCATGATATATATCAGAATTTTACACAGTAAACTCTAATTCTACAAGTGTATGTATACTTAATATACATCAGGAATATTTACGGAAGATAACCTCTCAGTGATATTCTGTTTTGGATATTATGCTTTGTGTATGAAATATGTACATATAATATATATAAATATATATATAAATATATATATATAGATGTTGCATTTACTGTGAATAATTAAATGCATGTACTTCGCACTTCTGCGCCAATTATATACTATTATTCTGTCCGCACAGAGAACAGTGGTGACAACGACGTTCTATATGGATTTTTCTAACGGACATTTCTAGACTTTTTTTTGGCAGCGAAAGTTATGCAGCGCCGAGACCTAGAGTTTCCCAAAACACCAAAATCTCTCCTGACTTGAGAACCAAACCAAGTACTACGATAGACAGATATACTGCACACGTTCCACAATACCAATGAAGGTCTAATCTATGTTAATCTCGTGGTATACGAATGAGATACGCCACAAAAAGGCAGTAAACTAGTGATGCGCAATTACGAGATGTTCTTATAATCGAAAGAATCGCGTTCGACTCAAATTCATAATCGACAGAATCGCGATCGTCTCAGATTCACAATCGAGTCAATAATGGAGTCTTCAATGAACTTAGCAATCGAGATGTTCGATGACAATTCCATTGAATATCTCGATTTGAACTTCAAATAATCCAGACAATCGAAGAAAACATCTCGCAGTCGTTCATCACTACAGTAAACCTACACCTTTCTGAGAAATCGGAATCTCTTAAGAAAGAGAGAACCAAATTGGGAACACAATGGACAATTAGTCGAATTTTTTTTCTCCATTGAGAATCGATCCATGGACTAAGTGGGCACGAACTTGAGGGCCACGAACATTTCCAAGTTTCCTCATCATTATTGGAAACATGTCGAGGTCCAGTCCGATTTATTTCAGATCAAGTTTTACCTTGAATGGTGACTGTATGCAGCAGAACTTTCCTTAACGACCACTTGTCTCAATGACTGCTTATTGTTTTACGACGCAAAGACAGCAAATATTATGATGAGCTGAGACCTACAGCTTTCCGAGGGAGGGGAGCTTCTTAAGATCTAGGAAACCAACTCTCGGGCTACGATGTATAGTTAATTAAACTAGAAGTTTTTCGAAAGTGGTTCAACGTATAAGGAAAGATTCCGCAATGTTTTGAGAAATTCTGTTCTCTTTATCAAGCTAAGTTCTCTTCATTAAGCTTTCTAGTTTGGCACGATTGGGAGTCGGACTCTTGTGAATGGCACGCCAGGGGAATGTGTTGCCACTGAACGGAGGGTAGAGCCCCCACTTTTCTCAAAATGTGTTTTCCCACCTTAAGCTTAATGCAAAATTTACCTCCATTCAAAGACCTTCCTCGTCTGGAAGCGACCGCATTTTGTATACTTAGAATCGGGGAGGATTCACCTCCTGTTTAGCTTCTAACATAGAATGAGAGTTAATTCAATAATAATTTTCCCCTTTCAAGAGTTTGACATAATAAAAAAATAATTTAATTTAAAATTAAATTTATTTATAAAGCATCTTTTTCAGGATTCAGTCCGATGCCGATGAAGAATAATATCGAAACTCTCAGAAAAAAACTCACTGCCCTCTTGTCACAAGAAGCACTCGAGGAAATTTGAACAGATTAATGGATTTTTTTTTCAGTTTGTATTAAAGACTACAAAATTCATTTATTTTTTAAACTTCGAAACTATTCAGAAGAAAAGATTTAACAGAAAAAATTGTAACAGCCTAACAGACTACTATTCATTCTGTTTTAGAAAGTCGTATATTTCATAGCTCGTAATTTCAAATTGCGGAATCGTAATTTATGTTTTGCACCCTGACGTGACAGAAATTTTACCATTCAAATAATTTTTTTTTCTGTTTAACTTCCCATCTTACCAAATTTGCGTTAAGAAACCACCTCTCTGAATGACCACTCTTCCACGGAACTCATAGTAACTTTACTCACCTTAGTAAACTTTTACTATATATTTTGGTGATTCTCTATTTCCAATAACTAACTCAATGTGACACTTATCTCTATTACTTACTATGGCGAAACACAAAACAGTAAATCGAACAATATGTTTAAAAATAAATTTAAAAAAATCAATTGTTCAAGAATATTAGGGGTTAAGGTTACATTATAATATAGCATTGCTATAAATGTATACCTGCATGTGAAATTATGAAATAGTAATGCTGAATTTTGTAAAATGTACAATCAATGAAAAAATTATTATTATTATTATATCTCAACTTATGTAAGAATGATTATTAATTAATATCTTCATATGTTCATCTCGCACAAAGTACGCTTGAGAATATCTTCTAACGTTTTCGGAGCATTCATGGCTGAACTCAACCCATGCATGCAATTGTTTCGATGAAAAGCTGTTGAAACCCTAAGAGAATAATTTATCACAGTGTTCTATATCTCATGAGCATGTACGTATACAGATGCATATGAAGTCCATAAGGCTCTAGTAATTTATTGTCCATCGATACATCATGTTTCAGCTTTGCTCTCCATTTGCAATGTGTTCTGTCTAGGGAGTACCAGGGACACAGTACCGACTGAAAACTTTAACAGGAAGAGGACTGTTATGAGGATTGTGTGTGTGTGCGCGCGAATGATTATACTCGGAAATCAAATCAGTCTTCAAGTATTTGGCAGATGGGCATTGACTAGTAAATGATGCAATTCTCTGTAGAATGTTATAGTCGTAGGATATTTCACTACGGCCATGTAACATATAATCCACAATTATCAGCAGGTTATATTATGCACTTTAACCAATATCATTATTGTCTAAAAGTGCTGTCTAACGTTATAGTAAATGATGGAAAATATGGATATTCAATGTATACGTACAGAAAATAAATTATTGTTATGATACAACTGACCAGTTTATCTCGAATTTGCCGACTAGGTACATCCTTTAATATTGGGAAATGACCAGGGGTCTGAGAAACCAGAAGTATTTTCGGAGGATGTAAGCATTTCCCAACGAGACGGTCTTTCCGAGTTGATGTATTGCAATTTTGTCAATTCCTATGCCATGACCGCTCAACTTCCATTTGCAGATTTTAGTACTTGATGACCTTGTTCAATTCTCCACCCCGGATTCTTCAGTCACCAGAAGCAATCACTTCGAATACATAAACTTGCTTCTTTCCCACTAGTGTTGTTAGGTGTATAATGCGCAAGATGTTTGTCGGTTGGGATACGGAATTCCTACGGGGCTTATTATAATATATCCTACATAAACCTAAAACAAAATCTATATGAGACTATTTATCGTTACTGGGAAGTTGAAGCTCCTATAAATGCATGGCAATACTTGTCTTTATCGAGAGGACTTGTAAGAATATTAAATTGAAGGATATTGAGCTTCTACCAATAAATTGTCTCAATGGTTGACTACCAGCCTCATAGCTACCAGTAAGTTCTCCCAACCTTAATTCAATAAAGTACAATAAGAATATTTCAGCATAATGTATGACATCCCATCATGAGAACACCGGAATTAAGGTGCCCAGTAGTACAGGAATAACACGTCCTACCACAAGATCTCTAGCATGCTCTTATGCACCACATACCCACCAGTTGCTGAACTTGTATGAAAATCAAATGAGTGATGTCATGTGCCATACTAAAGTGTCATTTAACAGCTAAGATATAACCTTGTTACTGGGGCCTTGCAATCGTTTATGCCCGGTAACTGATTTTCCTATAGCAATATTAAATACATATTTTTTTTTTATTTTCCACAATTTAATTGTGATATATTTATCTGTTATATGCAAAGCAATTTTGTTAAAGAGAGTGGGCCTTAAATTATCTAATCGCTCATATTTACTTATATGTTTATAAAGCTACAATTTTATATCTGTCAATTTTAATGAGATCTTCGTGCAGAAATTTAATGAATTATGTTTTGATTTTGCAGCCACCTGTGCATGTATTTCTAATGAAGTCGTTTCTAATGCATTTATATGAGAAGAATAATTCTAAAATAGTTTATTTAATAGAATTTCAAATGAGCGAAAGGCTAATCCTGATAATTACGGTGGCCCCTTTGTCTTGATTAGCCTGAAAGCCTCTGTTTTCTTTTCTATTGAAAGGTTCATTTGCTTTGAAAGTTAATGGAATGTCATTAGAAAACCAACGCAGTGTGCATAATAAACTCCACAGCGTTCAATACTTTTAGCGCAATTAATTCGAAATTAAAACGAAAATACAATCTTTTCATGTGAATCCACATTTGCCAATAACAATCAGCATGCATTGGATTGTGTGGCAATTTCGCAATAATACATTCAGGTTTCATTTTATCGCTGCACTCGCGCTGTTGGTTATTTATTAGTTGTCAAAAATTCCGTTTATCGACTGTTATCAGAGTTTTAAATGTAATAAATAACGTTAGCATAGTTTAAATTGAAAATACATAAAAAACGACAGAATACTGAAATTTTGCACAAAATACATACGAACGGATGAGTCTTAAGCGGAACCTAAAGCAAATTTGCACAGTTTTGACAAAACATATATATGTACAGGTTTCGATAATTCAACAGGACAAGATTATATGACACTTTCCATGTTTACAGTAAATATTTAGCTGTGTTTCTCTGAAAATATCTTAAATCTTATAAATCTAAAAAACTTACGCAAAGCAGCACTTTAAGACAGCAAATTTTTTGAAGTACTTTTAGTAATTACTCATTCATTTAATAATGAATTTTAAGTAAAAAAAGCTATTATACTCGTATAATATAAAAAATATATACTTTGAAAGAAATACGAAGATTGATATAACCACACAGCGTAAAAGCTTTAAGTAAATGAAAAACATAAAACTTCGTCTATAATTAAAATCCCAGGCTTCTTTGGTTACTTTATTTGTACTGAATAACAGGTAAACAGATCTGCGTTTTTCACTATAACCATGCGAGTCTTATCTTTGCTCATGGGTACACAAATTAAACAGCCTCTTTATCACCTCTCATATTGAATATAATGGTGATATAGTATATGATATAAAGAATATACTATATATATATAATACATAATATATATATAATATAATCCCAGTATGGGGAAAAAAATAACAAGCGTTACTACGCTCGTTGTGCCATCTCTCGGTGAAAACTAGTAACAATGAATAAAAACAGCGTTACTACGCTCATGGCGCGATGTCTTGATCGGTGAAAGTATTAATAATGAATAAAAATACCATTGGGCCATTAAAACCGGATTTGTAGCCTGCTGACGACATGCCAGCATCCGGAACGCCGTTGGGATAACTATCGGTAACCCAGCGACGTGAAAAAGGCTATCTCAGACTCTGATGATATGAACCATAATGAAAATATGAATGGAGCATCGGTTGTCTCGCTCTTAAATCAGAACCGCGTTCGAGTTTTAAGCAGAGGGGCCAGTTCGAAAAATATGCAACAGTCTCTCCTTGGAGGTGTCGGCGGTTGTAGCGGCGCCTCCAACTGTACGGCTACTAGAACCAACACAGCCCAAAGTGCTTTGCAGCCTAGTATAGGTGCAACCACTAGGGCTGAAAGACCACGCCAGCGCATGTCATGGACAATAGATATGAACACCTACATCATGCGCACCTACTATACGATTACAAAGCTGGAAACAGACATGACAAATTACAGACCCACACTTCACGCCAAATTCGCACAACAGTACCCACACCTGGACATCAGTATAGAAAGGATAACAACCCAACGCAGGAACATAATAACCAGAAATCTCTTAGCAGAGCCCATACTACAAAGGTTAAGAGATGAAGTCGCCAATGACCTGGCAAACACTTCAACCAGTGTGGCCAACCCAGAACCACCAGTTAGTAGCCCAAGAGAACCGCTCCAACCAAGCATAGAAGAAGAGAGGAGGGACGTGGAGAAAATGGAAGAAGGTTTCCAATGTGCCCTGGCGGAATATGAAGGCTCGGATGCCGCAACAAGGCCAAGAATACCACGCCAACCGGCATCTTGGAAACTCTGCAAAGCAACCAAGATCCTCAATGAACATACTCTACCACTACACCTACAGAACCACAACTCCCTACAGGAAATACACACCGCCATATACTGTGCAGCAGTAGCGGCATCACGCGCCAATGGGTACGAAGTAAGGAACGAAGGCCGAAGTAACAGAGGAAACAAAGCCCAACCACCATGGCAAGTGAGACTGGAGAAAAGAATAGAAGAGCTCCGCAGCAGCATAGGGCGAATAACCCAGTACATGCAGGGAAATAGGAGTAAGAAATTAGTGAGGAAAGTGAAGATGGCCCTTAAGAGAAATAGGATTCATACAAGACACGAAGAGCCCAATAAACACATCAGCGAATATCTGGATACCCTCAAACAAAAACTGGGTGTATACGCCAGAAGACTCCGAAGATACAAAGACTATACCAACAAAAAACAACAGAACATGCAATTCCAAGCAAACCAGAAGGCCTTCTACAGGAAGCTTCGAGAGACCCCAGCGAACAAAGACAAGTACGAAGCCCCAAAGCCAGCAGAAATAGAGACCTTCTGGAAGACACTATGGTCCAATGAAGTACAGCACAAAAGCGCCCCCTGGATTCAGCAAGAAATGGAGGCTACGAGAGGAATAGAGGAGATGGAGTACACGGGCATCACGATAGAGGAACTCCAGCAGGTAATCCAACGTACGCACAACTGGAAAGCACCCGGTATTGACGGCATACACAACTTCTGGTACAAGAAATTTACCAGCGCCCATGGCCCATTAGCCAAGGAACTTACGGCGATAATTGAAGACCCCAGCAAAATGCCTGAATTCCTCTGCAAGGGAATAACTTACCTCCTACCGAAGGACCAGGATACCAGTAACCCAGCGAAATACCGACCCATTACGTGCCTTAACACCCTGTACAAGATACTCACGGGGTGCATCTCTGAAAAAATAAGCCGGCACAGCGAAAGCAACAACTTAATGACGGAAGAACAAAAGGGATGCCAGAAAGGGACTCTGGGATGTAAAGAGCAGCTTACCATCGACTCAGTTATCCTGGAACAAGCAAGAAAACAAAAGCGAAAACTCAACACCGCATACATAGACTACAAGAAGGCTTTCGACTCTGTTCCGCACTCGTGGCTCCTTGAAATACTCAGCATATACAAAGTGCATCCCTCAATCATCCGATTCCTACAGAGCAGCATGAAACAATGGAGAACCCGGTTACAGCTAAACACGCCAGACAGTAAAATAGAAACGGCCGAGATCCCCATCCGCCGCGGAATCTTTCAAGGAGACGCACTAAGCCCCCAGTGGTTCTGCTTGGCGTTAAACCCCTTGTCAAGGATGCTGAACACAAGTAAATACGGATACATGCTGAAGAAAGACAAGAGAAACCTACATAAAGTCTCCCACCTCATGTACGTAGATGACATCAAGCTATACGCGCCAACAATCACCCAACTCCGACAACTCATCAGTATAACAGAGACATTCTCCAAGGACATAGGAATGGAATTCGGCCTCGATAAGTGCAAAATACAGAAGAATAGCAAAGAAGATTTGCCAGGCATCGA
>QLNU02003225.1:41752545-41766257 GCA_006491805.2 Dysdera silvatica | reverse complement strand
GCATAATCTGAAAAAATTAGAAAAATAGGGGTGACTTCAACAAGAAACAAGGATTTTGATGGATTCGATTCTACTGTAGATCCTGAAGCATTTTGTCTGAGTAATATAGCAAAATCTGAAATTGGTGATAATTCAAAACAGTAAGAATAAGTGCTACACGGGAAACGTAAGGAAACGACAAATGATTACTTGTGTGCAAAAAAAAAGATCTGAAAGTTGAAAATGTCCTTAGAGAGAAATAACATGAAAAATACAAGCTACCCCATTTGGCACTGGAGGGAAATATGATGGTGGGGAAAGAGACCTATTGGCGGAAAAAGAAGAGGATGGATGGGTGATTTAAAGGCTTGGACTGCACTAAGCACAGAATACATTATATATATGAGAGTGGATATAGAAAAATGTGGTCAATATTGGTCACCAACTTCTGAATCGGAAAAGGCACTTGACGATGATAATGATGATGAAAACTATGAACTCTTTATTAATATTTGGCAAAGCCTGTTGCGAAACAATATGTTAACCAAGCCTAGAAAATATGTTTTTAACATGATTTAAATAAAGCATCAAAGACGTTGGAAACATACCAAACAAGATACATAAATGATATTGGAAAATAAGCCGAAAGAAAGAAAGAAAAAGAGCACAAACGTGAATGGAGTGGACTTCAAATGGATTTTAATCTAGAATGTTTGAAAATAGTTGAATTTGATAAAAAAAATTGAACATAATAATTGATATGCAAAAACAAAAAACCTTAAAGGCGCACGCAAGGAATTAACAAAAAGTGTTAAAAACTTATTATTAATTTTCTCAATCTAGAGTCTACGTTTATGATAATTTATAATCTTTACACTCATTCTGCCTTATCATTATCATCGCTTGTAAATTTTGTATTCTTATTTTCTTGAATAACTTAATCATCTCCATCCAATCGTAAGTACTGCTCATTTGTTGCTATGGTATTTGAGTATTATAAGCTGCAGAATTTTATTAAAATTTCTCTCAGAAATATTGCTTCTCTTACGAAGACTAACCATGAGCGTTTATCTTCAAATCTTCGTCTTAAGTCTTATACTCCTGGAGAATGCGGAGTCCGCTTTTCGTATGATCGATTTAAATAACCTGCACTCATTTCTCAAAGCTTTCGTAAGCAGAAGTGCGCTTTTCAGGAAGACTTCTAATCGGTGTAAGATCTGCCATCCGAACTCATAATTACTAATATTTCCTGTTATTAGAATTGACAATAATTCCTCTAAGGTTTGGGTGGATCCTAAATTTGATGAGGTCTTTGCCATTAGTTGAATTTCTCAGAGGTGCAAGAGGCCTTGTCCAAAATGCATTATATATAAGTATTTTCAATTGAGTGATTCTTCCCAGCTCAACACATCACATCTTTTATTCCTAAACCACGTAATTAATTTCTAAGGTTACAAATAGTGAACAAATACAATTACGGTAACTGCATTTGCAGAAAAACTCCTGAAAAATAGTTCTGTTCATGCACTGTAGTTGTAACTGATTTAAATTTGTAGATGGTAATAAAGGGATTTCTGTTATAAAATTTATTTAATTGCTCTTAGTCTTAAACCAGTACTATTCTAATCCCCATTAAGACCACTTACACCTAGCATTTTTAAGCTCAAAGTCATTTTAATTATAAAAATATGTATGCAAATATATTTTGAGCAGACTTCCGCCCACAATATATTTGAATGCATATTTAGACGCAGGTTATTGGGAGTTTTTTATCCTACGCCAGAAGATGGAAAATTATCCATTTCTCTTCTTGCCATCCAATAGAAATAAGTGTTCGCTGTCCACGGAGAGGGAAATATAGTCTTAGAATTCTGGGTTAATCCCTTGCAGTCTTTCAGCTTTTACTTTATTTAGACCAACAGCATTCCAAAATATGATGTTTAGGACCGCATCTTTAGAGGCTTGAAAAGAGTTGTATGTCATCATCTCTACTCGTCAAAAAAAAAAGTTTTATCTATTTTAGTTCGGCACAAGCTTATCCAGGGGGCCATCGCATGGAGGTGAAATACATCACAACGGTTAATTCAAAAAGTTCTGACTGCTTTTACATGGAGATGAAGTATAATGTAGTAAATATATTTACATACTTTTGAATTATTCGCCCTCTACCCGACTGCACCGTTCCTACCTTTTTATATACTTCCGGATGTGAGAATTAAAGCTCTTTTACATCTTTGTGTTCAGATATCCAAACATAATATTTTCCAGTTTAAAATCTTATGTAAACTAAAGCCCATGAATTTTTAGTTTACCTCTGGGAATGCATAGCAGTTAAACTGGGCTAATTCCAGCGAACTCAGAAGATAAATCCTCATTTGGATTCCCAAAACGTTAACAACCTTCTCATTAAGCAAACCATCTTATGCAGAGTCATTATCGTGATGCCAAATCCAATCACATTTTGAATATTCTGTACGTTTTAAAGGGTATTTTCTTTGAAGAAATTTTCAGAGCTTAAAACTAACAGAGTGATAGTTTCCGCTTGTGGAGTAATATTAACTTCCATAAATTTCCGGCCAAATCAACCTCTTTCAGGGTGTCGCAATTTCCATAAATAGCTGTGTTCATGTGCATAGATGCAAAGAGGGAGAACTACCATAAATTCCATCAATAAAGTATCTCAAAATTAAGAACGTTTAAGAAACACACTCTTAATATACAGTCTACAACAAAATAATCGGCTCACCAAGAAGGGGTTGTCCGATTGCGATAAAAATTGGTGGATGTGAAGAACATGCATAGAAAACGAAAGATTAAAATTTCAGAACAATTGAATGATTTATTGCAGAGTTTGACCGTTACAAAGGGAGGAAGTCAATAAGGCGTTGGTCCACCTCTGGCCTGGATGCAAGCTGTCACCCGGCGTGGCATAGACTGATAAAGATCCCGGATGGTGTCCTGCGGAATTTCTTGCCAAATTGTCTCCAACTGTCGGGCTAAATCGTCAACATTCCGGGATGGTTGCAATCGCCTTCCCATAGCGTCCCAAATGTGCTCTATGGGAGAGAGATCAGGAGACCTAGCTTGCCAAGGAAGTGTTGGGCAAGCTTGAAGACAATTCATAGCAACACGTGCCGTGTGCGGCCGGGCATTGTCTTGTTGAAACGTAAGTCCAGGGTGTCGCAAAAGGAACGGTAACACAACCGGTCGTAGAATGTCGTCTACGTACCGCTGTGCTGTAAGTGTGCCAGAAATGACCACCAAAGGGGTCCGGCTATCAAAGGAGATGGCATCCCAGACTATAACACCCTGTTGTGGGCATGTGTGGCGTGCGATAGTAAGGGCAGGATCCCCACGCTGCCCTGGACGTCTCCAGACACGTCTGCGGTTGTCGTCAGGACACAGTTGGAAACGGGACTCGTCACTAAAGACTATACGTCCCCAGTCAGCGCAGTTCCAAGTTGATCGAGCCCGGCACCACTGTAATCGGACTTGACGGTGTAAAGGCGTGAGAGGTAAGCGGCGTAACGGTCGGCGCGAGCGTAAATTCCGCTCTCTCAGTCGTTTGCAGAGGGTCATGTTGGACACATGTGTGCGGGCCACACGTTGGATAGTTGATAACGACGAATCCGGTGCTGTGACAGCTGCTCTGACAATCGCTCTGTCTTCCCGTTCTGTTGTGGCCCTAGGTCGACCTTTGCCGTCCCGACGCTGACATCTGCCGTTGTTGACCCACTCTTGCCATCGCCGAATCGCTTCGACCCACATGTCCAGCGATTCTTCGATTCGTCCAACCAGCCTCTTTCAATCCGATAGCACGACCTCTTTCAAACTCTGACATATGCTCGTAATGAGCACGAATCTTTCGGCGAGGCATTGTTACAGTCGACGTAAGATATCCGCAGTCAAAATGCAACAGAAATTTTGACCACATATTGAGAATCGCTCCTTATATACACCTGCTGAATGCGCAGTTCCGATGCGCTGGAGTTCCCGCTATTCATTCATTGGACACCAAATTTTAATCATTTGCATGTTCGGTCAAAATGTCTTTGCATACGAAATTTCATTACAATCGGACAACTCCTTCTTGGTGCGTCGATTTTTTTGTTATAGAGTGTATGAGCTACCAAAATATCTTCCTGATTCAGGAAGACAGAAATAACTAAATGGACATTTGAAGCAAATTCTTTAGTTACATACACCTAACGAATTTAAAATAATTAAAATCACTCTGCATAAACATGGTTGTCTACGTTAAGAGAGTTGCAATCATATATATATACAGGATCAACCAAAAGTCCGTATAAATTTTAAAAATTCATAGAGAAAAGAAAAATTATCTCATAGACGTACTGCTGCACGACGAATATTACTAGATCTAAGGACTTCGTTTTAATACAATAAAAAATTTAACTCAAAAATGACGTATAGATGTCGCTTCAGGCATTTGAAAGCAATGAATGGAAACTGTGTGATACAATTTCTCTGACAAAGCTTATTCTGGAAAGTTAACATTTTCGCAGGAAGTTGTTCTTTTCACCAAGTTTGTTAATCAATCGAATGAAGCACCCGCCGAGGACTTTGCCCTTTTATAACAGCTTTATTTGCATACTTTTAGAGGGTATAATAGCATCAGTGCCATCAATCGGCGACCTTTAAACTAAATTTTTTGTATGTTAAAAACCCTACACCCATATAATATTTATTACGCAAGCCGCACTTCAATGCAGTGTTTCTTCCCTTTTTTTATGAATTCTCAAAATTTATACTGACTTTCTGTTGACCCTATATACTAGAAATTGTCTCTTCATAGTTTGCAATACTAGAACTACGTAACTATATGAGTAATATTGCAATGTGATACATAGCCTTTGGAAAATACCAGTTGAATTCACTCATAATGGACTCCAAATAGAGTTCTGCGAAATTTGGTTTACGGAATAGGGAGCTGTAACCTCCATATTCACCCAAACATTAGACTGATTAATGTCAGTTATAGCGGCGGGAATGTTAGTTAATACACGTATTAAGTTAGTATAGCCTACAGCAATTGATTGGTAAGCTTTCTGAAACAATCATCCCAGCTTATGGATACCCAGCAAAATGCGTAGAGACAATAGTGGCGTATGAAAGTGGTGCTCAGGGCCTCAAGGCCCCGTTTTAATTATATCGAACACATCAACTTCTCTAGCGTCATATTACGTGATTCCCTTTTAAAGCAACTTGAGCCACTTCATAATATCTGAATTACTACACCACAACAATACTAAAATAATACCATACAGCCATACAAAGCCGATATTATACGCCAATACAAAGCCGATATTATACGTCAATACAAAGCCGATATTATACGCCAATACAAAGCCGATATTATACGCCAACATAGACAATACTAATTTGGCCTAGAGCAAACTAATTTGGCCTAGGACAAACTAGTTTGTCCTAGCGCACATAGGATGAACTGGTTTGGCCTAGGCCAATCTAGTTTATTCTAGGTCAATATAATTTGGCGTAATTTTATTGATCTTTGAACTTTAAAAATAATTCCATATTTATGTAGAGCATAATTCATTAAAAATAGTCACATTTTTTTAAAAATAATTTTCCTTTCTGTGGACAAGTCTACTTAAATATTTCTTTCATAGGTGAAATCTAATAATCACATAGTAGTTTAATCATTTTATGAAAGAGCAGCAAAGAAAATTTAAAAAAAAAATTGCATAAGTAACAAACATCGTTTTATTTATAACTTATTACACATTATAAAGCTATTCACATCTTAATACATTCTTAGTTATTATTTCAATCTAAACTGCTATGGCAATTTGAATTACAAAATAATGATTTCTTCCTACAGAGACTCATTGGAGACACATCATGTACTCATTTTCATATAACTGCAGCGAACGAATCCCTGACCCGTACCAACCGAAAGTTTGACTACAACACTCAAACAAATTTCATTGTCTTTGATAACTTCTCCTCCAGACAAAAATGTCTGTGCACATATGTCAAATTCCGTTATAAGGGAGAGGATAAAAAATTTTTAAAACTTTAAAAAAATCTCTATGTGATATATTTGATCTGCTGATATAAAATATGCACTTCTTAAATATTAGCTATATTGGGGGCAGAAGGGGGCATGTATCACATGTGATACAATGGTTTCTAATGCACACAAAACAATTTAGGGTAAAAAATATTTACTGCCTGCTTTAATACCCGTATATCATATGCTTGCTTGTTAATTATTTCAAATACTCTGTGTCATATTTCAGTCTTCCCTAAAATGGGATATGCATATGGATATGATTGCCGCAAAAATTAGAATTTTTATGGGATGCAGTATCGTTTTAAGTATGTTCTTCCTCGTAAAATTATATTGATTTTATATTACTCTAATATTTATTGTTATATTATTTGGGAGCTTACAACACAGAATAATATCAAATGATTATTTTAATTGCAAAAGCGTTTTTCGCGACGCTTATCTCTTAACACTTCTTCTCTGTAATTACTTAATGAAGATTCTATTTTATTTATTCCTAATACCTTTATTATAAGCCAATTAATGTTTTGTGGAATAAATAATAATTACTATTCAAATATTATTACTCTAATAAAATTTTTCCATACTTGTAATATTTGAAATACCAATTTTATTTTGCCCTGTCGCTCTCAAACGCATTTGATGTGTAATAATGACGTTGATTCAACTGCCTCAAAATTATTGAACGCTCTTCCATCGGAAATGACACCATGCTTTATAAAGTTTAACAAAACAATACGAAAATAATCATTTTTAATATGCTCAATTTTATCTAAATTAAAACTTGCTTCTATATTATTATAACCCTATTTAATCAATGGAGTAGATAATGGGGAGGTCCATAGAGTCTTGACCCCCCCCCACACACACAGACGAAATGGGGTAAATTACATTGGAAATACTTTACACTTTTTCTTGTGTATAAGCGAAAATATGAAACTACCACGTACTCACGTCATTCTAATACACTAAACTAAAGGGTAAAAGATGGGATAGAGGGTAGGGGCGGCGGCTATTGGCTTAAAGTTTACGCCAGATTGGCGCTGGAGCGGTCGTTTGGATCAATAAAATTACGTCAAATTATATTGGTATACGATAAACTAGAGTGGCTTAGGACAAATTAGTTCAGACCAGTAAATAGCAGGACAAATTAAGGACTTTAGTTTGTCCTAACGCACATAGGATAAACTAGTTTGGCCTGGGCCAATCTAGTTTGTCATAAAATCGGGTTTGGCCGGTAACATATATATATACAGGGTGGTTAGTAAAGTCCTTATACACGCAGATAACTGTCTAACGGAGAGAGCTATATGTATGAACGTAATGCATAGGTAAAGTAAAGTGACTATGCGCTACAAGATGAGACTGCGTGCAGCGCCCCTAGCGGAAAAATTCAGAATTTAAAGCTGCTATCTCGAAAACTATTCAAGATACGGGGAAAAGTCAATTACAAAGTTGTTAAGCACCAGCTAGTTAGTACGAAACGATTTTTTTCCACCACCTTAATAGGGCAAAAATCGTGATTTAGGAAGTTTAATGGGTACAGGACGCCCCTGCGTGACAGCTTTCCCTTCGTACAGCTATGCATAGAGGGGAAGCTTCAGGGAGGGGCGATATTTTCATTGCACACACAATCTCATCATGATGTGCAAATGCGTATGTTACAATAATAAAATCGTATTATATCGTATTTTGAGTAATAATTTTGGATTTTGACCAACAACAACGCTGGACGGATACCTTTAAAACCTCTTAAATCACGATTTTTGCCCTATTAAGGTGGTGAAAAAAAGTCATTTCGTACTAACTAGCTAGTGCTTAACAACTTTGTAATTGACTTTTTTACCATATCTTGAATAGTTTTCGAGATATCAGCTCTAAGTTCTGAATTTTTCCGCTAGGGGCTCTGCACATAGTCTCATCTTGCAGCGCATGCTCACTTTACTATACCTACACATAGCTTTCATACATACATATAGCTCTGTTCGTTCGACAGTTATCTGCGTGTGTAAGAACTTTATTAAACCACCCTGTATATTGAGAGGTTTTACATAGAACTGGAGCTCAGTGTTATCATTGAAATCTAATAGACTACAATTCTTTTGAAGTACCTTAGGTTGTTTTCTTCACAACTTTATAAAAAAAACGCTACTTTTATAAAACCTCAATTGGTTCAGCTGAAAATTTCCTAAAATTTCATTCAAATTAATAAACTATTTGTAGTTAGCAAAGAATGACTTGTTTTTTTTTCTTTCTTTCCTACAAACATGAGAATAATAAAAAAAACGAAAGAACAGTTATTCTGTCCAATGTAAGATAAATAGTTTTTCTTTCTGTGAAAACCAGGATAACTATCTATACGTTGCGAACGTGTTATGGACCTTCCTAATGGGTGGCGAGCCGTCTCACAAAAAACATTGCTTCCAAATCCTACGATCATTTTTCAAATCCAACATGGACACTAAACCTTCGAGTAAGAAATATTTCTCCATTTAAACCAATTCCTTTCCTGTTTACTCCTTTTTCCGATGTAAAGGAAAAACGGCTACTGGGCGGAACTAAACCGACAGGCTTAAACGTATCGAACCGACAACGTTTACCGAATTTTCTTTGAAATGTTCGAAATTCAGGTTGTAACCTTTATAAAAGGAAATGTTTCGTTGCAAGTATAAACGGTTTTACCTTGATATTCGTAAACAAATGATAGATATAGAAACTTTGAAATAAAGAGATATTTCCACTGGAAGAATACCTTTTTTCCTTAATGTATTTCTGAATACACCATTTTATTCAGACAAAGGAATAGTAGGTACATGGTCCATAAAAGTAAAGGCCATCCTGTACATATGATGTGCAGTGTCATATACTTTGAACAAATGTCATATTGATATAATCACTCCTTTCCCCAGGTCAGGAACGTAGCGGATAAGGTCATGCGCACATTTGGCCTTGAAGTTGCCCAATAGTAATGCTTTCATCTAGAGTGCAGTTCATTTAGATTCGGCTCCTAACCATGCCTAACAAAAAAAACGCACTTATCGACTGATAACTACTCACTGCAGTAGAGGCGTCGTTTCTTGATGCTTTAAAGAGTTCAGCTTCTTCAGAAAACATGTATGTCCACAAGTAGCGGAGCGTGTCTTCAAAAGTGGACCATTTCCAATGTTTCACTAAAAAGCACCTTTCATATTTATGTTCTGTACCTGTTTTTCCGGTCATTGATTATTGGTTGAGAGATCATCGACTAGTAGACGCATTCAAAGCAGACATTGTAGATAGTTAATAGATTTTGAGAGTTGAGGGTACATCATTGGACTGTAAAAAAAAGAAGAGCTACCCGTCATGTAGACTGTTTTCACCAAGCCGTTAGGAGGTGTGGAAAGCAGTGGTTACGTAAAGGCATGCCCACACGGCTAGCAAACACCAAATAGCTAGACGGACCACTAGGAGGCATGGTCACTTGATCGGCTGAGGATAATGAACAGCTCCAACAGTTTCATTGTCTACCATCCACAGACAAGTACCCCCCTCCCTTCTTTATAGAATCCTATATATGCCCGAGCCATTTCCAGTCCTTTAACAGAAAGGTGTTTCGTATAGTAGAGCCCATTACGTGCCCTACCACTGACAACCAGTCATCCTTGCGTTCGTTTGTATCGGTGTTACGCATAAGAAATCTGAACTGCTATGGACTGGAACCGTACTGTCTTTAGTAACGATTCTGGGTTTTCTCTGGAAGCCGTCGAAGGTCACTTGTGGAAGGTATGTCGGGACTGCTTTAATCCTTTTCTGTGAAGCGATGCATTTTTACATCTACTGGAGGGATAATTTGGGGAACCATCGCGTATGACAATCGGCCACCCTTAGTAGTGATACGAGGGATGCTGACAGTTCAGAAATATCTGCAAGCCACATGTGTTCTCTCTCATGGAGGAACTTCCAACGAGCATTATTTGCAGGACACTGCTCACCCTCACACAGCAACAGATTCCCGGGAATGCCTTGGCTACTTTAAGGATTATGTAGTCAAGCTGGCTTATGTAGCCAAGCTGAGACTCCAGCTTCAACAGCCTACAAGTGTGTAAGATCTAGAAGCCCAATCGCAACATCTGTAAACAAATGTGCATTAAAGTACCATACAAAACCTGTGTGCTTCCACGTTAGGCGGTATCTCATCTTGTATCCAGACTAGAGGTGCTCAACCAGGTTAACTATGTATTAGAGCCTCCTTTAATTTTACAATTTTATCCAATAGATTTATTCCTTTGCTCTAAGATTTTAATCACTTACATATATTAACATTAACATTTCACATATAAAGTTCCATTCGATTCCAACAATTTTTTCCTGGTACGTTAATTTTTTTGTCAGTGAGTGTATTCAGAAGTTATACAAAGCCTGCGTGCATGCAATAATTTTGATAAAAGTTTTCAAAACACTAGTGAGTTTATTACTTTACTGAGTAATATCCAGTTGATAATAATATACTCTTTCAAAAATTCAAGGCCGTGCATGGAAGGGAGTTGGGTTTTAACCTCAAACCCCATTTGAAAAAAAAATTATCTACTGCCAAATCAAATTGCTTATGAGAAAAGAAAAATGTTTTATCAAACCCGCCCCCCCATTTTTTATCAAGCCCTCCTTTTGAAATCATGCGCGCGATGAGCTACAATGAGATCCATGCAAATTCAATATATAATAAATATTATATCTAATCAAACGCATTACAAGTTTTAAGCATTTGTACTTGACCTTTTTCGCATTTTCGGAAATTTATACTAAAATTAAATCCAATATTCTGATCATTTATGCATGATACTCATTATTCAGGGAATGCATATCTAAATTCTACTCGGTATTCTGGGTATTTATACTTGAATGTTAACCCCTAACTTAGTCTAGGATTAAACATGCCTAATTTTATTTTCGAGTTATTGTCCTTAATTTGGATTCCAAGTATTCATTCCTAATAACTTGGATTCCAAGTATTCATTCCTAATTAATTGGTTTCCAAGTATTCATTCCTAATAACTTGGTCTCCAAGTATTTATGCCTAACTTAGTCTATCCAAGAAATATGTATCTATTAGTAAAATTTTAGTTTAAGAAGTTGTTTTATTTATAAAGCTACTAATTTTAAAATATGTTGCATGGAAATGAAAATTGGTTACATTTTTATTTTAGTGCCACCTGTTTGATCTTAATTAAGCTAGTTAATATTTATTTGAAGAAAGATTCATTCAGAGATAGTTCATTTAATGGTGAAATTTTAAATGAACGAAATATGTATACTAACTACTTCTGATATCCACGCTGGCATTTTCTCTTAATTATCCTTAAAGCTCTTATTTTATTTTCCTTTGAAAAATCCATTTCTAAGGAGAGTTAATGGATCGTTATTAGCAAGACAATACAATGCGCATAATGAGTTTCACTGCGGCAACATTCTGGGCGCAATTAAATTGAAATCAAAGCGATAACGTAATTCATTTAACTGAATAAAGACAATACTTGTTTTACAATTCTAATAACTAATTAAAATATAAAAGTCAATTCTTTCTATACTGTCAGAATAATTTATTAGGCAGATGCCAAAATTCACCGCATTCAGTTTTCACATTCATTAGGGTTTAAATGTATCAAAACAATTAATAACGCTTATAAATATGCATTATATAAATTAGAAATAAATAAGCATTACGAGATTTTATATATATATTCAACCTGCTGGATGAAGGTCTCTCCAAATGCTTTCCACACAAGTCTATCCTGAGCAATTCGCTTCCACGTCACCCCAACCTGTTTTCTTATTTCATCCACCCATCTAGTTTGAGGACGTTTTCTAGGTCTTCGGTGGTCTCTTGGAATCCAGTTCAGAATTTCTGTTGTCCATCGTTGATCAGTTCTTCTTGCAATATGCCCAGCCCATCGCCATTTCAGCCCTTTTACTTTAACAATGATGTCCTCTACTCTAGTTTGCTCTCTCACCCAAGTGTTTCTTTTTCGATCTCTCCTAGTTATTCCAAGCATGCACCTCTCCATGCTCCTTTGCGTTGTCTGTAACTTTCGTATTGCTCCAACTGTTAGACTCCATGTCTCTGATCCATAAGAGAGGACTGGCAATACACACTGGTTGAAGACCTTTCTTTTTAGACACAAAGGCAATTTCCCCTTCAGGATAAAACTGTTTCTTCCAAATGCACTCCAGCCAAGTTTAATACGTCTGTTGAGTTCTTTCATAATGTTGCCATCCATTGAAATCAGCTGGCCAAGGTAAATATATGAATCAGCAATTTCTAGCTCAATGTTGTCAACTTGTATTTTTGTTTCCTCTACGAAATTATTGAACATGATCTTAGTTTTTTGTAGGTTCATCTTGAGTCCAACTTCTTTACTTCTAGTTGAGAGCTCCTGTACCATGTCTTGGAGTTCTAATGGGTTCGTTGAAAAAATAACAATGTCATCAGCAAACCGCAAATGATTTAAATATTCACCATTTATTTTTATTCCCTTGTTATTCCAATTTATCTGCTGAAAAATCATCTGTAAAGCTGAAGTAAAAAGTTTTGGAGAAATGGTATCTCCCTGCCTCACACCTTTACCAATTTTGATAGTTTTGGTATCTTTATGTAACCGAAATTTTGCACTTGCATTTTTATACACACGTTTCACCATGTCAATGTACACATCCTCAATGTCTGTTGATCTTAAAGAGTTGATGACTGCTGATGTTTTAATAGAGTCAAAGGCCTTCTCATAGTCAATAAATGCCACACACAATGGAAGTTCATATTCATGTGTTCTTTCAATTAATTCTCTTAATACTTGAATATGGTCCACTGTACTGAATCCACTTCGAAATCCAGCTTGTTCTCTTGGTTGAGCTGCATCTAATTTTTTCTGCAGGCGATGTGTTAGCACTTTTGTGAAGATTTTATAAATAGCAGGTAACAAGCTAATTGGTCGGTAATTTTTCAAATCCTCTTTATCACCTTTTTTATGCAAAAGAATTACTGTTGCAGAATCCCATTGGTTTGGTATGTTACCGCTGTTAAGACATTTGGTAAAGAATTTTGCAAGTATGTCTTCTACATATTCTCCAGCTTCTTTTAGGATATCTAATGTAATACCATCATCACCAGGGGCTCTTCCTTTCTTCATATTTTTTATTGCAAATGAAACTTCTTCTTTTAAGATTTTAGGAGCTGTTCCTTCGACTATCTCAGAGTCTTCGTTTAATCCACCATTATCCTTATAGTTTTGTGAATTTTGTCTTCTGTGTTTCCCTTTTTTCTTACGGTGTATCTCTTTTAATGCAATGATGTGTTTCTTCCCAACAGATAAACTTCCTTTAACAACCCTAAGGCTCTTGTTATTTTCAATGGCTTTCCTTACTAGCTCACAGTTGAATTTTCTTATGTCTTCTTTCATGCTTTTGCGCAGAGTTTTACAAAGTTCTATGTACTCAATCCTGGAACTGGTATTTCGATTGTCCACCTTCATATCTCTTCGCCTTTTCATGAGTTGTTTCGTCTTCTCAGATAATTTGCTATTCTGCTTTTTACATATTACACCACCAATTTCCCCAGCAGTTTCAATTATTGTCTTAACAATGTTTTCATTTGCTTCTGAGATGTCAACTTCTTCAATAAGTCCTTCCAGTGCAGAAAAGCGATTTT
>QLNU02003225.1:41710891-41740524 GCA_006491805.2 Dysdera silvatica | reverse complement strand
CCTAAGGCTCTTGTTATTTTCAATGGCTTTCCTTACTAGCTCACAGTTGAATTTTCTTATGTCTTCTTTCATGCTTTTGCGCAGAGTTTTACAAAGTTCTATGTACTCAATCCTGGAACTGGTATTTTGATTGTCCACCTTCATATCTCTTCGCCTTTTCATGAGCTGTTTCGTCTTCTCAGATAATTTGCTATTGTGCTTTTTACAGGTTACACCACCAATTTCCCCAGCAGTTTCAACTATTGTCTTAACAATGTTTTCATTTGCTTCTGAGATATCACTTTCATCAATAAGTCCTTCCAGTGCAGAAAAGCGATTTTTTAATTCCAACTTGAATGCCTCGGTATTTACTTTCAGTTTCATTAGATCCACCCTCTTACTTACTTGTTTCCTAATGAGCTTCTGTCGTTCTAATTTAGTATTTAAGTGCACTTTACATCTCACCATTCGATGATCACTTCCAGTATTAAATCTGTTCAGTACACTGCAATCTTCAATAATTGATTTCTTGTTTGCCAGGATATAGTCAATTTCACTAGTTCCCCCATTTGGGTGTTTCCATGTCCATTTTCTTTGCGGTTTCTTCTTAAAAAATGAATTCATGATGCTAAGGTTTTCAGCTTCTGCAAATTCGATGAGTTGATCGCCACGTTCATTCCTTTCCCCATATCCGTATTTACCAACCGATGTCTCTCCTTGTTCCTGTTGTCCAATTCTTGCATTGAAATCCCCCATGATGAGCTTGATATGTTGTTTCCCTTTGGTGTGTAACTCTTTGATTTCTTCATAAAATTCTTCAACCTCTTCGTCGGTATGGCTTGATGTTGGTGCATATACCTGTACTATTTGAAGTTGGTATCGCTGGGTTAGTTGAACAACAAGCCTCGCTGCTCGATCTGATGTACTTTCAACTTCCAGAAGACAGTCTTTAATTCTTTTGTTGATTAAGAAGCCAACACCACTTGTTCTTCCAGTTTCCGTTCCTCTATAGTAAAACAAATGTCCGCTTTTCAGTTCCACCAACTCTTCACCTTTTCTTCTAATTTCACTGAGTCCTACAATGTCCCATTTGATCTTGTCTAGTTCCTCTTCCAATTCCTGAAGTTTTGCTTCAGAAGCAAGGGATCGTCCATTAAACGTAGCCAAGGTCAATAACAAACGGCAGCCTGGGCCATTCCAGTGATTCTTAGCACCCCCTGCTTTCATGCCACACTGACCGCTGCCTTGATCAGGAGCACTCCAGCACCTGGAGACTAGGGGCCATGGTTTCTGGTGTGTCAACATAATGGAGGAATTAGCCATAATTTCACCACGCTGGCTAGACGGGTTGGTGAATTAGCCCTCCCCTTCCGCCTTTCTATCCGTGTAGCAAATATTAATTTGCCACATAAATAGAAAGCTCAGCCTGCACCACTTGAAGGCGGGGTAGGACACTAGGTTACTGGCCTGGCCGGTTCCACACATCGTCACATACGTTCAGCGTGTGGGTCTCCTTCCAGTTAGATACCAGCAACCCTTTTGCAGGCCATATATATATATATATATATATATATATATAATCATTAAATAATATATAGTGAAAATCGGTTATAACGACCTTCAAGGGACAGTGCAAATTCGGTCGTTATAACCGATAGTCGTTATAAACGATATCTTTTTAAAATCATAGTAGCCTATAGTATAATACACTCTAGAGCAGTGTTTCCCAAATCAATTTAAACCGCGGACCACTTTTTCACTTCAATTGGACACGCGGACCATTTTTCCACTTCAATTGGACTCGCGGACCACTTTTCTACTTCAATTGGATTCGCGGACCACTTTCAAAAATGCTCACGAGTTGACTGACTGCAAGACCTGAATAAAAAAGGGAGCCTGGTCTTTTTTTGGGGGGGGGAAACGTGTCTGTAAAATCGTTCTTTGGAGGAAAATAAAAAAGAAAGAAAGAAAGAAATAATAAAGAATCTAATGATAATACAGTCAAACCTCGTTAAGACGAACACGCTTAAGACGAATTACTTTTAATACGAACCGTTTTCTGAAGTTCCGTCAGATTGTAAAATACTACAAATATACCATCAATTTCATTTTTATATTTAATTTTAATATTTAATAAATAATTTTTATAAGTGTTTTTATTAATTATTATTTCTTTTTAAATAATGACCCGTCTCGCGGACCACCAGTTGAGAACCACTGTTCTAAAGTTTTATAAATTATTTTGATAGTAAAAAGTATTAAACTTTTTGGTTTCAAAATTAAATAAAAATATATTTAATTTACATTTATATGAATTTACATTTATAGCCACACTAAAAACATAGCACTTTATATTTTTTTAAATTAAAAAAAATTCTAGAAAATACTAAAGTATATAATGTAGAAAACAAATCTAATGAATAATATTTATTGTATTATACTAATGACTTTCGAACAGTGCCGGTTTAAGAGTTTTATGGGCCTTGTGCTGAAAAAATAAAATAGGCCCCTAAAGAATATGACCCTCGCACCGGCATACTCGGGGGGGGGTGTTGAGGGGGGTTGTAACCCCTGCCATTGCGATGAAATTCTGTAAAAATACATATGAGTATGTGGAATTGCAGCTTTGTAACCCCATTGAGCCTATAAACCCCCTTACGAACTTTCTGCGTACGCCTATGGACCCTCGTGATATTCAATTAATAAATCACTTAAAAAAAACTTTAAAAAATATTTTTTTTAAGGTTTATTATCTTCAATATTCAGGTTTAGCAGTAATAAAAATTTCTTGGACATTTGTAAATAAACAAGATTAGAATAACGCTTAAATTTTGATAACTAACCCACATTGTTCCGATTTATGACTGTCAAGTCACGTCGTTATATCCGATACGAATTTCCCTAGTTAGAATCTACGTAGACTACAAAATCGCCGTCGTTATATCAGGTTTCGTCGTTATATACGATGTCAGGGTTTAAGCTGGCTCGAAACATGCTGTCGCAAAAATGTTAAAATGGGAAAATAATTTGTAGCAAAATGCTAAAAAATATTAGTTGCTTTCGCTGCTCGAAAAACCCTATCCATGAAATTATTTATATCAATGATGCGTAACAGGTGCTGTTAAGAATTTTGAAGAGGAAACAAAAAGGAACAAGAAAAGATCGCTGAAGTGCAAAACGGATATTCTGGAATCGAGGAATCCTGTTTTCAGAGAATAAACTGTGGTTAAAAATGCCTGTCGCATTTTCGCGATGGGCAATAATTTTTTCTTCGCATTTTCGAGCAACTCGTCGCATTTTGCGAAAAATGCGACTGCAGCTTAAACCCTGTATGATATCGTTATAACCAATATATTTAGTATGGAGTAGAATAGCAAACCAAACTTCTTGTAAAAATTCCGTCGTTATATGCGGTTGGTCGTTATAACTGATGTCGTTACAAACGATTTTCACTGTATATATAATAATTAAATATATTATTAAATAAATTTAATTATAATTAATAAAACCTACAAGCCTATTTACCACCATAAAGGTGTAAAATAATTAGAAAACGACGGGACAACTGGCGTGTTCAAGGGACGTATTGATGGGGGGTTGTAACCCCCCCCACTGCAATGGCATTTTGTGTGTTTAACATAGGAATACACGGAGTTGTAGCTCTGTAACACCCACTGAGCCCATAACCCCACTTATGAACGTTCTGCGTATGCCTATGGACTGGGCCTACAGTTTCCCGTAGAATCTGAACATCTGCTGTTAAGGGAGCCAAACCCCGAACTACGATAGGGAGGAAAACGGGAAGCAATCCTGGCTACCGTTGGGAATCGAACTAGGGTTAATGGTACTATGGGTGAAGCTTTACGACTACGTCATAGTAGAGTAACGAATCCACTGGCGCACAAAAGAGGTGGGAAGTATTGATGGAGATTGTAACTTCATCGCGATGAAATTTTTTATATATGCATATGAATATATGCAGCTATAGCTCAATAGCACCCATCATTGAAGCCTGTGACCCCCTTATGAATTTTCTGTGTACGCCTATGAATGGATCTGCATTTTTCAGAGGAACCTGGACTTCTTAGAACCCGGAGACTTCAGTGAACAGTTACTCAGTAATTTATTTATTTATTTATTTATTTATTTATTTTTTAAAAGGAAGTTGAGCCCAAATTAATCATACGGTAGATGGATGCGGTACCACTGCATCAATGCAAAACCGATGTTCAGTAAAGACTAATCTGCAATATACAACCTGTCCTCCATCTCACAAAATATTTCCTATCTAGAGGAGAACCTTACAAAAGCAATGATTTATTATTTTTCTGTTCTCTTCTATTTTAAACCAAATTTCTATCATAATTCTTTTAACTCCAATGCAATAAGTTAAAATATGTACCATAGGAAGAAGCACATTATACATACATAGTATAGATTATTATATGTATTATATCAGTATAGCATATTATATGTATTATATTAGTGTAGAATATTATATGGATTATATTAATATAACATATAATATGCATTATGTTAGTATAGCATATTATATGTATTATATCAGTATAGCATATTATATGTATTATATTAGTATAGAGTATTATATGCCTTACATTAGTATAGTATATAATATGTGTTATTTTATTATATGCATTATATTAGTATAGCATATAATATGCATTACGTTATTATATGCATTATATTAGTATAGCATATAATATGCATTATGTTATTATAGGCGTTATATTAGTATAGCATATAAAATGCATTATGTTATTATAGGCATTATATTAGTATAGTATATAATATGTATTATGTTAGTACAGTGCGTTTGGTATTTTAGTGGACACCTGATATTTTTACGTAAATGCTAAAAAAAATACAAAAACTGAGAATTGGCTTTTGAAGAATGCCGAGACACCATAATGTCTTGTAGAAAAATAAATTTTATATCAATATATCGTCACATAAATGGGGAAAATGCAAATTTATGTAACAAATGTTGTTTGTTAATTTAAGGGACACTATCATTCCTGACTAACAGATGGCAGTGCAGGCGCTAAAAAATTTGCATATTGTATTCTTTCGATGCGTAGGTTCGTATAAATACCCGTGTGAACAGGTTTGAGTCTGCGAAAACAGCGTTTGTAGTCATGTCAGAAAGGAAAATACTTACGGATTTCGAGAAAGAGGAAATTGTGGCTTTTAAACGAAATGGAAAATCCATTTTCAAAATTTGTCAGCTTATTCAGCGTCCAAGGAGTACTATAGGGGCCTTTTCAAAAAGAAACCCCAAAAGGATCCACTCGAAAAACGGGGAGCGAAGCTAAAACTGAGTAAAAGAGATAAGCGGAACATTATTAGAGAGGCCAGTAACACAGGAAAGTTGGCTGCAAAAGTCCGAAACGACCTTAGTTAGCTCCCAGTTAAATGTTGGACAGTATAGAATGTGCTCTCTAATTCCAAAAATTTATCTTTTCGAAAAAGAAAGGGTAAACCACTTCTCACCCAAGTTCACAAACAGGAACACTTAAACTAGGCTCGACGACACATGGAGTGGAACGATAAATGGTTGCAGGTACTTTTCACGGACGAAAAGAAATTCAACTTAGATGGTCCGGATGCTTTTCAACATTATTGGCACGATTTGCGGAAAGCGCCGCAATACTTTTCTCGTAGAGTTCAAGGAGGAGGGTTGATGACCATTTGTAGTGTCTTTGGCTACAACGGTACTACGCCTGGAGCTTTCATCGGCAGTCGTATGAATTTCACCTGCTATCAAGAACTTTTGAATGAATATGCCCTCCCATATGCCTCAGAAATATGTGGGGAAAACTGGATTTTGCAACAGGACAACGCACCGTGCCATGCATCTATCTCCACCAAAAGATGGATAAATTCAAAAAAAGTTAAAAGTATTATTTCTCACGATAGTGCACTGTTATCAAGTGTCCACTAAAATACCAAACGCACTGTATATATATATATATATACGCGGTTCTGATTCGAGAGCGCGACAACCGATGCTCCATTCATATTTTGATTATGGTTCATATCATCATAGTCTGAGATAACTTTTTTCACGTCGCTGGGTTACCGAGAGGTACCCCAACGGCGTTCCGGATGCTGTCGTGACGTCAGCAGGCTACGAATCCAGTTTTTAATGGCCCAATGGTATTTTTCACTCATTATTAGTACTTTCCCCGAACAACAAATGGCGCCACGAATATTATATACATATATATACTAATAATGAAACCATGTGGGCGAACGCACATAACTCGAGTTAATACGAAGTAAATAGGTATGATCTAACAAAGGGGTTAGCAACTTGCAGCACGCGTGACTTAAATAGAATGCGGGTCAGATTTTAATGATACGCTCTTGTAAATCGTAAATATATATATAAAGGTACTTTCAAGAAAGGGGATCCTTTAATATGTCAGGAACATAACAAAATGCTTCTTTCACTGGTATTAATAATCGAATAGTGTAATAAACATTGAAAATTTGATAGACGCAAGCTGGCATGTAGAACTAGATTTTAGTACTAAAACTTTCGTACGGTCCGTTTTCTGAAGAGGATCCGAATTTTCCATTTCTTGTCTGTGGGTGTTAAATATTCCAAATATTAGAATATATTTAGGTAATCAGAATTCCAGTGTAGGTAGATAGAGAGATTGATAGAGAGAGAGAGGAAGGCAGGTAGACAGACAGACATATTGTGATTGCGCAAATTTCAAATGAAAAATTTATTTCCTTATTCAAACTTAATTCAAGGAAATTCGTTTTAACGAAAAGTACCATACGCGAAGTTTAGTTTCTCAACTTTCCCCTCACAAAATTCGAAAACTAAAACATTGTATCTGCTTCTTGTTTGATTCTGGAATTAGAAGTACGTAGATCCAAGAAGATAAATCTTTTTTACCAATTGACTCAGACATTCATCTTAGCCGAAGCAAAATTGAAAGGAAACAAATGGCTTTCGTATAAACTCGAGACATTTCAAAATTTCCAACACCTCGAAGCAATTCGGAAACCAAATAAGCGTAAACGAGTTTGTTTAAATTAATTTTTTCTATAAAACACTTTAACTGATTGAATCCCAAACCATTCGTTTCCTTCTCGGTCATGCATCTTGAAGTGGCTCCAAAAACACGATTCATCTCTTGGTAAATCGCAAGGGAGGCATATCTCCATCTTTTATTAAGGCAGTTAGTTGCAATTTAATAAAAAGAAAAATGTTAATGTTTCATCCTGGATTTCAAATATATTGTAAATTGAGGTTGACAAGTATGAAATTTGGTGTACTTGTACGTAATAATAAAAAATCTGTGAATGTTTTCCACGTGAGAGATTAGAGAATTAGCACTGCCAAAGAGAGGCATGCAAAACAATTTGTTCAGATTCCAGAATCTTCCCGTACTGGGCTTACGCATCTCATAAATAAAGGAGGGGATATATTTTGTGCTCAGATATTTATAAAAAAAAACACTCTTATCTTAAATTAATTCAGTGAGTTATGATCAAAAATTTATAAATATTTGTAAACGAATCAATATAGACAAATCTTGCTGTTTTACAATTTATAGTTTTGGGAAATATTTTCCGCAAATAATTATTCTACTATTTGTTTGTTACTTTTTTCTTCCCACTGGAGCTTTCTGTTAAGATTAAAATAATAATAATTCATATTTATTTTATATGTTGTATAAAATCATTGGTAAGAATATGAAGTGAAGAATGTATGCCGTTCTCACCAGTGTTCAATGTTCGTGTTTTGCAAACAAAGCTACTAAAAGAAAGAAAAATATCGTGCGTAAATCTGAATAATCGTCTATGATTTTCACAGGACATAACCGATCTCACAGCTATTAAACTATAGAGATCAGTTAAGAATACACTCTTTTTTAATTTTTATTTTTTAAACGTTTACTATGAAACAATAACAAAATTAAAGAAAAACAAAGGTTGAATTTTTACCACTAAAACTGGAACTTAAAGTCTATTCGGTTATCTCGACGTTTCTTATCTTCCGAAAGAAATTTTCTAAAAAACTCAGGCCTTAGAAGATAAAATGTATTTCTGTGCTTCATACCATTCAAAAGTGGAGATTTGACTTTGAGCAGAACGGAATTATTTATTCAAAAACATGATTAGAAATTGATGCTAAAATAACTTTGTCTTCCATTGCCATCATGAATATTGAATATTGCTCCACGATCTTTCAAACCTGATAGTGCATAATTTACAATTGGATCAAAAGGCAAAAGTCACGATAAAATGTAAAATATTTACCATTCCCAAAAAAACTGAAATAGTTTTTCCTAAAGAAATGACTATTTGTTCATCGGAAATAAAAGTCTATGTACGCTTTTGAATTCTTCATTCTAAGGTTTTGAGTCGCATTAAACAAAGATAAGGACCAGAAATTAAATCAATATCCGATCAAACTAACAACTGGAGAAAGAACATATGTTTCGTCAATTGATAATGCGAAAGAATTTTGGAAACGACAACCATCTAATTTAAATTGTGGAGAAAAATTAGAAAAAGTGCCAACAAAAGGAGGCTAAAAAATGATGATTGGAGGTTTATACAAACTGGGGATGTAACAACGTTAAGGCATGAATATCTATGCAACGAAGAACAGTCATACAATTAGGACAGGAATGTACAGATAAAAATAAGGTACAGATAAAATAAAAATAAGAATATGTACAGATAAAAATGATTAGCATTTCAGAAAAATTGTTTATTTTATTCAACAGAAAGGACTACACAAAATAATCAAATCACTAATACATTGGTCTACCCCAGCTCCAGATGTTTATACCTGGCCCGGATGTTTATCCCTGGCCCGTACACAAGCTGTTACCCGGCATGGCACTGACTCGTGAAGTTGGCGTGTGATGTCTGGCGGGATTTTTTACTAAATATTCCCTGCAATTGTCGGGTTAATTCTCCAACCTTCTGGGATGGTTGTAGCCGCCTTCCCATCAGCTCCCAAATGCGCTATTTTGGGGAGAAATCTGGCGACATATCTTCCTAAAGGAGTGTTTGGTAAGCACGAAGACAATCAGTTGAAAAGCGTGCCATGTGCAGCTGGATATTATCTTAATGAAAAGTCAGTCCACGGTACCACAAAAGGAACAGCAACACGGCTGGTTGTAGAATTTATTCAATGTACCTCTGTGCTGTAAAGGTGCCACGGATGTCGTCCGGGTATTAAAAGAAATGGCATCCCAGACCATAATTCTCTAATGTCGGCTTGTGTGGCATGAGAGAATACGTTTCATTACGATCGTACTATTTTTTCCGAGTTCTTCGATTTTATACCTTTGAAAGCATATTAGTTATTAACCAAATTTTTATCATGTGCTTTTATTCTATATCTAAAATTGGACGCTGTTTGACAAAATTATCATTACACCTAGAAAATATGATATAATAAGAGGATATATATATGAAAATTACAGCTTTCAATACTGAACCAGAAAAAGTTCGATGTGGTTGTCTATTTTACATTCATCGTTAAATGAGGCCCGGAATCATTCACTGGAATACATCAATATACAGGGTGTTCCAAACACATCGGATCAAAAGTATATGGCCGTGATTCTCGTACCAAAAGGACCATAATTAACCCTTATATGGGGGTTCGGAAATGAATACCCACGGAGTTATGCATACTTTTATTTCGCAGAGGCGGCATCTCTAATGACTAATGGAGCTTACCAATGAAGAACTACCCCGCCTGTATATCTCATCTCCAGCGGAAGGTTGCCAAATAACAGCGCCGAACTGGTTTTTAGGTAAGTTGGAGGTTTCTTGTGATTGCCGAAATTGGCAACTTGATCCCATAATTGGCTCAGTGTCATAGATTAAATTTCACGGCTCCTACACAGGGCTGTCAACTTTCTCCGATGGTGACCTACAAACATAGAGGGGGCGTCCTAGCTTCTTTGGAGCCCTCTAGGTTCAAAAGTAAGAAGTTTAAATTGAAAAATAGAATTCTCGAGATTCGCAAAATAGATTAAGAAAGTTTTCAAGGAGTATTCCAATTTTTGCTGCGAAGGGCATGGTAAGGGATAGAGGAGGAACGGCGAATTGAACAGGGGGCCCCGTGCTGTTAAGGGGGGGCCGGTTCCTAAAGGAACAAACTCTTCGAAGAGTTTTCATTAGCAAGTATCCGTAGACAAATGCCTTACCAACTGCGCTGCTGGGAATGCCCCTTTACTGGGAAAACTTTCGTTTTTTCATAGAAACGGAATAAAGTACTTTCTCATGTAATTTATAGAGGTAGATGGGTGGATTAAATACCTAAAATAATGCACCACTATATCTTGAACCAAGCAATAATAAATCATATTTCTCGTAAATTATCAAAACAATAGTACAAAGGTGCACAAAATTTAATGCACAACTATAAATGCAATGTGAAGTCAAAATTGCTAAACATAATAACGAAAATAGGAGGAAAATAAAAATAGAAAAGTCAGAACAGAAAGATAACGTGGAGATGCAGTAAAAAATTAGAAATAAACTAGTGTAATGACGAAATCTAATGATCAAAAGAGAATGAATTTTCTTTGCACTTTTTTAAATACACAGAAGATCCTTACATTTCTTCAATTCAATTAACCCTCTAACTGCTTATCCCGTGATTTCCACGGGCAACATGAAAGTAACAAGATTTTCTTTTCAAGCGATTTTCCTGGGTATGAAATTTTTCCATCTTTCATCTCTCATCATCTTTGGTTACAAAAATATGCTACATATTTTAACTCTCAATTACATGTAGATTTAAAATATTGAATAAAAAGAAATATGCAGTTTTTGAAGAGATTGTTATAAAATAAAAAAATGAGTGTTAACCAAATTTTACTTAAAAATAAAAAAATTTGCTTTTAAATTGCATTTGCATTTAAAATTTGCTTTTAAAAATAAAAAAATGAGGGTTAACCAAATTTTTCTTTCCAAAACTTGATTGATAAATAATAAGAGAGTAATTTTAGACCAAAATTTATCTTATTTGTGTATTTATTCATTTATTTATAATCTTATATATTTAATGACTGATATTTTATGCGAGGGTTCTTCAGAATCCACTGCCATTCTTCAAAATTTACCAATAATCTAAAACCAGGTAGCGTCAAAGGAAAAACAATTTATGAGTAGGTGATACTGTTTAAAAATTAAAAAATTCTATCGTTCACTACAACACCTCAATAGTGTACTTGGGTTTTAGTGAAAAGAGCCCGATTTCTGAAGGTAAGTACTAAGCTGAGCCTTTTTTAGGTGTTTTGCCGCCCTAGGCGGGAACTGAAAAATGCCGCCCCTATCCTTCTACGAAAAGAAATTACCATCATTAAATATTACCATCATTCTTTCGCCTATATCTCCCTCTCTACCACACCAGCAATATCCAGTCGTACAACAACGTAAATCTTCTATTATACTTTTAATCATTAAACCCGTTAATTATATTTATATTTTAGACTTACATTAGTTAATTAATAATAATTGTTTTGCCACCCACGTTCATATAGCTCAAACTAGAGCTTTTTTTATATTTGGAGAAAAAAAGGCGCGGACCTCATCCTGGATTCGAACCAGGGTCCCCGCGTTTAGCCCGCGGTGTCTTGACCTACTAGACGAACGAGGACAAGAACAAACGCATTTTTCTCCGTATATGAGGATGTAAGATATTATTACCCTTCACAGGGATAACACAATTGCCAAATAATGGTCAACACAGAAAAGCCTCCGGGGCGAGATTTTTGTGAGTTTTTCGAGGGGGAATTTATTATACAATAATTTTTGCCACCCACGTTTAAGTAGCTTAAACTAGAGCTTTTTTTATATTTGGAGAAAATATAAAAAAGCTGTAGTAAGGAAAGTAAAGTAAGTATAGTAGTCTATAAAAAAGCTAAAATATGAAAAAGCTCTAGTTTGAGCTACATAAACGTGGGTGGCAAAAATTATTGTATAATAAATTCCCCCACGAAAAACTCACAAAAATCTCGCCCCGGAGGCTTTTCTGTGTTGACCATTATTTGGCAATTGTGTTATCCCTGTGAAGGGTAATAATATCTTCCTTACATTAGTTATGTTGCAACGCTATTGTTGCGAATATGTAAAATAAATGCTACATGTTATAATCGTTTAATTTCAACAATTTATATTTTTAAAAACTGAGATTAGGGAGTAATATTTTAAAACAAAACGTTTTATTATCAGTAAATGTATCAGGTATAAAAGCAATTGTGTGCAAAATTAAACAATGAAACACATCAAAAATTTTTACATTCTTCAAAGTAAAGACTTTTTAAGTAATTGTTCCGTATGCTTTTGAAAACAATTCGATGTTTTAATTTTTCTTCTTTTTCATTTTTTCTCCTCATTTGCTAAATTTTTTCTTTGTTTGATTTAAAATTAATTTTTTACGCCATTTTGCCGCCCTAGGCAGTCGCCTACCCGGCCTAATGGTAGAAACGGCCGTGGTACCAAGAAAATGTATTATGTATTTAGCCGTGTGGGAAATGTTTTATTATAAATTAATAAAGCTGGAGAGAATGAAATTAAAAAGAATCTCCATTTTATGTGCACGAGATCATCACTATAATCCTTTAATTCACTGTCGTACGTAAGGCTCTCCCTCTCTCTCTCTCTCTCTTAGATATTTGGATAAATATATATTCAAAGCTTAAACAGGAAGATTATTAGAAGGCCAAAAGCCAAATTCTTGCTAAATAGTAGAAGAAACCTACTGAATGCATTTTATGTTTTACTCCGGCACATTGCCAGAAAAGCACTTTTCTGCTTGGCAACATCTATCTTCCAAAACTTTAGTAAAGTTCTTAGGTTGCTTGGAAAGAATTGCCCCTAATATCCGTATCCGCCCCCTCAACTCGCATAAATACATTTGCAGAATAATCTAAGACGCTGCGTATTTTCCAAACAGGATGGCGTAAAAGATTCCATAATACACAAAGAAAATAGAAATTGAAAATTTTCAATGTTCATTCTACCCATACATGTTTTCCAAACATGTAAAACTAGTTGCAGAAATCACTCTGCTTAAAATATAATCTTGATTTTTTTTCTTGTATTTCTTGTTATTCTCTTTATATCCAGATATATATTCCTTTTTCCATCACTAAGATGTACTTATTGCAAATACATACGACCTACTAGAAAATTTTGCTTTAACAATATCTTGTTGGCTCGTTCCGTAGATTTTCTTTTTGTAGGCTATCCTAGGTTTTATACTATCCAAGGTTTCAGGCTATCCTAGGTTTTATACTATCCTAGGTTTCAGGATATTCTAGGTTTTATACTATCCTAGGTTTCAGGCTATCCTAGGTTTCGGGCTATAATGATAATGCGTTTTCATATATTCCTTTCGTGATTTAAAATCAATGGCCTTTCTTTATTAACTCAACTATATATCTCTGATGATCTATCATTGATGATATATCCTTATAACAAAATATAACTAATGAATTTAAATATGAATTTAAAGTAATATTTTCTTTATTTACTGAAACAAAGCGGAATTCAAACACCGATTCAATCCTGAAATTTTCGGCAAAAGTTTTATAGCGATAAAAATACACAGATTACATTTTATCTTCCATCTGCTTTGTGTTCTACATGAAATATTATCTTTCAGGCCTTCTATACCTCTGTACATAAAATCAATGAAACCATAGTTTACGTTTCGCACATCTTCCGCAGTATCTACAGACATTTTCAGTCTTGTTGAATTAATATTTTAATAAAAATTTAACCTTCATGAAATAAGTTATATATAATAAATGTTATCTTTAATTTATTACTTATTTATACGCATTTTAACATATCGTTTATTATGTTTATTGTTAATTGAAGAAATTTGGAGTTTCATTATATTATTAGCACTTAATATTTATCACTTTAAAAGTCCCTTTTCTGATGACGATGTAATATATATTCGAAACTATTTCTTATTCTTAATAATAAAGGATAATGGTAGTCAAATCATCTAAATAATATAAAAGTTCTTAATATATTTATAGAATTGATAGTATAATGTGAATATATTATGAATAAATAAATGATAAACTCTACTTTCTTTTTACATACTTTTCATTGATTTTACAAACTCTGATAGTGTTTTAATTACTCCACTTACCTTTTAAACATAATGAAATGTAATGTGCAAAAGCAAGAAAAATAATTTAGATAATCATAAAGCATTTTCGGAAAAATATTTTAAATATATTAAAAGACTTAATATTTAGAAACTTACAAAATTTAATTTAGATTATTAATCCGAACTTTATGATCCAGTACTCATACAAACACATCTGATCTACTTTGCGAAATAAGCAACCATCCTTGCTCCATCGTCAAAGAAAATATATTTCTGTTTTTTCTTCACCGCATTTCAAATTCCATATTGAAAAAAGAGGACGAAATAAGACAATAGGGTAAGAGTTTCAAGATACACAAAAAAGCCATTTCTTTACTTGGCGCATCACCAGAAGTAATACCCTCGAGGTTTATTGATGAGAAATAGAGCCCTCTTGAAGAACAGTTTCCGCTCCTCAGCTTGCCAAAGTTTACTCCATCAGAAGGAAAAGGGAAGAAATTGAAATACTACTCCTGGAAAGTCAACGATATCGCAAAACAGTTCCAAATACGGGTTTCATGGCATCCGATATGGAAATAACGACGATAGACCGGATACTAAAGATTTCCTTTATTCCAATGGAGAAAATTATCTACTTTCGGCACAAAAAAAAGTTAAATGTAAAGTGAGATTTCCTTCATCTAAAGTTTTAACGGTTTTTTCTATCTTCATCTCATTCCTTTGTTGATAGCTATAAAAGCTAAGTATATATTTATTTACTGACTAGCTGCGAAGACAGCAGTATCCCAAGAACTACGTAAGCAATCGTAAAAAGGGATGAATGTTGAAACAACATGTGATTCTATTCAATAACGTGATTAGACGTGGAATAGATACCTTAATTTGAAACCCATTATCAAGAAATCAATTAATAATTCTTACAATAACTCTAACATCAAGCTCCAAGTAATGGTTTTACTCCACCTCGTCCTCCTGCTAACGCAGTTCCTAAAAGCCTAGACTTCCTTAACTATCGTTGCATACTTTCCTATGCCTAAAACTTCTTCTTTTCTCTCTCTGGATTTTGCTACTTATTTGTAAATTTATGTCAAATTCACAAGGCAAAGACACTTACATAGACAGTTGAAACACAGAGATAAAAAAATCATTAACAAGGTAAAATACAAAAGACACAAACATGAATGAACGCAAAAATAAAACCACAATGCGACTAAAACAAACATAAAATATAATAAAAAATTAAAAACTAAGAAAATATAAAAATTTAAAAAGGAAAGCATTTTAAAACACCGAGGAGATTACAAACTCTCAAAGCTTCCCATAATGTGTGAAAAGTCCCCTGGGACACAACGCTCTGGGGCAATAATTTCCAAACTCGTCCAGTTCTTTGAATGTAAAAATAAAATCTAGAGTTTTGATGAGTTGTTTGAAGGCGAACTATCCATGATTGACTTCTAGTTACAGATTGTGTACCATACCAATGTGTAAAACGCCTGTTTAAGAGGTGGATATTGGAAGGCGATTTGTTTGACACCGTAAGTTCAGGCGGTCTCATGCCAATTGGAGATAAGAAGAAGAATCCAATGACACAATCGTTGAAAACAAGCGAATGTCATCAGCACACATTCTGACGCTAATAGGTCGAAGGATATCTAGAATGTCACGAACAAAGATAAAAAATAACACGGTAGCAAGTATGGTGCCCTGAACAACCCCGTTAGCTTCTATAAATGGAGGAGATAGGGATTCGTTTACCTCCACCTTTCTGTATATGGTTGCGGAGAAAGGCAGAAATAATGCGAATTAGGCGACATGGAAATCCATTAGCAATCAACTTAGCAATGAACAATCATCGATCGATCTTATCAAAAGCACGAGCGAAGTCGATATATATAATATCGATAGGCACACCAGATTCGGAGAAATGTTTCCAATGTACCATACATTGAAGCAGTTGCATGGTTGCAGATCTGTTAGGAGCAAAACCAAATTGCTCATTCGGTATTAGGTCTCTGGCGATCAGAAAGGGCAACAAAAACTCAGAATGCAGTTTTCAAATATTTTTGTCACAATACTTGTCAGAAATATTGGTTTATAGTTGGATGGGTGAGATGGATCACCCTTTTTAAAAATCGGAATTACAGTCGCAGCTGTCCAAGAGAAGTGAATAAAGCCTTCCATATAATATTTCATAAATACGGATGACAGAATAGTTTGTGACGAAGACACAAGGTTCTTGAAAAAAAAACAGCAGAAATATCAACAGGACCCAGAGATGAACTCAGTGTTAGACCCCTAATGATCGTGGCAATAATACTGGGAACAAAGAAACGGGACACGTCATCAGGGTCGATATATCCTCGGAAACAGTAATCTAGAACACAGGCGGAGGTACCCCACCATAAACATTCTGAAATGCAGATAAAAATAGCTGTTTTCTCTCCAAATCAGCGACCGCAATGGAACCGTTGGACTTTCTGAGAGGAGGATTGATTGATTGATTGATTGATTGATTGTTTGGCTTTTTTATGGCGCAAGAGCATCTGGGCTATACTGCGCCAAACATGGTAAAATCAAAGACTGTAGTAAAAGCCAGTACTTTTTAAAAATTTAAAAACGTGCGTATGGTCAGCATGGTTCTGAGAGGAGGAGGAATATTTCATTAACCTTTAAATGTAGATCCAATGTGAAGAAAGAAAAATGATCTATTGTTGGAAATACATAAACGACGGAGATGAGATGATTGATTCAATGTGAGACACCAGTTGATTGCATCTCATTGATAACGCATGTATGCAGAGTGAGCTTAATCTGCCGTACATAGGAAACATTTTTGAAATAGCCATCTGTTCACTGATTGGACTAATTTCACCAATAGGCGCTAACGAGTAAATGCTGGGTTGTTTATTTTTTCCGAGATACCCTTTTCATTGGTTCTATACTATCAGAAAAAGGGTAAGCCCAATTTGGCGACTTTGCAAGCTGTCTTCACCGTGTTATGAACAACGAAAGTAAAATTTATAGTATTCTTACGCGCGGTGATAAACAGTTTGTTAGAATTGGCGGCCTAACGCTATTTCTTAAATCTCTTCCTAATTAATAAATATTAAAAGACCTCAAACAGCGCTTGAATATTATGCACTAGAGAACTTTTCAGATACCGTCTCATTGGGCTATCCTGACGGCGGGGAGGGGGGGGGTTGACGTGGGTTTGACCTCCATCGCCTAGATTTTAACGTGCATTTTTTTTAACATGGTTAATATTCTGGATTGAGGGTTGAAATAAACCTAACTCCCCACCCCAACTTCTGGTAACTCTTATGCCCCGTCTTGAAAATTTTTTATTCAACGATCTTTCGTCCTAATACAGAGTTAATAATTATTATTATCGGATTGGTGGTATTGCCATTAATCAATGGTTCCGAAGCTCATCAATTAATTTTATTTTTTTTGTGGGTAGAGGGTAGGCAAGCTCCGCTCCAATCAGCGTCTTTCATAAAATTATTACAAAGTTGTAAAGTAAGTTCATGCGCACTTTTCGTACAACCTAATAGTGGTATTTTTTATCTCTCTGTGCTTAAAAACTGCTCGGGTGTTGGGGAGAATGGGTTCAGCTCATGCCCAGCCCTGAACATTTATAGTAGTTGTAACATAAAAACTATTTGTAATAGCACAAGGGGGAGGAATTGGTGGGGGCATAACCCTGTTGACCATTTGTTTTCCTGTATACAATTAAATTTTGGTTGCCGAAACTCTCCCCACCTCTTAGTACATCCATAACCCCTTATAAAATGTTTGCGTACGTTACTGAAACATTGTATTTTCTTTCACTTTATCTAATAAAAACACTGAACATAAGACACGTTACGATTTCCACAGGCACAAAATCAAGATTCCTTTTCGTATCGTACAAAAAAAAAATACATATTAATTATTTATGGTGGAGCGCGGATTTCACCCTATGTTGCCCCCTCCTATACTTCGGTCTTTATAAGAAGGCTAAATTTGAATATAATATTCAATTTTTGTTGCTTTTCTCAAATTATTACAGGACCTGGGAAGTAGAAGAAGTATGTAGGCACCGGCCCCCTTGGAGAGATAGAGAGGATTGCCTCATTGGAGGAATTTTTAGGAGATTGGCTCGTATTTACATTACAGACTGAGAAAGTCAGGAAAACTCACAAGTAACCCCTCCCCCACTTCCTCGGAGCTTACATGCCGAATCTAACGAATTTAATTGAGCTAATGTAGACACATTAAAAACCTTAATGTGTGAAAAATAATAGTTAAGTAAATATCCCTCTTCAAATCGAGAAATTAAATATTAAAAAGTAGTTAAAATAGCACCAATTGCAACCCTTTTGGCAATACTTCGCGAGATAGCTAGTTAGTTGATGAAGGCGAAAATTGAACTCGACGACATATTCTAAAAGTTTAGAATACGTCCAGTAATACAATGATTGCGTCAACTTGTTAGAGCGGCGCAGTATAGCCCAGATGCTCTTGCGCCATAAAAAAGCCAAACAATCAATCAATCTTAACTTGTTAAATTTAAACGTATTAGATTTTGAAGTAGCTGTAAAGTTATTTTTTTCTCTATTTGTTAAATTGAAGTTCTATATTATTTTTATTTTATTTCTGAAAGTCACATCAGAAAACAATTTACTTTAATTTTTATAATCACATTGCAAGTTGCAATTCAGTTTGTGCATAAAAGAAACATTTATTTTTATTTTAAAAATTCTGTCACAAAGTATCGCTTGTATTCTATTTATCCGTATGAGGATAACATGGAACAGACTATAAATATATTTAATGTGGTTTAGATGCTTTTTGAGAAATTTTCTTCGAATAATATGACATTGTCCCTATACACAAAGGAAATAAATCTCAAAAATAAAATTGTCGAAGCTTTGTAAAATTATGGGAAAGTAATTGCAACAGGTTTGGTTGTAAACGAAGAAATATTTATATTTAATAATATATTTCATACCAGCACCCATACTGTCAGGAATACAGCGAATCGCTGTTGTAGATAAACCGTGACAGCACTTATGCTAAATTGCCTACATTACACGCATGGGTGGATAAAGTCTTTCATTTTGGAGTGTCAAGGATAAAATTTTCCATGGTCTCAGAATAACACCAATCCGAAATACGAATCATTTAGTTCCAGTCCATGACAAGTTAAATAATCATAAAACCAATAATCTATTTCCTATTTTTTCATCACAGATGGAACGAAATACTGCCGTAATAAATCTTATACTAATTTGGCTCAACAAGTCGAGTATCGCGCCAAGTGGGCATGTAATCTTAAAAAGAAGGTTGGCCTCCACTAACCCATGATTGTCAGCCAATCATGGGTTAGGGGAGGCCAACCTTCTTTTCAAGATTTCACGCCCATTTGACGAGACATTCGACATGTTCAGCCAAATTAGTATCATCAAATATAGTTCGTCCGAAAAAATTAAAAAAACATATAAAATTCCATTTTTCGACCCAACAATGATTTGCAAATAGGCTTATAATAACATAAGGATTTCAAAAATGTATCGGAAGTGAAGTCGATTAAACTCACACTGTATATGTCTTACGTGTATGATAAAAGCAATTAGTGATGAAGTTAAAAAAAAATTAATAGTCTACTTATTAGCAGAAATCTGAACATCATCGGTTTGTGCGACTGCCATAACAACTGCAACACCAATATTTTGAATGTGCTTCACGCGGCATATTGATAAAACCAAACCGGAATATTTCCTTCCTTTCTCTGGCAAACCTTATTCCAGAACAACTAAACAGGATGGTCTGATTAACTGAAGTCAAATGCATCTCAGAAGCTACGTTTGACCTCAGCATTTGACGAATCTCCCTCATCGTAAACGTTTTGTTGAAGGGAGCAGCAATGGGAAATCGGAAGACCGAAGATCAGATTATAACTCTGCATACGAACTCAGCTAGAAAAGGCTTTCTTCTGTAGCAACTCCAAGAAAAGCTTTGCAAGTACAAACAAGTATTTCTGTGCAATCTTCCTGGTATGCCATAAACAGCATACATAAAAAGATAGATGTAATCATTGGTGCTAAAGATGCGATGATAACGGGAATGGAACATTGAGACCAACAAATGGCATTGCTCTCCTTCAACCCAATTATGTTAATAAGAGGAGGAAAATGATTTTAACTATACAATATGAGAAATTTTATTTAATATTAGCAACCAATCGTATCCAAAACACTTGAATAGGATATCAGACATACCTTGTGCATTGTTGGTTGGTTGGTTGTATTTTTCTGGCTTTGTGCATTGTATTGAGGACACAAGGCCCATCCTGACAGATTTATTTCATCCGGAATTCCTCTTTTAAGCTTTCAACTTCCAGCGGTTAGTTATCCGGCAGCCACCAAGATTTACTACCACGTGTTGAAGATGTCATTTGAATGGACCAAAAAAAATTGAAAGCCTTCTGGTATTTGCCAGAGCAATCTTCCTTTGAAGAAAATCGTTCTCGTCGACGACATTTTTCCGCAAGGGGATTGTAGCCACTTTTTCTCACTGTGGGCGCAGTTTGGGCATTCAGCATTTTGAAAAATCTATTCCCAAACATTTTGAAAAACATTTTCAAATATCCCTTTCGCCTGCAAAATAAGTTTGGAACGAAATTCCCTTTTTCTCTTATAAAATAGAAACGTGTTTCTATATATTTTTCCTATCGTCACATCCTTTGAAATACAAAATTTTCATACAGTATTCATTGTGACCAAGTTATTTCGGTACTAATGTGTGAAAAATAACTAATATGAATTTAAAATATAGGGTCTAATTATATCCAATTTACTCGTTACAAATAAAATACTGGAACATTATATAGAATTGGATTATTTTCAATTGCGTAGCAGGGTTAGTTGATGGTATAAGTCGCATTAAGATGGATTTTGCATATATAAGGCATTGAATACATGGAGCTATAATTCTGTAATCTCCGTATGAATTTTCTGCATATGCTAATGATATATATATATATATATATCAAATCAAACAACAATGTCAATCAATCAACGTTTATTGGCGTAGTGTTGATTAATTGACATTTTTTTTTGATTTAATCTGCGTAGTGTTCGATTTATATAAAATGGATATATATATATATATTAAATTTAGATTTTAAGCTTCGATAAAGCCCTTTTTACATTGATATAGCAATTTCGCCTATATATTTGCTCCTGTGATACAAACACATTTACTTCGCAATTAGATTAAGATTAAAATTATCGATTTCGATACCAGACTGATCAGTCCGTGATGATATACAATACAAATGAATTTTATTTTCATACATATGTGTATAGATTACATATGCATACATGCATGATGGATTACATGCTAAAACTATAGGTTAATACACATGCAACCTAAAAACTTTAGCCATTTATGTTTCGTTAAATAAGAAATATTTTTGAGTGTATTTTTAAATTGTTTTATTGGTATAACATTTTTATTTCGTTTGGTATGCTATTCCAAATATTTAATCCGTAATAATTCATATTATCTTTTCCATAATTAGTTCGAATATATTTTGTTTTAATTTCTTTTTTATGACGAGTATTTTATTTGTGGTCTTCTTTTATTATTTCTATTATGTCTATGTGTTTTCCTTCATTTAGTCTTTCGTATATATATTGAGATATTTTTAATTTGTGTATATTTTCTATATTAAGTAGTTGATATTCTTCTCTAAATTGAACAATTGATTGATATGGTGATTTTTATTTTGTTTATTGTGTCATTTAATGAATTATTTGTTTTTATTAAGTTCGTCTTATTTAGTTTGTCTTCCCTATGTTGAGTTTCCGTTTAATAGTACACAGTAAATTATTGAATAATAAATATCAATTTTTGCATTTCAAATTAGTTTATTATTTAATCTGGCTAATAGTTCATTTATTCTTCTTATTTTTTTTTATTTATATCATCTATTTGTTCATTCCATAAAAGTTTTTCGTGTAATTTAATACATAGAAATTTCATTGATTTAACTCTTTTTAGTGTTTTTCCATTAAATTTTATATGATTTTCTATGTTATTTTTTGTTATTAATATGAAATATTACATATTTAGTTTTTTCAGCATTTTCTATCAGATCGTTATCATAGAACCACTATTGAACCAAATATAACTTTTATTATGTTTGCCAGTAATTCAATATTTGATCCACTTACGGACCAATTTACATCATCAGCAAATAATGGTAAATTATCGTCTAAGTACATTAAATCATTCATGGCCAATGAAAAGAATAATGGTCCTAATACAATTCCTTGTGGAACACCTCTTAAATTAATCATTTTGTCGGATGATTTATTCTCTATTTTAACAATTTGGTATCGACCTTTAAAATAATTTTCTATAAGTTTAAACATTTTACCTCTTATTCCTAAATTAAGTAGTTTATCTTTTGGAATATCTCTGTTTATTAAGTCAAAAGCTTTACTGAGGTCTAGAAAAAAGCCAAATATTAATTCATTATCTTCAATTTTTTATTGTATGTTATTCACTATTTTTAATAAATTCTCTGTTGACTTACTTTTTTGGAATCCATATTGGTTAATATAAATTAGTTTATAATTATTTAAAAAGTCAATCTTTTATGAATTACTTTTTCTAATATTTTTGAAAATACACTCATAATTGCTAATGGTCTGTAATTTTCAATAACAATTTTTTTTCCTTTTTTAAAAATCGGTTTAATTACAGCAATCTTTAGTTCATTAGGAATTATACTTGTTTCAAAGATATCATTTATAACTATCGTTAATGGTTCTTTTAAATATTGGGTACTTTGTTTAATAATTTTTGGCGCTAGGTCCTCAATTCCTGGTCCTTTACTTGGATTCTTTAATTGAATTCTTTTACAATTTCGATTTCAGAAACCTCATGTTAGAAAATACTATTTGTTAAGCTTGGCTGAAGATATTTTTTGAACTTGCTGTTTAGTGAACTTGATAAATTTAAATTTTCTGATACGTTTATGTTGAATTTATTAAATTCATTAGCTATTTTTCTTGGGTCACCAAATATTTCATTTTTTTTTACATATTTTTATATTTGTTTCTTGTTTGATTTTTTTTTCCTAATAATTAATTTATTGTTTCCCATTTATGCTTTATTTCATTTTTGATAATATGTCATAGTGTTTTTTGCTTTATTTATGAATTTATTTGATGAATTCCTTATTTTAGTAAATGATCACTATAACAATGAGAATGCTCTTCATCTCAAAACTGGAATTATATAATAATTCATTCCAAAAATCATTATTACAATAATAAAGCGGATATTATTGTAAAACTAGAATAAGCACTTGTGCACTATCGCGTATATACTACTCAATATAAATAATTACTCGCTGAGGTACAGAAGAACTTGCATATTTCGAAACCGATGCTTCCATAAAAACATCGAAATACGAAAAGGATCTTTGCATTAATGTATTGTGCAGTATATAACATTTAGAGACTCATTTCCTAAGGAATGCACCCCTTTATAAATAAGTAAATATTAATATATATATATATGGGGTTTATATTCATATAGATAATTAAAAACAAGGATTGATGAGAAAAGAATGTGCTGAACATGTTTCGAAAAACGTATTTATGCAGCAAATCTTCTAATGTACTGCTGCACAAAACACTTCGATGTTCATTCATTATAAAGGATCTCATACTTATTGAAGTCGTGAAGTACATCATTAGAAATATTTTCGCATTTCCTATGAATTTAAAACCACGCCGTTTTAAACGTTGCTTGTCAAGTTCGATATTTTCAAAGCTTTTTATAACAAGCTTCCGGTTTTTAGACCTGTAGACACTATATTTGGCGGAAAAACAACTTTGAGGGTAGTGTCTTTCTCGCGTATTCTACTTTTCACAATCTTAATCAATTCCATCTTTTCTAGAACACTGGGCGATTTTCTTCTTACCATCATGAGCATACAACTTCGATTAGGACAGGTGTAAAATTCCAATCTAAACACATCGACATAAAGAAAATTTTCGATTCACAGAAGCAATTTTTCCAGATAATGGCCTAAGGATTCACAAAAACTTCGATATCCAAAAATTTTCGATATGCGAAAGTTGGATATCTAAAAGATCTACTGCATATAATATTATTCCATTCTTAGAGTAGTAAATTATACGCCGGATGGAAAAAGCAGTGAACTGCAGGGTAAATTGTAGTCCAATCTAGCTGATCACTATTTCAAGAATGTGACATGCGACTGTGAAATAGGAAGCAATGTATTCCACTGGGAGTGTGATTAGCTACAAGATATCAACAATGATCCAATCAGCAATAGCATCTATAAAATCCAACAAACTCTTTAACTTTATTACTTAGTTGATATATACGTACGTACGAGTGTGTATTTGTATCCCCTGCTATGTACTTATCACTTTCCTTCCCTGGTTATAGAGTTTAATTTGCCCTCTCCAGAGTTTAATTTTGCAGACTGATTAATTATTTAATATTATTTTCACCACTGTCAGATTTATTTTGTAGATCCGTATCCACCGCGTGTCAAATAGACCAATGACCGAAGCACTAAACCAGTGTGCTCGTTCATTAGGCGAAATCTTTCACTGGTTCGTGAAGTGAACGAATTGGAACACCTTTAATTCGTAACACAGTGTTTAAGGCTTTCGTGTATAGTACGGTTGTATTAACTATTGTCAGGGAGACACGGACATGTTGAAATATAGAAACTAATTCTCAGAATATGATGCATAATATTTATAAAATATGATGTATAATATTTATAGAATATGATGTATAATACTTATAGAATATGCAGTATGCATGTTGTCAATTTTGTACTTAACGAAGAGTATCATCCTATAGCAGTTCGTACTATGCAGGTACTTCGATACGTGAGATAAGCTGACGATATAAGTAGGATATGAAAGTCACGCATGCGGTATTTCAGTTTTTAAAACATCAGAGTATGAACCTAAATGAGTCATTGGATCGAATCCTGCTTGGAGCGTTGCCTTTTTGTTCTTTCGAGCTCTTATGAATTAATAAGTCTGTAATCTGAGATCTTACACGTAAGTTCCGAACTAAGTGCTCTGAGTCAGACATCACTCGCAATTTTCCACTTTAATGTAAGAGCCACAAAATCTTATTTGTAATTTGCGCTAAACATCAAAAAACGTAACTTCTAAAATTATGCGAATCGGAACCTAAAAGCTAAAGAAAGGAAGCTTTTACAACGAACTGATAAATACCTTATTAACTAAAATTATAAAGATGATTTCAATCAATTCTGGTTAGAACTACGACAATCGATCAAACAGAATGCACAGTAAAAAATCATGTGAATATATCCAAATTTGCCATTCAATCAAATCATGACCGTGAATAAAGTGGCGGTTTTGACGGTTAATCTTAAACCCGTTTCCCATTTCGGCAATTCTATTAGCTCCGGAATTAAAATTCTATACGAGAATTTTTTTTTATTACCCTTCCCTTTTATATCAAAAACCTATGCACGGGCTAGCAATTATACTGTGTAATACATTATGGTATTAATGTATCACAATGGTATTAATGTAATGGTATTAATGTAATGGTATTAATGGTATTAATGGTATTAATGTAATGGTATTAATGGTATTAATGTAATGGTATTAATGGTATTAATGTAATGGTATTAATGGTATTAATGTAATGGTATTAATGGTATTAATGTAATGGTATTAATGTAATGGTATTAATGTAATGGTATTAATGTAATGGTATTAATGTAATGGTATTAATGTAATGGTATTAATGTATCACAATGTATCAAAATAATGTATTAATGTATCTACATGCAAATTACAAACAACGAGACTGTACTGAAATTCAGTGCAATTAGAAAAGCAAACAAATTGTGTAAACATTATCCGATTACGAAAGGGAAATTACAAGTACCAACTTTGCAAAACAATAAACATGCTTCTGCAGTATTTTCGTCATTCTGTAATTCCCTCTTAAAAGCACATTATACAGTATTAATCTTTCAGCAAATGTATAAATATTTCTCCTCAAGCCATCGAATTAGAACAGCTGCTCCAACGACATATGAGTGTAGAAAAATACCATATCTGGAATGACTTTGGCTAAAAAATTCATCTTCCGGGGCTTACCACAAGAAATCAGGAGGAGGAGAATATTGTGAATAATGAGCGACGTCTTTGTACATGAAAGAATAGAAAAACACGTTTGTTTTGTGCCACCCTTATCTCCTTGTAAAAATATTTTTTGTGAAGTATTCGCAAAAACAAAGCCCTGCAGAGAAAAGGCAATATCGTAATGCTGATCATCTATTTTTGTTCCGGGCCAAACGAAAAATGCGTTCTTACGAGAGCGGGGGAAAAACGTATTTGAAATATTCTACATCCAAACGCATTTTGAAAGCTGCGATTTAACTTTTCGGGTGGAAAAACAAAGGAGTGGGGATGGTTGTGTGCGCCTTGCGAAAATAAAAATCTTATTATATTGCCCAACGTGAAGGTTTTGGAGCCGCTTGTTTGTTTTGTCACGGAATTGAAAGAAACAATCCTAGAAAGTTCGGCATCGAAAACTCTGCATTCAGTTCGAAAGAAAACATTTCTAAAGAGGAATATCTAGATATTATTTATTGTTTAAAAAAAAAATATTCTATGAATAGCACCTTGCATCTATTTCTACGACAGAGCTTCCAAATCGATATGAAAATCGAATAATATACAGTCAAATCTCCAATCAACAAAATCGTAAGGTCCGGTCAAATAGTATCGTGTAATGGAAAATGCTTTCAATTGCTGTTTCAAGGATTTTTTTTAGATTCCTGCCCGTATAGCATTATACAATTTTAAACACAATGTTCCATAATTTCAAAAATAATTCAATAATTCGTAAAAAGCACTCAATCTGGTATGTGGTATATTACAGCGTAATCTGCGTGAAAATGAAATGTAAGAAGGAGATTTTGCCCTTAGAAAAGATAAAAGTTTAATTTTTTACCTGTAGAGGGAGCGAGCAGTGGTTATGATCCTAATGGCATTCAAAACTCTATAATTGTATGTAGGTATCTCGTTCAAGAAACCAGATAAACCTAAAAACCGAATTTCAAGGAAGAAAAATGTATGGAAATAAAGTCGAAAAAAAGATTTAGGAAAAGAAATAACTTTGTTAAATAGTGCCTAGACTTCGTTATTTAGCGATGTTTTAGGAGGAAATTCTTAGTGAAGTCAATCTTTCCCACATTTTTCGGAATACTCCCTTCCTCCTTTCTTGGGATATGCTGCCTCCATCCACGTCTGCTTTTCCTGCATTATAGAGCCCAGAAGGAATAGTATTCAAACTCCTAATTGAGACAATGGTAAAAAATATAAAAGAAACTTACATTTCCGCAAGGTGGCACTGCGGGCAGTCTATTTGCTTACTTTTCCCATGTTACATCTGCTGTGTGTGAATTTTTAATTGCAAGGCAAATTAATTTTTTTGTTAATTAAAGTCAAATATAATGTATGTCTAGAAAGTAAGTCTGTGCAGCTTGCCAAAATATATACAGAGTAATTAGGTAAGAACTTATAGCTCTTTGTTTCATTTTGGAAAACACCACATTAAAAAAATAAACATAGCTATATTCAACTATGATTAAAATTATCTAAATTTGAAATCTGTAAACATTTGGGCGCTCTTTATAATACAGTAACCGCCCCGTTTTGGCGATTTTTTGTTTAAATGCGTTTTTTTTTACTTTGATTCTTGTTTTCTCCTGCTTTTTTTAACGTTATATTTTTCTTTGTCTAATTTCATAGATTTATTAAAAAAAATAACCAGGAAGTTCCCGAGCGCTGGCGAGGCACCTTTTCTCATTGATTGACCACGAAACTTATAGCGGCACCCTATATCCTTTAAATCAATGTAGCCATTAAAATAAAGGTTAAAAGTGGGGTTTTTCAATTGAGAATTTTCATGTTCCTTTTTTTTTTTACTTTGCATCGTTAAATATTTGTTATTTTCACTTTGTATCATTAAATTTCCGGATTTTTCACTTTAAACATAGCAAGGGTGATTGCGAGTCAAACGTAAGATCCCACACTTTAAAGGAAGAATCTCGGCAAATAGACTGTTGAGAGCGCCATCTACCGGAGGTGTAAAGTTTGGAAACCAGTTTTTGCGGTAGTTTCAACACTGCCCATTCTAGGCGCTATACCTGCATTACTCAAACATACTCACTGCATCCATTCCTGTTTGTATGATATCATGCCTTCTATCTCCTAGACTTAGTAGACATATTTTAGGATGCGCATTTCTACAAGAGTGCAACTTTTTATACTTCAAACGCTCAAAGTTCAAATCGCTGTCATCCAGAGTCTAATAACCTCATTTCGTATTTCGTCTTTGAATCCTATAGCATATAAAATTAAACTTTTGACATATCTTTATTTTATCTCAAACAAATCTAGGCCCAAAATATTATTGTCAATACAATATTGTGTAAAAGTTAACATTCCGTGGACATAAGATAATAAAAATACAAAATACCATCGTAGGACATGTCATAAGGAGAGACCTAGGGGCAGAAGAAGACGAGAATGAGTGAAGGAATAAATGAATGGACAGACGGATGATTCAAAAACTTGTAGAGGGCTAACAATAGAAGGAATTTTCCATAAGAGCAAAGGAAAGGGGAATTGCAGAATATTCTGGCCACCAACCTCCAAGTAACCGAAGGCACATGGAAAAGAAGAAATTTTCATCAACTAAATGATCACGAGACTAAACTTTTATCCCATCTTGCTCCAGTAAGTTGGATATAAATGTCCAATCCATTAAGACATTTACACAATTTAAAGCGACGGTGGTATTTTTAAAAATATAGTATGTTATCATCAAAAGTATTAATTACATGCTTAGCATTAAATAGCATACTAGCTCAATTAAAAAATTAAAAGCTTTAACATTTATCGCAGTACTTACCCAAGTAAAATTTTTGAAATTGATATGTGATGAATTGTTAATTAAGTAGCTTTTAACATCTTCGAAAATTACATGAATTAAACTTTGAAGAAGCGAAGTCGGGAAGTGTAAACTAAAGGTTAGGGCAATTAATAATGATTTGAACTTTGGAAACAAATGGTTCTCACTTTGACAGAATTGAAGGTTGCTGCTGATAAATATATCCTGTCGATGCGAACGAGTCAATTTTAAGAGCTTTGAAATATATTTCCTCATTTAGCCTTCAGTGCAGAATACAACCTTAGCATTTTATAACACAATGCTTTAAAAAGTGCTGTCTCTTTCATCGAGGAAAAGTCAAATGTTTTGATGTCATAGTGTCTTCATCCGGACGATCTGTCATATATCATCTAACATTTTTAAATAATCCATGAAACTTTGAATGGGATTTGCGGAACTATGTCACAGTTATTTTGGGTTCATTTTGATTGATTAAATTATTAATGCTTATTGC
>QLNU02003225.1:41694724-41707369 GCA_006491805.2 Dysdera silvatica | reverse complement strand
TGCAGTATCTATTATGTTTATGTTATGCAGTATCAGTTATGTTTTAAAAATACGCATATAAATGCATTTTTATTCCACATTGAGGGATTTCAGAGTCCGATAGTCCAGTTTCAATTTCCTAATCAGCTTGAGTTATTCTGAATTTTGAAATGTTGATTTATCAGATAAATTCAACTTCTTAATGAGCTGGAGCGGACACTAACTCAAGTCGTATGAGAAATTTTTTGAACTGCTACATTATGAAATACATATGCTCAGTGTGAAATTGTCCTAGATTATGATCGATAAAAATGAAAAATTTGGAACATTTTTTAACTTATACCTGCATACTAACTAAAATATTGTTGGAACTAAGAAATATTTATTCATTTTAATTTTGTGATCCGCATATAAGAAATTATTTATGCCGAAAAGCATACAAAATCTTTATACATGCGACTTCAATGAAAGTTCTTTGTAGATTAATGTATTAACAACGCTAAGATCAGAAATTATTTTGTTCATCAACAAATTTGGTTCTAACTAACGCCATAGTAACTAACAGAACTCTCAGGAGAAGGATCTCCGAGCTGGATTCAAACCAGAAAACTCAAGGTTACTGTCAGACTTTCTGACTATTAAGCCATCAAAAGCAACCATGCAAAGCCCGCTTTCCGAATATATCGGCCAAAACTATGATGCACGTTATCCCTATAATAATTACATTAATAATTATTGTAATAATAATTATTGCATTTAAGGCGCAAACTATTATACCTACTTTGCGTCGTCCAACACTCGAGGATTGTGCAATCAGTCTTCAATTATTCGTAACTATAATTATAGATCGTAATAAGCTGAATTCAATGGAAAACGTAGGGCTAACAGAATAATTATTTCCCTTTATGTAATTTTATTTAATTTTATCATTTATATATTTTCGAGCAAAGTATACAGAAAAGTATTTAAAACACATATTTATACAGCTATAACTTAATATTCTTCTCTGTAGTAAATAAAATATTATCACCATTGCTCTGATGAAAATACTTTATTTGTTATAGAAAAAATAAATATCATTTATTGCGCTATTATTTTTGTTGTCATTATTACCAAATAGCTTGTCCTTTATGAAAAATTCTTCAAAATATTATATTACTAGAAATACTTCGAAAAATACTACTATATATTATAAAATACCACACATTCTAGATACTAATTATTTATATACTGAGCAGTTTACTTCTTTTTACCGTTCGCTTAATATCCATAGAAAAAGTAAATAACTTTATATCCAAATGTTTAATATTTAATAAAATACAAAACTTTTTATATATTACGTTTTTCCATCGTATTGCGTGAAATGTATAATTATATGTACGTGAAATATATTTTAAATTTATGTGAAATATACAATAAAAAATAATAAATATAAATACTTAAATTTTAAATTATTTTTCAATTGAAAATACAAGAGTTATTAGTATATTTCAATGTTTGGATTTTTCACATTCCTAATTTATGAACTTCATTTATTTTCTTACATTGCCTTCCAACACTTTGCATGCTTGCTTAAATTTTTATCGTTTTGGAAGTTTCTTTATCCTGTAAATTCTAATACTTACTGAATACGCAAACTTTAGATGATTTTATATTTTTTTATTTAAGAAACTTTTTTGTATTACCAAACTTATTTATGTTGGTTTACAATTCTCAGTTCTATGTGTTTAAACATTAAAAATTTTATATTCGAGTATTTTTTAATTCTTTGTAAAATTTTCTTCGTTTCACAAGGTAACTATTCCCTGGTTCTTCTTTATTTCTAGAATTTCAGTACTATCGCCGTTTCTCTTTTTATTTCCAAGATTTTCAATTCCGTTCACATTTTTTACTTTAGGAATAACACAACGTCCTCATGATTTCCAACCGTATACATTTTAAAATTTATAAAAAAAAATGATTGTTTCGAAAATGTAAATCAAAATATTTTCACTGAAAAATATTTCAATTTTTAATACATTTCTAAGAAGGAAATACATAGCCATGACGCTGAAAAGTAAAGTTTCATTAGAAAAACATTTTTAAAAAAAATCTCGCCCTTTTCTAATATACATACAATGGCAGTTAAATAATTGTCTGATGTTTTTATGTTTTTATGTTTTAAAGAAAACTGCTAAAAAAAACAGCGACTAAAGAATCCCAAGTTTTGCTTGAAAAATAAGGGAGCCGAAAGAATTCGGATGGACATGATTCTCGCCTTTTACGTTTTCCTTTCTTCTGATAAAGGGAAATTTGCAAAAAAGAGTATCTTTGAAAAGCGCGAGGGGATAAGGAAAGTAAGTAGCTTAGCCCTTATTTTCACGGCATGAAATGTCAATTGTTGATGTAAATCTGAAAACGTAGAAGGGTCTAATGTTCAAGAAAAAGTGATAATGCATTATTTATCACGGACCTTCCTTCGTGATCAAGCAGTGTTGCCAAAGAAAAAAAAATAGAAAAGGGGAAATTTTTAACATTCCCCCAACCATTATCTTTTCTTCCTGCGTTTTAGAGAAAGCTGTGTCCCCGCATTTTCATTACAAATTTACATAAGTAGTGTTACATAAACCTCCGGAGGGAAAGCCCCAGCGGTGTGGAACAGAAACATATCATTTCTGCAAGGCCTAGAGCCTACTACTCCTCGACCAGATGGTGTAAGTTCACAACTATGCATCGAAACATTGAACGTTGATTTAGAACTATGGGGGAGGAACTGGTGCGAAGTAAAAAAAGAAGGGTTTCCCCAGCTGGCTTTATTTATTGACAACTATATAGACTTCGTCGAATTATTTAGCGTACCTCTAGGGACATATTTTTACTTTTTTGAGAAAAAACTTCTTGATTAATAGGGAAGTCAAGACGATGCCAGCCTTTTCAATAAGCTTTTTGGAATCTTGCAACGGTCCATTAACAAATCCATTAGCTCTTTTTTCTGACACTTCGGTTTTTTCTTTTTCTTCACTCTCTTTTCAGAAATACGTCAAAATTTTTTGCGATCCTGTCACGTCAACCAATAGCTATTTGAGCTACAAAAATGCGTCTTACATAATACGGAAGCATTTAGCAACATCAGAGCAAAGTACCACGAAGACATCAAAAGTTCTAACGTGCTGCTCAAAATATATAACTCTCAAACACAAAAAATTAAAACTTTTTATTTCGTATAAAATTTTTAATCGATGAAAAACTCGATAATGTTTGAACCATTCATAATCTGGTCTTTATCGGCTTATAAGCACTGCGAACATTAATATGAGGGTGTGTTTCCATTCTTCGAATCATTATTTACGCGCGCAAGGTGGTGTGCCCTGTTATTGGAGGCCGAACTTGAGAATCGGTAACTGGAGTGGTTTCTGGTAGTAGAATGATCCAAGCGCAGCTGAAGTCAGCTCGTAAGCTTTCTTCAAAAAACTTACGTTCCAACTGCTGCTTGAGGTTTTTATACAACCAGAAACATTACAAAAATCTTGCCCCGGTGGCTTTGTGTGTTGACCATTATTTGGCAATTGTGTTATCCCTGAGAAGGGTAATAATATCTTACAAACTTATATACAGGGAGAAGGGAAGTCTTTCCTGTCCTCGATGGCCTATCGGTCAAGGCTCTCTGGTCTCAATGGAGATACTCTAATTCGACTCTCGGTCGGGGACGATGACTCTTTTTCTCCTATTCCAAAATGCTCTAGTAGGAGCTCAGAAGTGGGTGTCAATATTATTAAGCATAATGAACAACTGATTTAGGATGCTTGATTGGATGATGGATTTTTGATGAATTTTGATGGATTTTTGATGAACTGATTTGTGATGTTGCCATTACTTACGTTTGCTGCAGGATTCCTCCCCCACGGGACTTAAAACAGGTTTGAGTATGATTTGCTATGGAATGGAAGGATGATGATGCTTGAACATGTCTGAGTGTAGCGGAAGTTTATGTTCCGTATCTGTCCGGAAAATGTATCTTTCTTCCCGATCGTGTGATCGTTTGGAAAAAGAATGATTTCGTTTTAAAGCAGGTTTTCATTAGTGTCTGTTCTTCATTCCGGTCGTCACTTACTTTGGTCGTTATGGTTATTGAGGTGCCATGAACTACTGATTTGGAATCTGGTGTGTCTTGCAAGAGATTAGCTGGTTTGATACGATCGATAGATACTATGACTTCAAGTCTCTCTATTACAATTTTGAAAATGTTTATCTTTGCGTTGAATAACTTCATGTAGGCTTGAGTATGGTTGACTCAATGAAGAAATTATTTTGTAGCAACGTAAGAAAATATAGGCATATGTATTTAGATCGAGATGAATGAAAACATAATGATTTCTACATATCGATGTAGATATAAGTTTCAACTTTACTATGGTGTCACCTAGTTTTGACATATATTCTAAAATATTATTTCATATTCACTGAAAAATATGTTTGTTCTCTTCATATTCACTGAAGAGAATAAACATATTATCTTTTATTTCCCGTAAAACTGGATCTTGTTTTATTATTGGTAAATGTAATCGAAGTTAAATGCATCAAAAAGGACAACAATGAATCAAAAATCACAAAGAACAAAACGTCTCACCAAGATAAGAAATGGTAAAAGGGCATTGCGAAATACCTATTAAAAAACATATTTTTTCTTGTGTTAAAAATGGGGAAAACGTTTGGTAAAATAAATGTACATTATTTGCTAGTACAATACGAGTCCACATGCAATATTGTTAAATAGTATATGATAATATGAATATTTTATTTTTTATGTTCTTTATTTTATTAATGTGTGCATTTTATGATTAAAATTTGTGAATAAGTTTCATATTTTTATTATATTTATATATCCTTATCATAGTTTCTTTACATTTTATCTTTTGCATGTGGATAATCTCTGTGACAGATCCCCAATAAAATCTCAAAGTTTAACATGCCAGAGACCTAATATTCGGTATTCAACCTAAGCAAACATTTAAACTCTATGTATTTTTCCTCTCTGACACAAATAGTACATTCTTATGGCGATATGTATGTCATGTCTCACCTTTACGACGAAAGTATTACAACTCAAAAAATCCCAATCTTCAGAAAATGAAAAAAAAACAAAAAAAAACAAACCTGTTTCTGGCTAAATAGAGTGACGTTGTGTTCATCTAATGATATGTGCCAACTAGCCGAAACCCGAATAACTTATGACCTAACGTTTTGCACGTAAGAATGCAGCACTATTTTCGGTATCTGGCTGTAACATTGTCGTTTTCACCGAATTTTGAGTTGTAACGCTTCCGTCGCAAAGGTGCAATATAATGATTTTGTTCTGAAATTATTTCCTCATCAAAATTCCACACCTTGTCTATATATTTCACTGTACATGAATACAACCATGACATTGAAACATATATTCATATATCAAGATTTTGTTTATTTATTTCAGCTTTACAGGGCAAGAACATCAAGGGTCATGTTGCACCATGAAGTGCAATTTTCCGAGGTATAAGAACCTCTTAATTCTTAAGAAACTAACCGTGCGACTACGGTGAGTAATTAGTCGGAATACATGCTTTTGGGGGCATGGGCGCCCATATGAGTACTTTTAGGGGGGGGCTGAGAAAAATTATTACCTCCTTCTTAAAGCTGTCAAACATTTTAATGAATGTACAAGATACTGAAATACTACAAAAATAATTGATACTGCTTGACAATTAGTAATAAGTAGGTGGTGATATACTGAAATGACATGTGCATTTTTTTGCATCTTTTGACTTTTTTCTGTTTTTAGGGCATTTTATGCGATTTTTCCTTGTTTTAGGTCATTTTTTTCATAAAAAATAAAATTTTCGTAAGAACTACAAATAAGTTGCAATAACCAAAATTAGGATTTCTAAACAAAAAAGGGGCATCAACAGCTTTCGTTTTCAATCAACTACTTGTATCAATCGCATCCTTTTTAACTTTCCCTTTAGCACCATTTCCAGCTTTTATTTCAACCTATGTTAACTTTTATTTCAACCCTGCGATCACATTTCCTGTTACCTTATATTAAGTATTTTTATTGAATTTCAAGGTACTTGAAACGGTTAATCATTCAACCGTCTATCAGCTATTTGAGAAATCTTTTAATCTTTTATGGCCAAACGGAGTGGAACATGACAACATTTTACATTTTATAACGCATGCTATACTAAACACAGTAAAACCTGGAAAAACAAATGTATGTTTTTATTCAAAGCCATGTCACTTTCCTTGATTACACTTTACATTTGGCGCAGTATAGCCCAGATGCTCTTGCGCCATAAAAAAGCCAAACAATCAATCAATCAATCAACACTTTACATAGAGTTGTTGAGGAAATTCAGGCAAATTATCTGGATGTAGATAGATTTGTTTCTAATGTTACAAAAAATTCTTGAAATTTCTTTATCGTACAGAAGTCTTTAAAACACAAGCTGCTTAGTTTAAATTTTCCACTAAATCTTTTGAAAACGCTTTATGGAACATGATTGTAGACTCAATGAATGCATATTTGTTACAGAGAAAATTTTGATGCTGTAAAGGCGACAGTAAATGATGATTTTCAGCCAAAAGATTAAGCAAATTACATTGAGCAAAGGTTCTATTCAAATTGCACAATGTCCATTCTCTCAAAAGAAAGTGGAAGGAAATTTGACATATATAAGATCAAACTTCAGCATTTTACCTTCCATTAAAGGCCCAGAAGCACAGAATGTAACCAATTGAGTGAATAAGTCCCATCGATAAAGAAAGCAAAGTAGTAAAAACTACCAAAGGAAAAAACTTGACACACCATTGTTGCAAAATAAAATTCTGTTTTAGAAAAAAACAACCTGGATTTCAGACTTTAAAAAAATTTCTGGTATCTTGACTGGAGAGGCAGAAACATCGGGAACTGATGAAGAATTTTCCAGAGAAATGAAAGTGTTTCCCGCAAATGTGCTCCAATAACATTTACAAGTTTCTTTCTGCGAGTCGTCGTACGAACATATGTAAAGGTTCAGAGGAGCTTTTCAAGGTATAAGAATTTGCTTTCAGAAAATAAATTTTCTGAAAGCAACTTCTTATAACTTGAAAGCAACGTCTGAAAGCAACATTGTCAGAAGTTTATTTTAAAAGACTTCTGACAAAGTCTATTTTAAAAGTCTTCTGACAGTGTTAAAAAATGCACAATTATTCAGTGCAATTTTGATATTCTTGCAGATTAGATTAGATTACGCACCATTTAAATTCATTTATAACAGGTATTCACTCCCTATTCTTTTCTTCCGATTTATCATGGTAAAAGAACGAAAATTCTAGTCTATGAATTATCTAAGTTGAATTTAATTTACAACTTGTAAAAATATTATACAAATTGTTTTGGAGGAGTTTTTTTTAATCCTGAGGGCATTTTTTCGACTTTTTAGGTCATTTTTCCATCTTTTTAAGGGCATTTTGTTTATCTTTTTAAGGGTATTTTTTAGGAATTTTTAGGTCATAAAGATCTGGGCCCTAGTAATGAGCTAAAAAGTACCTTATTTTAAAATGTGACTGTAAAACTTTTGAAAGTAAATGCATAGCAGGTTCGGGCAAATAAAATTTTTAAACGGCTAGGCGGGCTCGATTCCCCCTCTATCCGCCCTTATGGGCACCCATGGGGAGGGCAATTGGGAGTCAAAACAATGATAACCGCACGCTATGCGAACGCGTTATCAACGCAAACTGATCCAATTAGCAATAAAAAAAATATATCTTTTAATACCGGCCATATAATTGTAAGTTGGCCTCTATCCTTAAATCTACCTTTAGATATTACGTATGATATATACAACATGATACTTCAACTCTCAGAGATATTGGCTATGATGCTCCAAATGTAATATGGAATTTCATTAAATCGGCTACTCCCTCCCTCCCTCCCTCCCTATATATATATATATATATATATATATATATATATATATCTTCGTAATAATGCGGATCTGATATTAGTATCTCCGACAGCATGGGAAGCAATTGTAGGATGTCAGAATACAGGAATATTAAGGCCAGTGAGTTCTCTGTTTAGAACTCCGAGGCTAAGCATCGCAGAATGCAAAGTGGTATTAGTAAATAATCAAACGAATTAAGCCACATATTGCTAGAAGCTACTGATAAACTAATTTTAATTGTCAACTCAATCAAAACATGCACTATAGTACAAAAAATATTGAATTATGGCTGCTGTTGGTCAAATACGGCAAATTGTGACTTACACAATTTACAAAAATATATATTCCTTTTCGTTCTAATAATTTTTTGTTTGTTCAACCCAATTTTGTATACATTTTCGTGAGGTAAATATCATAAGCGATTTTAGAAAACAAAAAACTTTTAGATTTTATATTTAAGATTTGGGTTAGAATTGGAAAAGAATATAAAGCCGAAGCTTGTTACGGGATTCTCTTCCAAAATGGTTTTACAATTCTATTGAGGTTTGTTATTTTCTTAAATATCTGAAATATAAACATTGTATAGTTCATTAACTGATTTTAACAACGTTTCTGTGAGCTAACGTTCAGAATATATTAATATTAATGCTATATATATATGTATGTGTGTGTGTGTGTGTGTGTGTTTCTTAGACATTCGGACTATCACCGGTGTATGTCGACAATCATAGATAATCACTGGTGAATGTCGTAACGAGAAGACAGAGAGGCGACGGACAAAAGGACATAACGCCAAATCTTTTGTTCTGCCGCGATTGAGGTCAGGTGGCATTCATTTGTTAGACTCTCGAACACTCTGCTGTTTGTCAGTCTGATGCAAGGTTTGCTGGTGTGTGCAACGTTTGCTTAATTTTTGTTTTATCCGATACCCTAATTTATATATTGAATGGCTACTGCAGTGAACCGTGATCTTTTTTTTTGAAACGTTGTGTGCGTTAATTGCGAGTAAACGAGAAGACAATTGTTTTTATTTTTCTCAAGAAAAGTGCTCTAAAATACTTTCCGAAGTGATTTCTGCTAAAACTAAGTGCTGCAGTACACCTTTGGAGTACAGACGGTTAAAGCGTTTTGACGTTTTAGAGACGACGATGAAGAGAAGTTAATTGTGCCATTAAAACTAGGAGAAACAAATATACAGTATTATGTTACCAATGATGAACTGTTCGGTATACTCTCCGAAACTCACACCAGAATAGGCCATGGAGGAAGAACACGTACGTATGCTTAAAGAATTGCAAGTTAAGTACAAAAATCTTATATATGAAGTTGTGATGTTGAATTTAAATTTATTTAAACAATGTCAAATGAAATAGTGCATCTAAAAAAGGATTTGTTGTGAAACCAATTGTCAGTTCGGAGTTAGACTCCAGATGTCAAGTCGATCTGATATACCTGGGGTGTCAATGCCTTTGATAGCCGGGCCCCTTTGGTGGTCATTTCTGGCACACTTACAGCACAGCGGTACGTAGACGACATTCTACGACCGGTTGTGTTACCGTTCCTTTTGCGACACTCCGGACTTACGTTTCAACAAGACAATGCCCGGCCGGACACGACGCGTGTTGCTATGAATTGTCTTCAAGCTTTCCCAACACTTCCTTGCCAAGCTAGGTGTCCTGATCTCTCTCTCCCATGTTTTTCTGCTTTACCAGAAAAACATGATTTTAAGTAGGGAGGGGTATACATGTGCGATGGTCCGCCCCCTGCGGACTGCTTAATAGATACTATAACGATATCCATACACTCTTAAGATTGCACCCGCTTCAGAGCCCTTTAACGTATGCTAAAAGTCACGTCTTTATGACGACCCTCTGTCGAATGTCAGCTAGTCGTCAAGTGGACTTTTCGAAAGCTATTTTAGTCAACAGCTGGATTCAAACCCCTTAGATTTTCAATAGAAAAAAAGAAATGCTTCTCTTTGTGGAGATCGTTTATACGATAACTATGTTTCGTCAATTGCACCTACAGGGCAAAACATGCCTTAGTTAGTACAAATGACAATAACCTGTCATCCAGATGAAAGGCTGAAGAAACAGCCGAAGGTCATTAACGAGCACTTCTGGGAATAATGGGGGAGCAGAATAAGTTGCTTTTTTCCATTTCGCTGATTGGTTTTAGTTCCCAGATAGCAACTTGTTCTAGCCAATCAGAGCTGGAAAGAAAATTCGAGAAAAACTCATATGAGAGGGAGATAAAAAAAAACGGGAAATTCGTCACTCCGGTTAGAACTCTCGGAAGGAGACGATGTTTTCACGTGGTGAAGACTTGAGTAAAGGTCTTAGTACAGTGAACGAGAGCGAAATATATGAGTGAATTTAACGAAGACAACGATGACCAAATGAAGTACGAGACATTTAAGGAAGGCCCCATATAAAGTATGATTTGGTTCAAATTTTCAGTAGCTCCCCTTATCCGTTTTTCGTTCATTCTGAAAGTAGCTCGTCCCCTCTTTTACCTTTCTCAAATAATATAAGAATTTAACATTTTGCATTGCGAACTTAAAGTCTACGCATTATCGCGTAGTCAGCTTACTGCTGTGATCGTGAATTGCATCCGTTTAGACAAAGTCCATTTTAAATCTCTTACAATGTATTTATGTTGTTGGTTTGTGCTAATAATCAGAAGTACATTTATTGCATATATGTTTTATGTTTTTAAATAAATTGTTAACTGTCATCTGTGATAACTCCTGCCCAATTTTTCTATGTCATTAATAACGAGCTTAAACAGTGGGAACACTAACCTTATACTTATCCGGCCAAACTAAAGTAGATACGTTTTAAGAAAGAAAAATTAACTTCATTTACGAAAATTCGTGGCAGTTGGAAAAACCCTTGTCCAAGTACCAAAGGGTAGTAGGTTTGATCTCCATCAGGAAACGTGAAATCATTCTTTCCTTTGCGAGAAATTTATCGTCTAATTTTATTATAAAGTTCCGTAAAGTTCTTTAATCATTTCACTCGAAGTTAAAGAACTTCAATGTCAATAACGTCTCTTTTTACTAATTTTTATTTTCGTAAGCATATATTCAAACGCTTCCTTTCCATTAAAAATAATATAAACGCATATTTACTTTCAACAATTCCGAAAACAGTTTGAAAATTTTTTCTATTATATTGCATAAAAATTATTACCATCTTGTAAATATATCCATAGTTTTTCAATCAATTTAAAATCTAATTCTTCACTAATATCGCAAACTAATTGCATTTACGTAATCGATATCGCACTAATTTTGCAAAAATGAAAATTACAACGATTAAATAAAATTTAAAAAAAAATGCCACAAAACTGTTTTCTTACACGAGGCCATAAAACGTAAAAGATTTTTGAGTACTGATGCAACGAAAACCAATGTGCTGCTCATTATAAAATTCCGCAGAGTAATACGAAATCGAATATAGACAAACGAAGCAACTAAATTGTAAAATATGATTTACAAAAGGTATTTACGCATTTATAGATTAATTTCGGGTCCGTCTTACTAAGGTTCAAAACGTAAATATTAAATTTTAAGTGTCCGATCTGAAAGCCCTTTTTCTGGACAATACGTTTGCATCGTGTTTGCCATCATAGAAGGGCTTTTCGTAAAATTTGTAGAGATAGTGTGTGTATGCGCTTTTCATTCCTCTTGCACTACTCTCCAAAGGCTGTTTATTAACGGCGGTGGGTGTGCGCTTTAAAAGTGTTCTTTTCAGCAGGCCAAAAGCATAATAAGCCATAGCTGAAAAGTCAGGGGACTTTGCAGGAATATATTGAAAAGGTGCATATGCAATACCTTTACCAGTCTTTATGTTCTCAAAGAAGGCAATCGTAGATTTTGAAGTATGGCTGATGGCTTTGTTTTGGTGCAGTTTCACTCTTTGAAAGTCGTTTGGACAAAGAATTGGGATTTCTTCTGTGAATATCGGACGCAAGACATTCGTTTGACAGTACGATATTTTGATTTTAACATTTTTCCTATATATATATACACACTCTTTCTTATTTTAATTTCGCATTATAACAGGAACTTGCGGAACCAGGTTTGTTCATCTTTTGCAGCGTGTATTATAAGTAGATCGACCTTTTTTTGTTGCAGTCGTTTAATAAAACTTATGCTTCGTCAAGGGCAACAATGCATTTCCATTTATCTCCTACGAAATGGCTTTCATACAGGGTTCTACAAAGTTCTCTGCATTGCGCCACATGCCTCGGCAATAGCCGGTAAACATTATGGGTTTTGGTAATTTTTTTTTTTAGTTTTTTAAGCTGTAAATCTTGATTTATTTTGTTTTTTGTTGATACAGATGTTTTTAAAGACTTTGCAATTGATCTCTGTGTCGGCGGATTCTCTCTTTTTGCCAGCGATTTCACTTTTGAAGCATTTGTAAGAAGACGAACGCTTGACAGGTATTCGTTTGGCGTCTACTTCCATGTGGAAGTAATACTGGATGATTTTGTCCTTTCCGATTTATAATGTTTCTTATTTTGCACAAAAATTTTAATATCATGCGTTTCACAACGTTTTTAATTACGGAAAAAGATTATTTTTTCGGAAAGCCCAAAAACATATCCTTCGATCCACAGTTTTACTTCCGATGTTTTGAAGACAGAATAAATTTAATAGACTTAAACGATATTTTACGTTTTAAATCGGAAATTGTTATCAGATTATTTTCTCAAA
>QLNU02003225.1:41682470-41694624 GCA_006491805.2 Dysdera silvatica | reverse complement strand
AATCACTTCGTCTGGAAGTATCACTGAAATGGAGAAAGGAGATTGAAGCAAGATGGTCACTTAAATAATAATCAAGAACAAATGAAACTCCATATTTCGAGTTAGTGAAAAAGGGATCAAGAAGGGTCTGGGAGGTGCTAGTGATTCGAGTAGGACAATAAATCAAGTTTTTAAAACCAGAAGAAAGAACGATGTCCCGCAGTAATTGAGATCTGGGTGAATCTGTCAAAAGGTCAACATTAATATCTCCTGTCACTACCAAAAAATTATTGTTTGTAATCGCATAATCCAAAATTCCCGAAAATTTCTCAAAAAAAAGATTAAAAGCCCCGTCCGGTGGTCGATATAAAACTGTTAGTAATAGGTTACTGCTTTCAATTGTAACTGCCTCCAAAAACGGCAAACTAAATGTTAAATCCTTACAATAAAGAAAATGGTGAAGTCGATAAGCTGTATAGATGGCCACACCACCGCCCACACCCCGATGTCTATTTGAGAAAAAAACACGATAACCTGGCAAATCAAACGTCTCATTTTCGGAGCACCATGTTTCCGTAAAACACAATATATCAAGATCAAAAGAGAGAGAATCCAAAAAGATCGTAATTCGATCAGAGGCTGAAAAAAATACTACGAACATTAATATTAAGGAAGGAAAGATTGTAAAAAGGAGGAAGAAGAGACCGCAAATCCGATAAGTTAACAAAATCATAAGAGGATGATTTTAATGTTTGCCAAGTCAACGTACTAGAATAAGTAAATCGTTTTCGGAGTAAATAAGTATTGGGCTCGCGGTCTCACTTCTCTTCAAAAATTTTTTTCCATAGTTATGCCATACAAATTTATAGTTATTTTTCAATTTAAATTATCGGGCCCGATAGAACAATTTTGCATAATAAGGTGATAAGTGTTGGTTAACATAAACTCGCTCCCTCTCTCCAATAAGTCCAGTATCATTTGAGAAGATCTTTTTAATTTTCATCCTGGAAAGCACAGTGTCTCTAAATGTTTCAGAGGCAAAACGGACAACCAGTTTTCTTGGACGACCACTCGAACCCGGATGTTTACCAACTCGGTGGCATTTAACAATGTCACTAGGTGAAATCGGACAGTCCAACGCTTTCCCAATACCGATCACGATATCGGTGCAGGACTCCTCCACCATCTCCGGGAATCCCTGTATCTTCCAGATTAGTAGCAAAACTCCTCTGCTGCAATTCAACAAAAGATCTCCTTAAAACATCAAACTCAGACTTCAGATTCGAGGTTTCCCTCATCAGTATACTTCTTTCCTCACGCAGCTGGGTTATCTCCCCACGAATCTCGCCAAGTTCCTTTTGGCTTGACTCAATCGTCTCCGATAAAGAGCGTACAAGATCCAGAAGTGGTAGCAATCGAGTAATATCACTCCTTAGTGCCTTAATCTGGCAAGTTAGATCATCTGAAGAAACAACTCCCGAGCCAGAATCTATAGGATTAGTGGAGGAATGAGTGGACGCAGGAGTGAGACAGGTATTACATCCCATTTTTGTCTTTTTTGTCTTGTAAGTTTCCTGAAGACCTGCTCCACAAGTCCAACACAGTAAAAATGTCCAGTACAATTGCACTGTTGACATTTAATCAAATCCTCCTCCCCAAGAATATCCTCGGAGCAAAAATCGCATTTTGGCATTGTTATCGTTAAATTTAGTGTAATTTGGCTCAAAAATCACTAGAGTGGCAATTGGGGAAACACCCGGTTCCAGAATTCAAAATGTCCGCCCATATTCGCGAAGCGATGTAAAATAAATCACTCACTTAATGGCAAAAGTTGATCTTCACTATCAAAGAGGCAAGTTCACAAGGAAACGTCCGCATCAACCCAATCTCTGTAATAAAATATAGGCACAAACCAAAAGATATAGCCTTCAAATCAACAAATTTAGCGGAGAAGATAATTTGCTTACATTCACTCTCGGTCAGGTCATATGTAACAATCAAAATATTACACAGCAGACGTATCATCAAAATTTGTAAACTTTATATTTTATTCCTACATTTACATTTTTTACGTGTCTCAAAAATAATTTTTACAAGTCAAAGGATTGCTTCTATGATTCAAAGATATCTCATCGATATTCTCCTACACCTGAATTATGCAATTATGACCCTAAATATCGTTCAATTTCAATGCCCGCATGAAGGCTATTTATATACATGAAGGTTCTGATTTAGCTCGTCAAAACGTTAAGCACAATTTATAACCTTGAATTCTAAGCACCACTTTTAATGACGTGAATTCCGCAGGTTGGCCGTCAGAGCTCATTTCTATTTGGCAAAATTCAAAATTCGAGCTGATTAATAGGGCAGCCTTCTACTAAACCTACAAAACGATGAAGTTAGGTGAGTTATTTTGAACGTTACGCAATATCATTTGCCTTCTGGACATACCCTTTTAAGCGGGAAAGCCCGTATAATTAACCGTGAAATTTAAGCTTCTTTTATCGATCATTCTATTCATCGGTTTCGGGGAGTATATGGCCTCAAATGCCTATTTAAAATATCTTTGCAATCTTTAGGAATGAATGCAGCAGGAAGTTCTAAGTCCTAACAAAGTTAGAAATTCTGTGTTTTACAAGTTAGTTTTCTCTAGTTCGTTAGTTCACATGACGGGAAAATGACAACACAAATTTTTATAAGTTAAACTGACGTTAAAGGGTAGGGACTGAAATTCAGGATAAATTAATTAAACTGAATACATGGAACAGTACTTTTCCATTGCATTGAATACAAACTTACTTTTCTATTGCATTGAACACAAATAGATAAACATACAAGCTATCTATATATGTGCATGGAAAAATGGATATAGATTTAAATAATAATGCATAACTTTTTTTTCAGTATACTATATATATTTGTGTTATTAACCACCTAGCCTCCAGCCATTCCCGTCCATTTCTCCTAACATAGCTCAGAAACTGAATCTTCCCTTACTATTTCTTAGAAATAGTCATTTACAGACCAATGGAATAAACCCCACTCACAAAATTAATGCATAACAAACATTTGAGTGCTCAACTGGTTTAAAACAATAGGGTCATTATGCGCACAAACCAAAATCATTACGAAAAATTGGATTTTAAATGTAATAGGTGAAACGTTTACCAAGTTCAATTCAGCAAAAATTACGCAATAAAAGATTAGATGGGCTGAGAAAAATAGTCAGGTATGCCTTCTTAATTTCGGAATTACGTGTATTATCCAACAAATTTGCAAATGGGTTATAATCGTCTTTAAATCGAGTAAAAAAAGACGGTTACGAGTAAAACCTGTATATCGATTGACTAACTACAAAAGCGAGAAAATGGCGGAAATATTAAAATATTTTAGAACTTATGTATTTTCCCCAATTCCAGGCTTTTAATTTTGCTCTCCACCTTCCTATAGCCTGAAAATTTATATACCTACTTCCACTTTTGTAAATTTAAATTATAGTTTAGTCAAAAATTCCATGCACATTCACCGTCTTCGTTAATTTTAGACCATATTATATGCATTCATTTGGTGAAATTTCCTCGAATTTTAACGGTTTAGTTACATTCCCCGCTTAATATTTTTTAAACCTTCAGATTTTAATACTTCCCTCAAAACAGTTTTCCATGTTTACTATAAGAATAATTCAATTAGACAAAACTTCTAGTTTTTTCAAATTACATTTGAAAATGAAAAGGTTCATCAAATAACACAAGAACAGAGCAGGTCTCACTGCAACTAGTAAAATTTTAAACCGATTTTTTCCATCAAGATTTTTCGATCATTTGTATCAAAAATTTTTTAATTTTTGTCAAGAATTTTTAATTTAATTTATAAATTAAATAATAAATATAAAAATTCGAATTTTTATTTTAAGTTTATAATTTATAATTTTTATTAAATTTTTTTTCGTTTTTTTTTCAAAGGAAGTGATTTCGCTTGATAAAGAGAACAGTAGTTCTCGAAACGTTGTGGAATCTTTTCTTATACATTGGGTCAATGAAAAAATTTTACTAGTTGAGTTTTTATTCTTTAGTTTTCATAAAAAGAAATACAATATCAAAGATATGCCATGAGAATTCAGATAGAATCACTTCCCCATGATAGCAAAAAATATTCTCTTCATTTTCTGATATACAATAACAGTTAACTAATTTCGTAATATCCAAAAAAATGTATTTTGCAATAATCTGCTAAAATAAAAAATAAATATCTATCGCATAATTTAAAAATTTTATTTTAAAAATTATAGATCTGGACAAATATAGGTATGCATTATCCAATCTTCAAGAATATCTACCTATCGGTAAACCCATAATTTTAAAAGCAAAAGTGTCTACAAAAAGCGCAAAAAGAAAATAAAAAAAGGAAGATAGTTCTGAACTTCATCTCCGTGCTATGAAACACCACTTATTGATACAGATTTGTTCAAAAATATTATAAGAGCTAATGTTCGAAAAAAAAAAAAGGATAATGCCTTATTTTCATCACCTTTTACTACGCAGATCAAACTCACTTTTGAAAAGCCAAAGATGGGGAAAGGGGAATAATTTAGCATTTTTCTCTTCCCCATTATCTTTTCTTCTTACCTTTTGGAGAAAGCTGTGTCCACGCATTTTTATTGCAAATTTGCATAAGTAGTGTTGCGTAAACGTTTGCAGGAATGGCTTCAGCAAAGCAAAACAGCACATCATTTTTGCAAGGTCTGGCGCCTATTATTCCTCACCTAGTCGTTGTAATTTCACAGGCATACATAAGTTGAAAGTTAATTTAAAATTATGATCAGAAGGAAAACTGTTTTAAAGAAGAAGGGAAGGTTGTTCCCGGTTAATTTTATTTACTGACAGACGTATAAACTTCTTCATATTGTTTAGATTACCTCCAGGAATATTTTACTTTCCATGAAAAAATTCTTGATTCATGGATCAATCAAGACGATGCCAGTTATTTCAATACCCTTTATGGAATCTTGCAGCGGTCCATTAGTAAATCCGTTAAAAATATTCTAACACAAACTTTGGCGTCCTTACTTTTTTCCCAATCTGTTTTCAAAAATACGCCAACATCGATCGGAACCCTTACACCTTAAGCAATAACTATTTGAACGACAAAAGTTAGATTATATGAAAATATTAAGCGATATTAGACACAGCTATTGCGTATCATAAATATACACTCCTTTATAAAACAAAGGCGAAGTACACCTAAAAAAATTTTCGATCCTCTCAAAGTTTCGCACACAATTTTCGTTGGACAAAGTATGCAAATGATTAAATTTTCAAAGCCAATGAGTGTTAACTTCGATCATAGCGCATTTCTACTGCGCAACTGGCATCGTATAAAAGAGGTAAAAATTGCTGAGTGTTTATTTTTCCCTTTGTCTCTGGAAACGAAACCAGTAATGTCGTTACGATGTTGTGTCTAACAAGGGAACCCCTCAACCTGCCAGACGGGGATTGGAGCCAAAGTCAGCGAAAGGTCTCAAAAGGTTATTAGACCTATGTCCAAGTTTTTTTCAAAATGGCCCTATATTTCGGAGATATGACCCTCCAAAAATCCGAAAGTAGTCCTGTTACAGACCTTGATATTTCATGAATCCATGGGTGGATTTTAATTACCCGCGGCTTTTAAGGCAGGGTATCGAAAATTAATTGATACGTGTTTCAGAAATATTCCAGTAAACCTCAAAATTTTGAAATATTAACCTTCAAATCTTTCGGCAAAACAAAAAATAATCAACACCTGTTTGGTAGCTTTTCAGCAAAATCCCATATTGAAAATATTAAGCTTTAATAGTTTGAAAATGAGATATTTTACTTATTGTGTATTTGTTACTTATTATCTACCCACAATAACCCAGAGCTCGGTTATTTAAAACAATAGACGCCACATGAAGGAGGGGTTGATTTTTGTGCGCCTTGGGAATTTTTTTTTTTTTTTTTATTCAGATTCAGAGATACACTCGCCCGCTGCATTAAAGCTCGTGTTCGTACTAAACATTATTCTGACTTGCAATCCAAGTCTTTGGTTTTCACTTACATTAATCACCGAACATGAAGTGGGGTCCTCAATATCACATTTTGCTTAAACTATTTCCTCATCCTCAATAAAATTGAGAGAGGAAATTAAAATTTCAAGTTTTTTAAAAAGCGCAAGTTGAAATTTTTTTTTTTTTTGAACGATTTCATTTTCATCACTTTCAAAAATGGAATACGATGATTTATAATGTGTTTAAAATAGTGAAGAACAGTGAAGGGATTAATATCGATATTCATAATTTCAAATTACTGAAAATAACAAAAATTTTAAATGCATGTCCTTTCAAAGCCCTATTAACTATCAAATAACAAACTCATCAAATCAATAAAAAATCATAATTGGTTTAAATTTAATTTGATTTTTAAGGTTGATGAACGTATGATTAATTTCTTTCATATCTTAAAATTAATATTAATAATATTTAGGAAAATGGCCCCTCATACTCAGGGTACGATTGACGAAACGAAATCTAACAAATAAAATCAGTTTTATTTCTATACTTAATATAATTATTGCTCAAATACGTCTCAACTCGTTTTGCTATATTTTCAAACAATTTTTCTCTTTAAACTTGTTTTGAATTCATTTATCGGAGGGGAAAATAACAATTATTATGCTCGCTTAAACGGCCAGAAAAGCCTACGTGATTTGTTTTAAATGTATTAGTAAAAAATATTATAACATGCTTTATAACTATTTTAAACTTTTAAATTCATTTCTTATTTACAGGCAGCAAAACTGCTCTGTACGTTAATACATATCTAGCAAGCGAACCTATCTGGATTTCGAGCTAACTGCGTTATAACTTGTATTTTCAAAGCGTGCTTTTGCTGAAAAACCACCAAACAGGGGTTGATTATTTTTCCGTTTTGTCGAAAGATTTGAAGGTTAATATTTCAAAATTTTGAGTTACATTGGAAAATTGCTGAAACACATATCAAGTAATTTTCGATAACCTGTTTTAAAATCCGCAGATCATTAAAATCCATCCATGGAATCATGAGATATCAAGGTCTGTATTATGGTCATTTTCGGACATCAGCGGGACCATATCTCCGAAATATAGGGCCAGTCTGAAAAAAGCTTGGACATGGGTCTAATACCTTTTTAAGGCCTTTCAATCGCGCCTACCTTGGTTCCAATCTCCGTCGAGCATGTTGAGGGTGGGGGGTGCCCTCGTAAGACCTTATAGCAAACTGGACGACTTCGAACGTGGTCGCTGTATCGGGATACATGAAGTTGGGTGGTCCTACCGAGCAACAGGCTAGTACCTGCACCGTACAGACACGGCTGTGCAAAGGTGTTGGCTTCAATGGTTGCAGTGAGGAACTCATCGGTGGAATAAAGGCTCTAGAAGGACAAGGTGCAGGAATGCGAGGCAAAATCGGTTGGTTGTGCGAGAGGTTCGAGCTGACACAACAGCATCATTGTCCGCCATCCAGCGTGCTACAATTTCTTCCATACCACCCGTAGCACCTTCTACCATCACACTACGCTTGGCTGGGACGGAGTTGCGCTCACAGCGGCCTTTAAGGCGTTTGCCTTTAACCCCACACCATCGACAGAGTCGTCTGGAGTGGTGTCATGGCAGATAACCATCGGATCCGTGTGTGGCCAGAGCCAGCGGTCCCAACTACCCTTTGTTTTACACAGGCACACAACCATTACCCCTAGTGTATTGGGTGCTATCTTATGCGACAGCAGGACACCCCTAGTCACCCTGCGTACAACTTTAACAGCTTAACAATAAGCCGGTGATATCCTGTGGCCGTTTGCGTTACCCTTCATGACATGGCCGTTAGGGGCCCACTTTCCAGCAAGGTTGATAATATCAGGCCCAATACGGCTCGCATATCTATGAGCTGCCTCCGTACTGTTGATACTCTTCCTTGGCCAGCAAGGTCACCAGACCTTTCGCCAATCGAACATGTATGGGACATGGTAGGCCGCCAGATTAGGTCACTGCGATATATCGCAGGTCTAGAGTAATAAGTGAGAAGTGCCTGGCAGAATGTATCGCAGGGTGACATAACGAATAGTTATCACTCCTTACCTAGACACACAGAAGCATATATCGCCGCCAGGAAGGGTTTCACCAACTATTGATTTGAACATTCAGTATCAAATTCCTAGCCACTGATGGGTCCTACGGCCCTGAATATTTTTATCATTTCCTTACCTGCGTATGTGCTGGATATATATTTAATTTTAATAAAAACAAATTAATTTTTCTTGGAGCTTTTTGTTTTTTTGCAATAGAGTATATCATAATTATGCATCTCTTCAGTGAGATCATACGAAACATTTTATAACTAAAATGTATTTGCAATACGTTGTAATACTTTTATGAACCTATCATTTCGTGGCATAAGATAATCATTTTACGCCATTTGATGATTATTCTATTGTACTGATTAACTTCCATCCAACAAAGATAAGTTATCCAATTATTGAAATGGATAGACTTAGTTTTTCATCCAGTGAAATGAATGAGCGAAGGATACAGCAATAGATGAGACTGAACGCTGTGGATGGTTACTTTATCCCATTAGTAAATAATGCCGCTCCATCTTTTGATTAATATTTTTTTTTCATCCCGTATTCATAAATCCCGGTAATCATCGTATTTTTTGGTGTTCTATGTACAAAAATAAGAACGCATATTTTATATTTAAATTACATTAACCATGGAAAGGTTTGTTACAATACTTTCAAGTGTTTTTCATATTCCGAAAAATATTAAAATCTATTTCAAAACTTTTGAAAACTGGGAGAAATACACAAATATTCGTATTCTTTTGCATTACTAGTAAAATTCTACGGATAGGACTTCGGTTACTTTTAAACTTGAAGTAAAAAATTCTGGTCGAATTTTTTAACGTACCGAGATTAATTATGATAATAAGTAATATACTTATAATATGTCATTCGTAGTCAAAAGATATATATTGTTACATTTAAAACATTGCACCAATTTAAATTTAGGTCCCAATGCCCAATTTTACATTCCATTTAGCCCGTATTGTCTAAAGTTTTTTCGCATTTGTTATATCTAACAATTTGTTACATGCCATTTGTAAGTGAGTGCAGTATTTAATATAACCCACAAACTAAGATGCGCTTACATATGCATGCACAACCAATCTTCCTCAGAATCAAACCATTGCTACAGAAAAATCTATTTTAGCATTTCTGCTGATATGCCGGACATGCATAGGGTTTCATTAATAGTTTTTGATGCTATTAATCACAACGGACTTCTTTTCAAACTTAAATTGTAGCATCTGCATCCTTCTCAACACCCTTTTCAGAAACTACTTGACAAACAGAGAATAATTTGTGCACACGTGTGACTGCCGCTCTTCATTACGTCATATACCCTGTGTTATTCCACAGGGATCGATCTTGGGGTCTCTACTATTCAACTTCTACATTAATGATACCTTCTATCTGCCAACTCCTCACCAACCTATCAGTTTTACTGACGGAATTAGTATCTTCTTTAAAAGCACTGAAATCAACGCACTAATCTTTTTGGTTAATATTATCAAGTATTTTACTAACTTCTTTGAAAGTAACTATCTAACACTCAATACATCAAAGACTAAGTGTCTTCTTTTTGCCAATATAAAAATATAGATCTTAACCAATTTAATCTCAGTATAAATAATATAATGATTTCAATTTCACAAAATATAAACTTTCTTTGTGTAACTCTTCAATCCAACCTTAAATAGGATACTCAGGTTGGCAATATCTGTAAAAAATTAGTAGAAATATTCGAGTGATTCGAAACATCAGATACTACTTACCGTCTCAATTCTTCTTGAATTTTACTACTCTATGATTTTTTTTCTTTCCCTTACTATTGCCTTCAAATATGAGGGAAACACTTCCATGTCTAATCTCATTAGACTTACCAGACTGCAAAAAAGATTCCTCCTCCCCCTAAATTATCGAACTCATTCTTTCAGAACTACTGGATTAGCTTACAAACAATATCTATATTATTAATCGAAAAATTATTTACATACAAAACTTCCACCTTCATGTTTAACACTATACGAAATGGCACTCATTCTAATCTCATTTCATTACACTCTCATATGCACTTTACAAGAAATCTCAAGGATCTAATAGCACCAGAGTATGCACGAACGAAACTTGGACTCTCGCTCATCTGTTGCTTTGGCCCTAGGGTGTGGGATCTTCTTCCTAACTCACTTAAATCTATTTATTCTTTTGCTCAATATAAAAAACTCATCCGCAGACATCTATTGGATAGAGAATTATAATATCACTACATCTTTCTCTATTTATACCTTCCATACTTTTGCTAAACAACCAAGTCTTTTATCTTATTGTATTTAGTTATTTATTGCTTCCACCTATTATATCCAATCCTGGGCAGCGGGGGCTTTGTCAGACCCTAAAGTCTTTACCCTTTGCTGCATGGACGGATTAGCCTACCTGAAAAATTTTAAATAATTATCACATTATGAGAAAATTTTGAATCCGTCTGAAGAAAGTTTGACTTGATGTGGTTTGATTTAATAATAAAAAAGCATAATATTTTCAATGGAGAACAATAGAAAGAAAAAAAATCGCCAAAAAGAAGCAACAAAAAATCTGATACAGAATTATCTAAAACAATTGCATATTTTAGAAGCAATAATTTAGAACGCATTTTAATCTGTCATTCTATATAAGTTAAATAACATCGCAATAATTCCAAACTTTGATGAATAATGAGCTTAAAAAAGATATGTAGCCTATAATATATTGTTGAATTGAATTTTCAAAGATTGTCTGTTCGAATTTTAAAAATTAATCTCAGAGCATTTGGTTATCTTCTCATTTAAAAAATCCAGGATTTGTGAGCTTTTACTTTTAATATTATTTTTAACTTCAGGAAACAAATCTGAAAATTATGGTTCAAAAGCTCATTTAGAAATGATGCTATAAAATTAGTTTAGGCAGAAAAATTTAAGGATTTTGTATTCTATTTCGTTGAATATCTTGAAATATAATCAGCTTAATTATGAAAATAGCACGCAATAAATTTATCCTATTTGACGCTCGAAGAAAAGTAAAAAATCGTCAAAGGCTGTGTCATGGCAATTTACTATCACTTCATTTCTCCCTCGTCAAAATGGCACTTTTCTATAGGATAAACTGTGACATATAGCACTGTGATAAATGATATATGATACTGTTATAAATGATATATGATACTGTTATAAATGATATATGATACTGTTATAAATGATATATGATACTGTTATAAATGATATATGATATTGTTATAAATGATATATGATACTGTTATAAATGATATATGATACTGTTATAAATGATGTATGATACTGTTATAAATGATATATGATACTGTTATAAATGATATATGATACTGTTATAAATGATATATGATACTGTTATAAATGATATATGATACTGTTATAAATGATATATAATACTCTGATGATATATGATACTGTGATAACTGTGATACATGATACTGTGATAACTGTGATATATGATACTGTGATAACTGTGATATATGATACTGTGATATATTATACTGTGATAACTGATTTATGATAGTTTAATATGATATGTGACACGGGATTATATATGGTAACTACATAAAAATAACATACGCGAGGTCACGACATGCTTCTATCTAGGATATATTTCCCTTGGAGTGTTTGTAAAGGACCGTCAACTTTGCATTTGGTTGATGTCGAGGTAATTATGGTCATCGTAAATGGAGCATAGCTTTAAACAAAATGCGCAGAATATTATTTTATGTGCACTAAAGAATATAAATATTTTATGATGTATAACTAAATCGGGCTTTTAATCTGTTCGAAAACACGATTCGAAGATAAAATGCAACAAGAATGAGGAGCATAAATCTGGAAAGACTAAGCAAAAAAATTTCCTTCGAAATATATCAGAAATGGAAAAGCGAAATTGCGACAAATAAAACAAGAATATCTGATCTGGCTACTATTGACCCCAGCAGCGATAGACAACAGAGATAAAACAATGAAATGAGTGAAAGAAATCAAAATATTCTTTACGTAAATATCTACAC
>QLNU02003225.1:41658762-41673525 GCA_006491805.2 Dysdera silvatica | reverse complement strand
CCGTTTCTACCATTAAGCTAGAATAGGCGACCACCTGGGACGGAAAAATGGCGGAAATTTTTTAATTTAAATCATACAAAGAAACAATTGAGCAAATGAGAAGAACAAATAAAACAGAGGAAAAATTAAAACATCGAATTGTTTTCAAAAGCATACCTAACAATTATTTAATTTGTCTTTGCTTTAGCGAATGTAAACATTTTTTATGTGTTTCGTTGTTTAATTTTGCATACAAGTCCTTTTATATCTAAGACACTTAAGCCTTCTAGCTCTGATAATACAACGTTGTGTTTTAAAATATTACTCCGTCAATATTACAATTTTCAAAAATATAAAATGTTGAAATTAAACAATTATAACATATAGCAATTGTTTTACTATTCACAATAACTAATATTACAAAATAACTAAGATCAAAAAGTGATAGTAGTAAAAGGGTGGGGGCGGCCTTTTTCAATTCTCGTCTGGGGCGGCAAAACACCTAGAAAGGACTTTTATCAAAGTTAAGTTTGAAGTTAACAAAATCTCGTTATTATTCGGTCAAGAACATATTCAAGAAAATAATGGGAAAATTCAGCATTATACCACTTCAGATTTAAAATTATATAGTGACCTATAAATGACGCACTATTTTGCACTATGGAGGAATAAAAACAGCAAATAGAAGGAAGCTGATCCCCTTTGAAGCCAGAATTCTTAAAAAAAAAAAACTCGTTGAAGGTACGCCTGATCGAATCTGTAAAACTATTCCAAGTAACGGATACAATGAAATAAAAAAGGCAAAATATACAAGTTCCACATATTTTTGGGATAGCATTTGTTTTTTCGTTTTTTCGCAAAATATGTATGAGTGTTAAATTATATTTAAATATTTCATCATATATGTCTTTTGATTTACTGTATGCATAAAAGAGTTGGCATTCGTTTCTCTGTGTACTTCGTCTGATATTCCAAAAAATGCTCCTCTATAAACTTAAGGGGCAGACTATATATTATGCAGATTGAATGTACACATATTGTGCTTTTATTTAATGTTGCCTGCTGTACTAATTGAATATATACTATTAACGAATTAAATGTATATATGTATGTTTAAATAGTAATAATAGAAATAATTACATATTGCCGCAAACACAGGATAGTTGCAGCGATAAAATTACTACTATCCTTGAAAATATTTTCTTGCTTCCTATATGAATTCCAACATTTTGACAAAAATTAAATTAAAAAGCAAAGGTTATTTTATAACATTCCTTATCTTTATCTTAGATGACATTATATGATGTTGTTACTCTTATGCTCATTTCACTAAAACGAAAGTGACGAGTCGTTTATACAACGCATCAAGATTAACTAAAATTAGTTGTCGCATGAATTGTGTTTTCAACAATTTCCGTTTATGCGAAAATAATCTCTTTGTAATCCCTTTCCGTTCTGTGAACAACATAAACGTATTTTTACTTTCCAAAAACACGAAAGCGGCTTAACAAGTTTTATCACAACTGTAATCTTAAAAAAAAACCTCGTAGCATATTTTAATCCGGCTAAAAATTATAATTCAAACTTCTGAAGCAATCAGGAATTATTTTTATATATTTAGAAATTAATATTAAACTGATTCTTTAGGAAAATTTAGATAAAACGTACGATTTCCATCTAAAAATCTCGCTACCAAATCCGCTTATACAGATAATTTTCTACACAGGATTATTTTTTCGATTTTAAGATTTCATAGTGATATCTTCCTCGAGATATGGTCGTCGCATTAATGATATGTAATATCTAGCGCTAGATACCTTTAAAATCAAATATCTGCGTGAATGCCCTTTTACGTACATAAATGTTAATTCTTCTCATCAAATCAGTGAACAGGACTTATAATCACGGACGCCAAGTACCCCTTTTAATCACGTGAATGCAGCTGGCTGGACATTGAAACTAATTTTATTTCGCATAATTCAAAATTTGAGTTAATTACTTTGGGCGCTTTCTGCAAAACTTATAGAACGACGAGGTTGGCGATTTATTTTGCATGTTATGCTGCGTTCTACCCATTCTGTTCGTGCATCCTTTCTGTCATATCGAGTGTAATACCAACATAATTAACCGTAGTATATAACTGTATTCTGTCGACCATTGTATCTGAATTTGAAAAGTATTGGACCTTGGATGGGCATACAAAACATCTTCGTAATATTTAAGGATAAATGCAACCGAAAGAACCAAGACATAACAATATTTTAATTTATGCGGTTTACAAAATTATTTTCGCTATAGGAATTGGCATCACAAATTTTGGGTTAAATTGGTATTGACAAATAATAACTGAATTACAGGGTAATTCATACAAAATGGAACTCTCTCTCACACACTTTTCCATTCAAATGGATAAGATTAACTGTACTTATAAAAAGGGCCGTGCTTACGATATTAGGGTCCTTCAAAAATGTTTTAGCCTAATACAACGATATAAAGACGGCCTAGGGTTCATCGCATACCCGTACTCAGGGGAGAAGTACCTTAGGGACTGATTCCCCTGAAACTAAATTTGTAATGAGACCGCAAAATCACGTATACATGTTTACTTGCAAAATTTGTAGAAAGAGGGGGGGGGGATCCTCTTAAATCTTAAATAATTATCAAAATTCTGACAAGAAGATTTCATATTATAGACCACTAATGTGAGAATACTTCGAAGAAAAATTACAGTAATCATTTGTTTAAAAAGGAGGACATTATGTAAAATTAAATTTTGATAGCAAAACTACAAGCAAAAATTTTCAATGACGTCTGAAGGTAAAATTTTTATTTTCTCGTTTATTTCTGTACGATGTATTTACATTTTTTTTTCTTTACCATAAAAGTGGCTCATTTCTATTTAACGTTATTTTGTAAAATTTTTTGACCCCCCCTCCCGAAATTAAACTCTGGCTACGGTCTTGGTTTAACATTACAAAATAAAGTTCTTCACTGGTACAAATGCGAAAGATAAAGAGAAGGAAATGAAGTTAAAAATAGGAGACTACAATTAATCAATTAAAATGCTAATTATTATAATTTTAACAAATTAATGAAAAGCTAACTCAAGTGAATATAGCCACTTTTGTTATACCATTACATCTTACACAGTAATTTTTTAGCCTTTTGTGTAGCAAAATCATCCATCAAATTTAAAAAATCTAAAGACAACGACGTCATTTTTAATTAAAACAAGAGCTAAAGTGTTTATTGCTTGTATTGTTGTTGGTATGGAAATCAGTCATCGGAATAGATCATATACATGTTTTGTTAAGTTTCAATTTAAAGAATGAATTGAGAAATCTGCTGAGGCTACGGTAATATAGATCGTCAGTAAAATTCTGAGAGTAATCGCCACTTTTGGTAAAGCTTCCTGGAAATCATTTTCAAAATAAGTACTTAAGAATGATCAGGGTTTCCAGAATCGATCAAATATGAACTTTCAATTTTGTGTACATCTAACCCATTCAAGTCGTCTGAAGAAATGGCCAGCTGCTTACAGCAGTTCAATATTTTCTCTTTTATATATATTTTCTTATATATACATTTTCTTATTATATACTTTCTCTTTATATCTTCCCATCTTTTTAACTGCGGAATATTAAAAACAATCCAAACGTCATGATAAAGTTTTGACATTCGAAATTTATTTGACCACCATTTAGAAGCTGCATAAGCATCATGTGAAATATGACATCATACACAAAAGGTCAATTGACCAAATACTCCACCGAAGGTATGGATGGATATGTATAAAAGGGTCGCTACAAGAGAAAGTATACAAATGCTGTTAAAAACTGATTTCTTGGGACTTACGCTACACATTTTCAGCGGCCCTGGGCGGCCTCCCGGCTTGCCCCATCTGCAAACATTCATAAACTACCTAAGCATTATACTAGATGTTCGTAGAAGTTCGATATAGACCAATACTAAACTAGAAGTTCATGTAAACTTTAAAAATTCATAAAAAAAAAGTAAAAGTCATCTCATTGAAGTGCAGTCTGCGCAATAAATAGGGTCTAGATTTTTTTTTTTTATAAAATAAAATTTTTTAATTTAATCTCACCGATGATGCTGTTTAGACATTTGTAAGGAAATGAGAATTATAACTGTATATTCAATTTGTGCATGATATCAACAATTATTAAACATGACTTCTACCTCAATGCGTTACCTAATTCAACTGTGTGACAATACCCATAATTGTGGAGTACAGAGGACCCAGATGGATGGAACTCGCCTCACGTTGAATGGCCTTTATCGGTTTCGTTAAGGTTGAAGGGCATGGTTGTGGGTTATTCAAAAGGTTTGGACTTTACCAATCAGAAATCAACTGATGTCGAATCTCAGACAAAGGAATTCATAGGACCTTATAGCTCCTATTGGTAAATCTAATTTCATCAGAGGTGCCGATTAAAAATATTTTTACTGGAATTATTATGTGGGTTGGAGCTCCATACCGCGTAACTGCTGAGCAAGCTTTTGTGAGAATGAAACGTCATGCCTACTGTAGTATTTATCACAACTGATATATACTACATTATAGACAATATGAGATACTATATATAGTTTAAACCTCAATTCCAGTGAAGACATTTCTGATCAATACTTTCTGTGAAAATAAGTTTATCAGTTGACACCACACAATCCCATGGCTTCATCGGGCTGATTTGCCACCAGTTGATTTCAGATTGTTTCAGGCCCTTCTCAGCATTATCGAACTGAAAATGCTTATTCAGCGCAAGAAGAGTTGCATCCATCTATATCACTTTACAATTGTAATCACTCATCTGAATTATGCCATACTTTGTGGCGGAGGTCTTGTCGAATATTTGCTTATGCAGTACCTAAATTAAACGCACAGTAGTCATTTTTATCGTCTTTCAAATGTCTGAAGTGTCGTCTTTTGAACAGTTTTGAACTAAAATTTTCGTGATATCAAAAAACATTATCACCCAAACAATATTTATCGCGCAAATGGCCTTTCAATGGGATGATTTTTCAATGTTTATGAATTTTTAAAATCCATGTGGACTTTCAGTCGACCCCGTGTTGCGATAAAAATACATAACATAAAACAGAAAAAGGGAAGCGATCTATTGAAATGCGGTTTTCTCTGACAGAATAACTGCAAAAAAAATTTATTGAACCACCTACAATCAATAAAGTTCAGTGTGGGCTTTTTTAATTCCAAGAGGAATGTCTAATCGATAACGAAATTTCTGTAGCTGTTGTTCAACTTTCCGCATATGACAATGGAGGTTACAAGAGCCATAATTTGCTTCTCAGTGCAGTTCCAAACACAATAAATATTAGTATCAGCGTCATGGAGCGTAGTTTAAAGAAAGCTAAGCCTTAAAATATATAAATACACACTAATACAAATAGTAAAGGACAATTAATAAAAAAACAATAATACAAATTTATATTTTGCATAATTCTACGTTAATTTTACGGCTGCTGTTACACACTTATGCTTGATTTCTTCCCATTTTTTTTTCATTAAAAGCGGCATTCAAATAGACCATACTTTTCTTTATTATAATTTTTTACTCTAACAAAGAACTTTTTCGGCACTATTCATAATAGAATAACAATGATTAAAAAATAAAAACATTTCATTTTTTTATTCCAGCACATTAAATACTTTATAAATCTAAATTTCAAATATTTTAAGTAAAAAATGACAGAAATAATGTTTTCAAACTTCTTGAGTTTTTGCTATTTTTTAAGCTTTAATCTTTCGCTTCATTTTCTGGTGTCTTAAAATTTTGCGTATTTTATTCTGCTTTTATAATTTTAAAAATTCCTGTAACCTGAAAATAGTTTTGTATATATCGGAGGATTAACAAATTTCAGATAATTTTTGTATTTTTTAACTCACAAAATTTTCTCGTATTATTAAATGTCTGATGTTGTATTAAACAGAGCGGTGCATTGAAAACAAAACAAAAGAGTTCCAGGATAGTTGAAATAGACTTTTTAAATAATTCTAAACCGCGTGGATTTTATTTTCAAAGGAGGAGGAGGAGGAGGAAGTTCAGAATTATCGTGGAATAATTCTTTTGCTCAACCCCTCTCCCCGTGGCAACCCTAATTTTAAAATTTCAAATAGCAACCCGTACCTGGTGATAAAAATTAATCTTAAAATTAATTTTAAATAAAAAAATGCTATTTTCGTATGGAATAAAATTTAAATTGCCTCGTATATTCGTGAGAAAATACATAAGAGAATAGAAAACAATATAAATCATCTTTTGAATAATATTAATGAATTTACAACAAGCGAAAAATCAAACAAAACATGCTTTTAGCATTCGTTTAGATTCCCAGTTTGAATTTTCGAATTTCTTCAGTCAATTAGCACATTCACACTTCAAAATTTAAAGCATGTTCTCGTGTAAAAAGCTCTTTTTTCGTTTATAATGGGTGGCGTTGCAATGGTGCCTTGCTGCGTCTCACTTGTTCTACAAATGCTATAGTTTAATTTAGGTGATTTCTTGAGAATGCACAAGGCAATTTCAATTCTTTTTCATACAGCAATAGAAATGATACATCATAAGGTAGGTGGTGTTATTTGAAATTTCAAAGTTATGGTGGCTGATGCGGGAGGAGGAATTGAGCAAAAGAATTATTCCACGATATTTTTTAACTTCCCTCTCGAAAATAAAATCGACATGTCTCAACATTTTTTCAAAATTAATTTTAACAACTCAAAAACCTGTCTGTTTTGTTTTCAGTACTCTGCTTTATATACTCCATATTTAATATTTTTAAACACCTAAAAGTTTGAAATTTTGGTCCATTTTTTCTTCAAATTCTAACGTCGATATTTTTTCTTCTAGTTCTTGATGCTCTTCAAGTACTTTAAAAATTTACGTATTTGCTGATTTACTTTCACGGTTTTAATATTCTATTTAATGCACTTCAAAATTTACTTTAAGTTCTCACCTACTTTCCAAATTTCTAAAAGTGCTTTCACAAAAGGACATAACTAAATGTATTGGATTCTTGCTTTTATAAACCTCCAATTCATCAATTGTATATGTTTACGAACTATAGCTTTGATCTTGAAAATTAGCCTATAGCTCTACTAGTAATTCCAATTCACGAACTTTCAATTTTACGAATTTTGGGAGTCCATGTGAGTTTGTAATACCAAGAATCGACTATATTTATATTGGAAAATAGTTTTATCCTTTATATCAACTTTCATTAAAAAATTACACTCAAAACCATATCACTATCCAGATCAAATTCTTAAAAAAATGCCGAATTTTCTCCAAGTGAAATCTGAATAAAGTTTCCATTTTCTTTTATCCAATTATAATGACGAACAGTGGATTCGCATTTTCACGACCCTCCAAATGACGAACAATATATTTTTAAAAACTGTTTCGATGGCCTCGAAAAGTATTCCATACAAGGAATAGTAATTCCCGTTTTCGTACTTTTGATTTTACGAGCTTTTTATACTTTTGGGGATTCGTACGATTTTGTAATATCGAGGGTCCACTATAATTGTAAACTTTCTGAAAGTTTTGTATTTTAAAGTAATCTACTGACAGAAAAAATGAAACTGAAAAAATTTATCCCAAATCCTGGGTTTTATTCGAAAAAAGGGGAAAACAGAAAAATTTCAGGCAAACCTAATCCCTACCTTTTAGGTTTTCCTCTTTTTGGTAAAGCGAAATTTCGAAACGTCTATTTGGGAAAAGCGCTGAAAGCAAAGGCAGATAGCCTCGGATTTTATCTTCATAGCATGAAATGTCAGTTGTTGATGCAAATCTGTTTGAAAATATAGAAAGGGTCTAATGTGTGAAAAAAACTTATAATGCATTATTTATCGTATCATTTCTTGCGCGACTACGCTGGGCCAGAGCAAAAAAATGGAAAAAGTGGAAGACTCTAGTGTTTCTCCCATCCTCACCTTTTCTTACTGCCTTTTATAGAAAGCGGTGACCATGCATTTTTATTTCATACTTTCATAAGCATCGTCATATAAGACTCAGGAGAGGGAACCCCAGCACCATAGGCGTAATTTGGAAGTTTAAACTGGGAGAGGCAAAAACTTGTGTGTGAGCATATATTATATATATATATGTATAAACCCCCAAGACTAAAAATGTAATTTTGCCCATGCTCTAAAATACTGGAGGGACACATTCACTCCCAAAAACAATTATGCCCATGCTTGCACCGTCCTTTTTACATAAACTTGGGGGCACAATCTGAGGTGGAAAACTTTTTTCGCCATCTTGGGAAAAATAGTTGATTTTAAGACTGCTAGAACCTTATAAATCGCCAATGGTCAGTGACAACTCGCCATTTTGCTTCAACAATGGTTTGAGATGTAAATTGTAGTTCTCATTTTCTGTCAGAGGATTATTCTCAATGATTTTATGCTAACTAATTGCCTCGTGAGTTTTCTGCTGTGATTTGAAGGATATAATGCTTCGTATTTTCGGTGTTATCCAAACAACAACCTTTTACCGGTCTTTGAAAAATTACGTCTCCATGACGCCAAACTTTCCAGTTGTAAACGTTATAGCAGAAGGGTGGAATGGTAGTGTATACTATCGTAGGATCAGAGAAGAGTTACACTTTTTCTTTTAAAGAATCATGGGAAAGTTACGTATTATCGCGAAATGGCAGCGATAATGCTGATTGTAAGCACACAAAAAATCAAAAAAACTGGGGGCATGTGCCTCCCTTGAGCCCGCCAAATTACGTCTATGTCCAGCGCTGCAGCACAGGCCTAAATAAAATTCGTTGTCACAAGTGTTAGATAATTACTGAAAACTGAAAAAAGAATCAAACAACAATATCAATCAACGTTTATTGGCGTAGTGATACCAACGCCGATGTTATGGCGTGATTAGATGGTGAAACGTTCGAAAGAAAATAAATATTTCTGCCTTCGGTGGGACCTGAACCCACGACCTTCCACTTGCCGGGCGGAGGCTCTACCCACTGAGCCCGGCAAGTGGAAGGTCGGGGGTTAAGGTCCCACCGAACGGAGAAATATTTATTTTCTTTCGAACGTTTCACCATCTAATCACGCCATAACATCGGCGCTGGTATCACTACGCCAATAAACGTTGATTTATATTATTGTTTAATTTAATCTAAAATTTTAATATTGTTTGATTTAATAAAGAAGGGTTCAAAGAAGCATGACGCATGCGCAAAAGTGAACGTTTTGCAATAAATAGAGTTTGCTTTTTGTAATATCATTCTGTTTGTATTATTATACGTTTGACTTTTCTTTGACAATTAGAGTAAGATTAATCTCTAATAGCGAATAGAGAGATATTACACATTCTTCTTGTCGTTTCTGTTATTATGTGTGTGTAAAAATATACTCTTTCCAATATTTTTGCATTTAGAAAAAATACAAAAATGTTTCGTTCAAAAATACACGCAAGTGGCTTAGTTAGCCAATTTGGTAAAATTGTAAACAAAAATCAAGTTTAATTATTTTGCGTTCAAAGAAACATCTTCCGGATGACGTGATGTCTGAGCAGTATTTTCCTCAATATACTATTATCCATGTTCTTATACAATACGCAACCTAAAGCTTAACATTGTTACATCCAGATATCCTTTTGGCGCAGTATAGCCCAGATGCTCTTGCGCCATAAAAAAGCCAAACAATCAATCAATCAATCAAACCAGATATCCTTATGAATGCTCTTTCATGCATGAGGATGCAAATTTAGTTCATATAAACGGTGAATGGCATTTCTAATCTCGGCTTCAAAGCGTCTTGTTTAATGACGTGAATGCGTCTATTTAATCGTCGGAACTCATCTCCTATCGGCGAAATATAAAATTTCAGCTGATTAATATATCTGCTATTGAACCTAAACAACGAGGTTAGATGAGTTATTTTGCAGGCTAGTGTATGTCGCTTGCTTTCTTTAGGTACCCTCTTTCTTGTATAACATCCACATATTAATCAGCGGCGAAATATGGGCCATTTCGTTGAGTGATTTTAAAAAGTGGAAGGGATAAGAAAGCTCACTCATGTATTTTTGTAATATTTAAGGATGAATGCAACTGACAGTACTAAAATGTAGCAAAATTTAAAATTTTTCTCTAAATGGCAAGTTGTACTCGAAGTAGAATTCATGGGACAAAAATTTTTAATTGTACTATAAATGGCATTGATACGACGAAAACTGTTGGTTATATTATAAATAACAATCATACGACGATATAAGGAATAAGAAAGCTCATTCATATACCTTTCTAATGTTTATAGATGAATGCAACTGAAAGTACAAAAATGTACTAAATATAAAATTTCGCTCTAAATAGCAAGGTTGACTCTGAATGCACTCTAGAACAAAAAAAATTGATGCACAAAGAAGGAATGATCTAATTGCGATAAAAATTGGTGGATGTGAAGAACATACATAGAAAAAGAAATATTTAAAATTTCAGAACAATTGAATGATTTATTGCAGAGTTTGACCGTTACAAAAGGAGGAAGTCAATAAGGCGTTGGCCCACCTCTGGCCTGGATGCAAGCTGTCACCCGGCGTGGCATAGACTGATAAAGATCCCGGATGGTGTCCTGCGAAATTTCTTGCCAAATTGTCTCCAACTGTCGGGCTAAATCGTCAACATTCCGGGATGGTTGCAATCGCCTTCCCATAGGGTCCCAAATGTGCTCTATAGGAGAGAGAGGTCAGGAGATCTAGCTTGCCAAGGAAGTGTTGGGCAAGCTTGAAGACAATTCATAGCAACACGTGCCGTGTGCGGCCGGTCATTGTCTTGTTGAAACGTAAGTCCAGGGTGTCGCAAAAGGAACGGTAACACAACCGGTCGTAGAATGTCGTCTACGTACCGCTGTGCTGTAAATGTGCCAGAAATTACCAGCAAAGGGGTCCGGTATCAAAGGAGATGGCACCCCCTGACCATAATGACCTGTTGTGGGCATGTGTGGCGTGCAATAGTAAGGGCAGGATCCCCACGCTGCCCTGGACGTCTCCAGACACGTCTGCGGTTGTCGTCAGGACACAGTTGGAAACGGGACTCGTCACTAAAGACTATACGTCCCCAGTCAGCGCAGTTCCAAGTTGATCGAGCCCGGCACCACTGTAATCGGACTTGACGGTGTAAAGGCATGAGAGGTAAGCGACGTAACGGTCGGCGCGAGCATAAATTCCGCTCTCTCATTCGTCTGTAGAGGGTCATGTTGGACACGTATACTGGCAACACGTTGGATAGTTGATAACGACGAATCCGGTGCTGTGACAGCTGCTCTGACAATTGCTCTGTCTTCCCGCTCTGTTGTGGCCCTAGGTCGACCGCTGCCGTCCCGACGCTGACATCTGCCGTTGTTGACCCACTCTTGCCAGCACCGTCCAATCGCCGCATCGCTTCGACCCACATGTCCAGCGATTCTTCGATTCGTCCAACCAGCCTCTTTCAATCCGATAGCACGACCTCTTTCAAACTCTGACATATGCTCGTAATGAGCACGAATCTTTCGGCGAGGCATTGTTACAGTCGACGTAAGATATCCGCAGTCAAAATGCAACAGAAATTTTGACCACATATTGAAAATCGCTCCTTATATACACCTGCTGAATGCGCTGGAGTTCCCGCTATTCATTCATTGGACACCAAATTTTAATCATTTGCATGCTCGTTCAAAATGTCTTTGAATACGAAATTCCATTACAGTCGGACAACTCCTCCTTAGTGAGTCGATTTTTTTATTGAGTGTAGCAGTCAGACGACAAAAACTTTTGGTTAACTGTAAATAATATTCATACGACGATATAAGGAGTGACGGAGATCGCTCATATACCTTTGTAATATTTTAAGGTGAATGCAACTAAAAGTACAGAAATGTACAAAATTGTAAAATTGTGCTCAAAATAACAAGTTATACTCTAAATAGCATTCATACGAAAAATATTGTTAGTCGTACTCTGAAAAGTATTCATATGACGTAAACTGGCAAGACACATTTCACAGATGAGACTAGTGTCAACAAATCGCAATTTGAATTCAGAGTTGATTCATTTAAACTGCTTAAATTTTTTTTACTTTCATTAAAATTTCAATTTGTCATTTAAATTTTATGTAAAAGCCCCCTGACTTTTCCATTAGAGTAAATGTAGACTAGAGATATATGCGTTTGCAGAAAGTTCATAAGGAGGTTATAGGCTCAATGTGGGAATCACGGTGTTACAAGTCCATATGTTATACATGTCTACAAGTCTTATGTTATACATGCAAAATTTCATGGCAAGGGTTTTATAACCCCATCAACGACCCCTGCTTATGCCAGTGATATATGCAGAAAGTATATAAGGGGTCACGGGTGGGATTACAATGGAAATTACAGAGCTACTATTTAACATATTAATTTTCATATATACAAAACTGCGTCGCAATGAAAGTTACAAACATCCATCAACACCCCACCCCTGTCTGCGTAAGCTAGTGATGAAAAATAAGAGAACGCATGAACTACTTTCGTATCATTAAAAAAAAGATAAACAATTTGATAATTCTTTTTTTCGTTTCTACAAATTCGTATAATAATTGTGTATTTTATGAACCTACTTTTTTAATATTTTTAAAAATAAGTAAATTTCCTAAATATTGATTTTTGTTTTTTTACTTTCTGAGTTTTCGATCTTTTGCCTCGTCCTCCTGTATTCTAAAACTTTGCATACTTAGTATTTGCATTTTTATAAAGTTTAGTTCTCTTTTTTCTAAAAGTTCCAATGTTTACCAGATATACACATTTCACATAGCTTTTATGTCCATCATACCAGAAAATTTTGTAAACACGAAGCTACATTACCAAAGTTTCATATTTTACAACATTCTCAGTATTTTGTTTCTCAGGATTTTCGTGTTTCTCAGCATTTTTCTAAATACGAAACTACATTACCAAATTTTTATATTTCACTATGTTCTCAGCCAGGGGTAAATTTAGGGGTGGGGTCTATAGCCCTCCCCCTTGGATAAAAATTTAACATTGGAATGATACAAGGTCCAATGAGTTATTTCCAAGAATCAAGTCGTTAATCACCCCCCTTGAATGACCTCTAAACCCGCCCCTGTTCTAAGCATTTTGTTTTAAATCCTCTGATGTCTTAATATTTCATGCACTTTTACGGTGTGTAAATTTTCCTTTATTTGCTTAATTTATGTGTACTTTATTTTGTTTGCATGAAAATTTACTTCACTTTAAAATTCCCAGTTTTTTATTGATGTAAAATTTTGTTTTTCTAGTTCTCTTAAAATAACAAAGCTTCCTTACGATTTTCTCTTTTCTAATTGCTTTTCCAAGAGTGTGAAGTTAAATATCTGTTTTATAAAAATAGTTCCATCTTTTTAACGGATTGTTTAAAAGAAATGAATACATGAAAAAAATACCGTGACGATGAAATATAAGTCCCGGTAGGAACACTTTTCTTCCCATGAAAACTAAAAAAGTTCTCCCCTTTTCTAACATACAATGACAGTTAAATAATTGTCTGCTGTCCGAAAGTTTTGTACTTTAAAATAATCTGCTAAAACAAAAAACTTTAACTGAAAAATCTATCGCAAATCCCGAATTTTATTTGAAAAAGAAAGGAGAGCAAAACCAATTCAGGCAGACATGAGCCCCATCTTTCATGGATTCTTTTCCTTCTGGTAAAGCTAAATTTGCAAAAAGAGAAAAAAAATATCTTTGAAAAGCCCAAAGAGAAAAGTAAGAAAGTCACAGCTTTTATTTTTATGACATGAAATGTCAATTGTTGATGCAAGTCTGTTTAAAGATATAGAAAAGGCTATGGTTCAAGAAAATGGGAAATGCATTATTTCATGCTTCCTACTCGATCAAGCAATGTAAATCTAAAAGTTACGATTTTACCATGGTATTTTTGTCGTAGCAATGGGGTGGAGCAATATTTAGCAGCTCGCTCCCCTGTACTTTTTTTATCTTTAAAGGAAAGCTGTATCCCTTATTTTCATTACAAAATGTCATAGGTCTACGACATTTACATGATACTACATATAGACATGATATTGATGTCTACACCAATATATCATAAGATATGTCTACACCAATATATCGTAAGATATATCTACACCAATATATCATATATCAGACATGATATTGATGTGATATTGATGTCTACACCAATATATCATAAGATATGTCTACATCAATATATCATAAGATATATCTACACCAATATATCATATATCAGACATGATATTGATGTCTACACCAATATACCATAAGATATATCTACACCAATATATCATAAGATATATCTACACCAATATATCATAAGATATATCTACCATACAATATTCTAAAATATATCATAAGAAATAATCTAAGCACCACATATATCCATAAGATATATCTACACCAATATATCATAAGATATATCTACACCCAATATATTCATAAGATATATCTACCCAATATATCATAAGATATATCTACACCAATATATCATAAGAATATATCTACACCAATATATCATAAGGGATATATCTACACCAACATATTCATAAGATATTATCTCACCAACATATCATAAGAATATTTCTTCACCAACATATCAGATAGATATATCTACACCAATATATCATAAGATATGTCTACATCAATATATCATAAGATATATCTACACCAATATATCATATATCAGACATGATATTGATGTCTACACCAATATATCATAAGATACATCTACACCAATATATCATAAG
>QLNU02003225.1:41629582-41658662 GCA_006491805.2 Dysdera silvatica | reverse complement strand
GAAGCTTGCTCCAGCGGCGCATAAAAATAACAATTTCTTCAAGACCTAGAGCATATGGCTCTTCAACAAGATGGTGTAAATTCACAGCTGTGTATAGAAAGAGATATTGGACGGTAATTTAAAATTATAGTCTGATGAAAGCTAGTGGGAAGGAAAAAATATCCTTGTCTTCGACTAACTTCATTTGCTGACAGGAGTATAGACTTCTTCGATTTATTTAGAGTACCTCCAAAAATACATTTTTACTTCTTTTTGAGAAAAATCTTGATTAATGGATTAGTCAGTACGATGCCGATCTTTGAAATAAGCTTTTTAAAAGCTTGCATCGGTCCATTAAAAAATACATTAGCACTTCCATCTGACTTTACTCTTCAAATTTTTTCTCTTTTTTTAACAAAAAAGAAGATATATCAATGTTTTCCTTTTTAACATCAATCCATAACTCTTCAAAGGATAAAAAAAAATGTCATATATAAAAACATCTAGAGACGTTAGGCGCAAAAAATATGACGTGTCACAAACATGCTTCAATTCACGAAATACTTCCATATCGACGCAACTTTTAATTTTAATCTAAGAAAAAAAGATAACTAATTATTATTTTAAAAAATATTATCGGTTTTAATTGAAATCTTTATCTAAAGATTTCTTTGTCTCCTCTCATTATAATTTTATCACCTGATAATAATCATTTAAAAGATAGAAAATAGATGGTGTATGTTAGAATAGTAGCATCTAAATTATTGATGTTATTCCGTTAACACACACCATCTAGGAGTGTATGTGCGTGAGAAGAGTAACATCAATAATTTAAATGTTAATCCCCTAACACGCGCCATCTAAAAGAGTGAAATGATATCTAAATTATTGATAAAGAATTATGGAGTACTAAAGAGATCCAACTTCGTCAACTGTTATATTCCATATATGTTAAAAACATATTTAGTAAGGGTCTAATAAATAATAGTATAATAAGTAATAAAAAGTAATAGTATAAATAATAGTACAATAAGTAATAAATAATAGTCTAATAAGGGATAAATTACTTTATTCTCGGATGACACAAGCGTGATACCAACTTATGAAGATCTAACGAGATAAATTAAAGTGGGCGTTGATGAAATAAAGAACTATCAGAAATGGTTTACTGTTGATCAGATTAAATTATAAAAAGATAAAATTGAAAGTCTGAACTTTCATGTGTCCAAGTATAAATAAAAAGGTAAATATTAACTTGAACATTAAATCAATTACAGTAAACAACAATAAAAAAATTGAGATGATGCCTCAGGTTGAATTTTGGGAAATTTATTTAACTGATAAATTAAATTAGAATGATCATATAAATAATGTGACTAAAAAGTTAAGTAAGATCTTAGGAATATTAAGAATAATAGGTACAGTACTTCTCTTACTGAGAAAATTTGCACTGAGCAGTATTATTCATTTAATACATGGTAATCTTTTATATTTTGCTTGTGTACAAGGTGTTTTTGGAGTATTAAGGAATTTACAGAAGAAAGTAATGAAATTAATCAATAAAAATTAATCAATAAAAGATCAGACTGAAGAAATATAATGTTACCAATTGAGCAAATTCATGAGTATTTTGATCAAGGTGAAGGAAGTTGATTGTACTGACAATGAGCTAAGAAGGGTTAAATTAAATAAAAATGATAGAAATACGTGTTGTAATTACAGTGATTTGATTCTGACAAAATAAGAACGGAAATGGAAAGAAATAGAATTTGCATGAAGGTCCTATACTTTGGAATATATTTTTAGATGAATTAAGAAAAGGAAGTAAAAAGGAAAGGAAAAAAGTAAACTTTGGGGATTATTATTAAGGGATGGATGGTTAATGATTAAATGGGATAATGTGACTGCCTGGTGGTTTCTGATTTTTATTTCTGATTTTTATTATTTTGGTTGGTGTGTTGGTTATGTTTAACGAACTTGAGGTCCCAGGAGTGTTATCTCGTTGTTAGTATTTCCTTGGAACCTTTCTTTGTGTAGTCAATGATGATTTGCTTATTCTGTATATCTGTGTAGCGCTTGCTATCAAATAGTCAGTGGCGTAAGAAAGGGGGCTCACGGGCTTAATCCCCCCCCCCCCATTGGCTGTAAAAATACGTTATTTTCTCTGACTCCGCATCACATTATCGTGTTTAAAACTACTTGAGCTCTCCTTCCAGAATTTTTTAATAGTTACGCTACTGCAAGTACTGCATTGTATATAATTATGACTGCATTTGGAAAGAATAAATATATATATATTACAATTATTTTCTCACCAATTATTATTCTATTAATTCCTTTCAACGTTTATTTATGGCATTCAACGTTTCTTCACTGGATGATCATTTTTGCCGTCCGATTTACATTTATTCCATGCGATATTTATTTCATCCGACGTTATTGGTTTTTTTCCATTGGGACCATAAGAGATCAAAACAACGCCAATGATAATCCTATCCCTATCCAAAGGCGCATTCCTTCCTCCCTCTACACACCATGTGATCAAGTCATACCATTCATCGAAGACTAACAGAAGCAGAACTTAATTCCTGACCTCCCTTAGAACATCTACCACTGATCGTCAAACACAGGCCTCATCGCCTGGAGTTGGGGTCTTCCAGAAATCATAGACATTACCTAATTGGAGTCGTGTTGTATTCAGCAACGAATCTGCGTGATATCGATATATAAAGGAGGTATGGTCATCGTTTCAATCCTACATCTGTGGTAAAGTAACACAGGGCCATCATAATTTAGGTTACGGTTCGTAAGGAGCCATTTCCCATAGCAGACGATCTCCCTCCAGTTTTTCTACAGAGTACTTTGGCAACATGCCTGTACATTAGCAATGCTATGCAGCCATTTTTATTTCCTATGTTGCTATGCTTTCTAGTGTCTATTTACTAGCATAACAAGGCCTCACAGAACGATACTGTCCCAGCTATGTCCGCGTGTGGTTCACACGCATCTCCGATTGCCAACCAAACTCATAAACATGTCGCCAGTCGTGCATGTTTAGGACATTCTGAGAAAGCAGATAGAGTAATTGCGAATTGAAAGCCAACTATTGCATAAAATTAGCAGAATCTGTCCCAGGGCACTATTAGATTTTCTTTCGATTTCATGTCGCATCGTTTGCCAGTTTGTATCACTGCCAAAGGAGAATATACTTACATAATAATAAATGATCATTATGTTGGCATTACTCTTTAATAAACCGTCTTCATCATGTTTTTATCTTTGCATAACCATACCGCGGGTAAATAAACTTTATAGCAATAAAACACTTTGTTCGGAGGTGTTTATTGCCATTTTTCAACAAAATGTGAAATTATATGCAATTATAAAATATGACGATATACAGTTTGGGTTAAATTTGTGGTGCAAGGACGGCTAAGGTTATTCTGCATAGGGACTTTTAGCTTTCCTGGCAATCCGAATCTCTGTTGACAAAGAAACCAATCCATGACTACAACCGAAGAACTATGACAGAAGACCCATGGCGGAAAACAGAACTATTGAGGACGACTTATGACTGTGCGCAAGAACGGTAAGCGTTCTACGGTTTCAGTGACATCGAACCAGAGTTTGTTGCACGATAGAAGAGCGTGTCACCCCTATCGCATCATAAGGTTATTTAATGATATATGATGTGGATAAAATCGAAACACAAGTTGAAAAAATTTTAATCTTCCGATTGCAGACGGGAGTTTGAAATCGCATAGAAATACTGCATCCGTCATATAACAGCTGTGTTCTTGTTTTATAAATGACACCTATGACGACACTCCTTTTTATTCAGCGTGATTTTGTCACAGAAGATATGAAGTGCGGTTCGTAATTAAAAATAGTTATATATCATGACCAACGCTTGCCCTTTAGTGAAATTTTTAACTTAAGTTAAAGAAAAAGTCTAAAGGATCAAGGTCTGGAGAATAAGGCTGCTGAGGAACGAGTGTTGTGTGTTGCAGAACGTTATAAATCAATATTAACACATTAGCGAATGCATTATTGTAACGGAAAATATAGGATTTCTTTCTCCAGGCCATCTCCTTCGAGGACTTGCACGCGTTCGCTAAAGAGCATCACAATAAATTTTTTGTTCGCTGTTTATTACTAGTATTACATCAAAATTTTTAAACGTTAAAACTAACACTACTAATTTACTCGTTGCTATAAACTTTAATAGTTAACAAGTTTTAGTGAAAGATTTTCTGGAAGTAAAGCAAAATTTAACGTTCCCATACTGCTCATGTTTATTATTATTCATTTTCAGGAAAACACGTGCCACAACTTCCACGCGCTTAAAATTAAATCTCATTGAACAAAGAATTAATAAGAAAAAGCGTTGTTGGTCTAGTTAGTTGTATGGTTGGTTGGTTGATTGATTGATTGATTGGTTGGTTGGTCGGCTGTATGATTATGGCGAAAAGACAAAAATAGTCATTATGCGTCAAGAAGGGCGGGACCGCAATAGTACGTTTATGACACAAAGGTAACAAGGGTCATTCTGCGCCGAACAAGGTAAAGGAGATATACAAGGTGGTTAGTAAAGTCCTTATACACGCAGATAACTGTCTAACGGAGAGAGCTATATGTATGAACGTGATGTGTAGGTATAGTAAAGTGACTATGCGCTACAAGATGAGACTGCGTGCAGCGCCCCTAGCGGAAAAATCCAGAACTTAATGCTGCTATCTCAAAGTCTATTCCAGATAACGAAAAAAGTCAATTACAAAGTTGTTAAGCACCAGCTAATTAGTACGAAACGACTTTTTTTCCATCACCTTAATCGGGCAAAAATCGTGATTTAGGAAGTTAAAGAAGTACAGGACGCCCTTGCGGACAGCTTTTCCTTCGTACAGCTATGTATAGAGGGAAAGCTTCAGGTAGGGGCGATACTTTCATTGCGCACACAACTTTAAGGGTGGTTTAGTAAAGTCATTATACACGCTGATAACTGTCACACTGCGAGAGATAGATGCATGAATATGATGTATATGTACGTACTGTATACGTAGTGAAGTGACTATGCGCTACAAGGTGAGACTGCGTGCAGCGTACAAATACAAATTTTATTTTCATACCATTTTTACATCTATATTTTCCATTCTAACATCATCAGTTGAAATTACATACCTAGCGGAAAAATTCAGAACGTAGATCTGCTATCTCGAAAACTATTCAAGAAACGGAAAAAAAAAAGTTAATTCCAAAGTTGTCCAGCATCACTGATGCAGTACAAAATGGTACATGAATTGCGGGAATAGAACACGTCAAACGCTAATATGTGAGTATTTGGTTCGGCAAATGTGAATAGCGTATTACTGTGTGTCATTATGTGTGCTCATTACGTGTGGCCACCGTCGGCTGCAATACGCGTTTGTATACGGTGGAGCGTTTCTTCTTGCACATTCAGTAGCATTGCAGACGTGACGCTTGTACAGGCATTGGTAATGCGACTGCCGACATTGTCCACAGTCGTCGGTTAGGTGTGATAGACCTGTCTTTTGAGATGCCTCAAAGGAAAGCGCCCAATGGGGTAAGGTCCGGTGACCGTACAGGTCAGCTCACACTACCACCCTAGCCAATGACCTGTTGGCGGAAGGTTTGGGATAATAATAATTGTACTTCTGTTGGATGGTGAGGAGGAGCGCCGTCATGTTGGAACCACATGGTTCTCCGCTCACTCAATGGAACATCATGCAAAATATCCGATAGTACGCTCTGTAGCAGCTGCAAATATCGACGTCCCGTTAATGTGCCCTCGTAGTACATAGGTCCAATGAGTGTGTTGTTCTAAATACGGCACCACACGTTAATAGACGACCGCATCTGATGTCGGACTGGTCGTCTCCATAAAGGATTTTCGAGAGCCCAATAATGTCCGTTGTGTCTATTTAACACCCCGTTGCGGGTGAATTTTGACTCTTCCGTCCAAAGGACGTACACTAAAAAATTCGGCTGCATATCTAAGGTGTTCGTAACGAAGTTTCACCAATTAAAACGTCGCTCAGCATCCCCTGGAACTAGTGACTGCAGCAGTATTCCACGGTAGGGGTGAGCTTCCACTTGCTGCAAGATTTGCCGCACACGGCAGCCTGTTAGGCCACACATCATAACAACTTCTCTTGAACTGCACCGTGGGTGGATCAGAACATAAGCTAAAACGTCCTCTGGTTGCACACTCTGACTTACACATGCGTGGCGACCTGAACGGGGACGAGGTGTAAGCCTACCCGTCTCTTTCAGCCGTCGAACCACATTAGTGATGGTTATTGCAGTCGGATGGGGTCCCAAAAGAAAACGTACGGCATATTGTCATGCACTTTCTCTTGCATTACGACCACATTCCCCATATAACAGCACCATCTCGCAATACTCGTTGTTGGAATAATTCGCCATATACTATGTAACTACAGACGTTTAACGCACCGTTTCACTTCTCACACTGTCTTACACTCCTTGCGTGGCCAGTATTTTATGCTTACCGATAACGTATGACGTAGCGTACACATTTGCATATCATCCGCTTTGTGACGAGATTATGTGTGCAATGAAAGTATCGCCCCTATCCGAAGCTTCGTCTCTGTGCATGGCTGTACGAAAGGAAAGCTGATACTCAGGGGCGTCCTGTACCCATTAAACTTCCGAAATCACGATTTTTGCCCTATTAAGGCGGTGAAAAAAAAACAAAAACAATCGTTTCGTACTAACTAGCTGGTGCTTAACAACTTTGCAATTGACTTTTCCCCGTATCTTGAATAGTTTTCGAGATAGCAGTTCTAAGTTCTGAATTATTCCGCTAGGGACGCTGTACGCAGTCTCATCTTGAAGTGCATAGTCACTTTACTATACCTATGTATCACGTTCGTACATATAGCTCTCTCCGTTCGACAGTTATCTGCGTGTATAAAAACTTTACTAGCCACCCTGTATATATATATATATATACGGTTTTATACATACTTTTTTTGTCTACATTTAGAACAAAAACTTCTTCATCACTCGGTATCTACAAGATTTCAGTATGACTGCAAGCTCTCACTTATGCCTGGCAGTTTGGACACTTTTTGAACCGACCTTGTAATTCAAGTATTGGCTTATTTGCTTTTTAACAAGCTATAAAATATATATCTACAGGGTGTCCCAAAAGGTCGTTTCCAAACTCCTAGGGGTTGTAGAGGACACCAAATGGAACATATCGGCCAATGGAACCCATGTCCGAAACGGAACCGGTTGCGCAATAAAGTGAATTTAGTGTATACGTCCACCTTGCGGCTGCGTAACCAATTAAATTCTGTATTGGAAAAATATTTTAATTAATGTAAGTGATTCACCTAATAACACAGCAGAGACAAAAAATCCGGAATTCCCTTTTCTGATCCGGATCTGTGTACCACATAGTCAGCAATAAGCATAAAAGTGCCTTTTTTAGCACACTGGAAATGAATTGTGAACTGCTAAGTGTATGCAGCAGGTAGAGGACATGAAAATAAACAATTTTTGTTTAGTCACGTTTTTCCTAAAATTAGTCGTTTGGCTGCTACAGTGAATTTAGTGTTTGCTTCCAGCGCATTCAAGGTTACCATTTAAAGAATTTCTAAAATTATTTAATGCCAACGGACGGCGGCCTGTCTCTGTTTGGCGACTTGGTATTGTCCCTAAGTGCTACTTCCCCTGCACACACATATGCACGTAGGAGAAGTTTCGCCCCTAGACGATACTTGTCTTACATTCATATCTGTATAGAGAGAAGGTAGCAAGTAGGGGCTCGAAAAATCTGTTGCTGACCCGATGGAAGACTACATGAGTAATATTTCATTGCAGTAAAACATGCCCCCCCTCACCTAACGCCGGCCCTAACTAAAATATGTATTATGAATTATACATAGATTGTAATTAATTTATGTCAGTTTACATGTATTTCAATAATATTAAATAACTTCGACATTTTTATAGACCCAGCTGAGATTTCTTTAGCATTGTCAATATTGTTTGACCCCAGTTCGGTCTAATACAGTATGAGATATTCACTTATCAGTAATTACAACACTTCAACATTTACAAACTTTACTTTCTGATCTGTCAGACCATGACAAACAAGTTTTACATAGGAAGTTGTGTCCGGAAAGGCGACCGTTAGAGGGCGATGTTCGCAGGCGTACTGGAGACGGGGAAGCGGGATCATTTCAGGTGAGGGCGTTGCAGGAGAAGGATGCATCGGTTCAGTAACAGTGAATTGGCAGATATGCATTACGTTTATGGCGCCGTGGATGGAAATGGACGTGCCGCCGTACGCATGTACCAAAAGCGCTTCCCAAACAGACGTCTGCCAAGTCGTTCATTGTTTGGACAATTGCACCGCAGATTATATGAGGCAGATGCTTTCCATGTATCCTCTCTCGTCAGCCATCAACGTACTACACGCTCACCTTTCATAGAAGAAGCTGTGTTACGGGAAATTGAGAGGAACCCGCAAATAAGTATAAGAGCAATCGAACACGACCTTGGTGTGTCTCGCTCCAGCGTTATGCGTACATTGCACGAGGACAACCTACACCCGTACCACATTCAAAGAGTACAGGCACTGGGCGCAGTCGATTATCCTCAACGTGTTGCATTCGCACGTTGGTATTTGGATACAAGTCTCTCACAACGGGCATTTCCATCGTCGATTCTATTTACTGATGAAGCGACTTTTTCACGAGACGGTATCCTCAACCTGCCTAACATGCATATGTGGGTGCACGACAACTCAAGAAGTGAATGTGCCCATGCAAGCCAACAGCGCTTTAGTACAAATGTGTGGGCTGGTATTATCGTTGACTTTTTAATTGGTCCTTACGTACAACCTAAAAACGTGAGTGGTTATATTTATAAGATTTTTTTAGAAGAGGTGTTGCCGAATTTGTTGGCTGAAGTTCCAGCAGCTTCACGTCGACACATCTGGTTTCGGCATGATGGGGTGTCGCACTCATTTCAGCACGAACGTGCCGGCCTACCTTGATTGGATCTATCCTCATCACTAGATTAGCAGTGGCGGACCAGTGGCATGGCCACAACGATCCCCGACCTCACACCCCTGCATTTCTTCCCGTGGGGATACATGAAGTCTCTGGTACACAACACACCTGTAACATCCGACTTCAACCTTGTCGCCAGGATCGTGGAAGCAGCGGCACGTGTCCGTGAAAAACTTGGCCAATTTCAATGCGTACGAGACTCCATGCGGCGACGTTGTCAAGCCTGCATTGTGGAAAATGGAAGGAATTTTGAACATCTTCTATGATGTAACTATGACTTTTTCCTTCATAACGCAGCCTTAAGTTTGTTAATAAAGTCATGTTAACACCGCTTTCGACTTCCTTTCTTTGTGTGTTGGTCACGTTGCTGTAGCACCGCACGGTTTCATTTCCAAACACAACTTCCTATGTTAAACTTGTTCGCAATGGTCTGACATATCAGAATGTAAAGTTTTTAAGTGTTGAAGTGTTGTATTTATTGGTAAGTAAATATCTAATATTGCATTGGTCCGAACTGGGGTCAAACGATATTGACAATGTCAAAGAAATCTCAGCTGTGTCGATAAAAATGTCGAAGTTATTTAATATTATTGAAATACATATAAACTGACATAAATTAATTACAATCTATGTATAATTCATAATACATATTTCAGTCAGGATCGGCGTTAGGTGAGGGGGGTATGGTTTACTGCAATGGAATATTATTTATGTAGTGTTCCATCGGGCCAGCAACAGATTTTTCGAGCCCCTACGTGCTACTTTCCCTCTATATAGATATGCATGTAGGTCAAGTATCATCTAGGGGCGTTACTTCTCCTGCGTGCATATATGTATACAGGAGAAGTAGCACTTAGGGGGGCAATACCAAGTCGCCAAACAGAGACAGGCCGCCGTCCGTTAGCGTTAAATAATTTTGGAAATTCTTTAAATGGCGCATTTTGCCATATGTGGTAACCTTGAATGCGCTGGATGCGAACACTAAATTCACTGTAGCAGCCAAACGACTAATTTTAGGAAAAAGTGACTGAACAAAAATTGTTTATTTTCATGTCCTCTACCTGCTGCATATACTTGTCAGTTCACAATTCATTTCCAGTATGCTAAAAAAAGCAGTTTATGATTATTTCTCACTATGTGATACGCAGATCCGGATCAGAAAAGGGAATTCCGGATGTTTTTGTCTCTGCTGTGTTATTAGGTGAATCACTTAAATTCTGTATGGAAAAAATATTTTAATTGATGTAATTGGTTACGCAGCCGCGAGGTGGACGTATACACTAAATTCACTTTCTTGCGAAACCGGTTCCGTTTCGGACATAGGTTCCATTGGCCGATACGTTTCATTTGTCCTCTACAACCCCTAGAAGTTTGGCAACGACCTTCTGGGACACCCTATATATATATATATATATACATACATAAATTGCTTAGTTGATTTTTTGGATAATTTTAAAGTCAGTCTGTTACACACACTCTCTTTCTCTCTCTGTTATTTCGATATCTAGGATTTTACGCCATCAGACAGTAATTGCAGTTTTACTCTTTTTCTAAGAATAATATTCTGTAAAAAAAAATAACTTATTTCAAAAACTCAAATTCATGGTATAAAATTTTCTGGTATGGAAACATGCAAGAGACTTTCCAAACTTTGCACTATCGAACATCCACAAGCTTAATCCGTTTATATATATGTAAATAATATGTAAAAAGTTATCGTATTTGAAGCATGAGGAAGAGTTGAATATCGTCACACGCGATGTTATCTCAAAAAGGACACGAAACTGTCAGCTTTGTCAGATTTTTTTGCTGTTACTACATTTCTTCCTCGTTGAAATGACACTTTCAAACGGAATAGATCGACAAGCATGACATACCAAATAACACAAGGATTGGCGATTGGCTTAGAACTTAGAAAGTTTCCCTTCAAACGTTTGTAAAGAGCCCTCAACACTACGTTTATTATATTTATGAGTATACAGAGAAACACATACTGAACAGTTTTTTAAACAGAGCTCATTGAATATTATTTACAGATAGAGAAAAATAGGTAGTGTATCTATATCTACCTATATATAGGTAGTATAGTATATTATATAGTAAGTGGTCTCCAATCAATTGTAACTCGCCTATACGACCTGCTAATACAACAGGTTAAGTTATAAACCATCGCCATATAAAAATCGGAGCTTTTTGTTCTCCTGCCCCTACATACAATAATGTTACAAAAGTCGGGATACCACTCTAATATCGTGTAGGGCCTCCTGAAGCTTGGCACAGAAGGGCAACGCGACATGGAATTTGACGCAACAAGTCGACAGAAATTATCAGAAATCTTCAACCATTCTGTCTTGATAGCCGCCAATAACTCCATAGTTGTTGCTGAATTCTGAGTACAAATGACTCTCTCGATCATATCTCAGGTATGTTCAATGGGGTTCTGACGATCTAGGTGGTCAAATTATATGCTGGAACTATGCTGACTTCTCCTTAGACTAGTCACGAACAATATAAGACCAATGACATGCAGATTTTTCATTCTGGAACATTCCATCGTCACTCGGGTAGATGAAGTTCATGAAAGGCTACAAATGATCACTAAGCAGCTGAACATAGAGATTTTCCATCAATGACTGTTTCACTTTTAGAAGGGTCCAATTCTCGCCATAAAAATACTCTCCACATCATTATAGAATAACTATCAGCTCACACAATACCTTGTTGACAAGTTGGACCCATAACCTCATGAGGTTAGCGCCACACTCAAACTCGACCATCAGCTCATAGAAACTAGAAACGCTCATCAGGCAAGGCATTCAAGAGACTAACAAATAGTACTGACAGCCATCAGACTCTTTATACCCTTTGAACGCGATACCAGCGCCACTTGTAAATTTGCATACTGCTATCCCGTGATTTTTGGCACTTCAATGCATAAAAACCCAAAACAATATTTGCACAATTATTCATAAAATACACAATAGGCTCAAAAAACAATGCAAAAATGAAAATGATAAAGAAATTGTCTCCGTCGAAGCCCTTTTAAGTATATGCAAGCGTGAAAACGGTCTTGACAGAACATCCTGTGTGTTTGTATACGCACTCCAATATGTGAAAAAAAAATACTGCCCTACTCATTTACTTAGTAAATTCCTGATAGTTTTAAAATTCTCTCTCTGAATTTGTAACAACAGAAATAGTAATATACTAGCAACAAACCCGCAAAAATCTGTTCAAATTTTGTAGAAATAAAAATTTGCACCTAAAACTGAAATTAAAGCAATTCTTGGCGCTTATTAATTTTTACACATTTACATAATTTATTTATGAGGTTATATTACTATCCACTAAGTCTGTTATATATAAATTTGAAAAATTAATAGTTCTTGAGAACTAATAGTATTTTCAGTTCTGAATCATATGGAATTAATTTCATAAATATTATAATAAGCAGATAAAATCCATCTAGACTTTTTGTCGCCAGAACCTCTCACCTAAAAAATAATGTTTTCGACCGAAGGAAATTATGTTAAGATCTTTTGTCGGTATTTCCCTCAAACCTGAGGGTGAGATTATTATGCATTTTCTCCCTCTCGTAATATAAAATACGCCACTGAATTTATTTAAGTTCAAATTCTTGCATGGGAGGCTCCTTTATGCATGAAGCTGCCAGTTCGACTCATCAAAACCACGAACTAAATTTATACTGTCGTATTCTAAGCGTCTCTTTTAATGGCACGAATTCCGCTAGTTGGTCGTTGAAACTCATTTCCATTTGGCAAAATTTAAGAGTCAAACTGATTAATTTAGAGCCGCCACTATTGTGTCCGCAGAAGTTCGAGCTAGGCAAGTCATTTTGTGGGGTACGCTATCGTCCCTGCCTTCTGGACATCCTGTTTCAAGCGTAACACCAATATAATTAGTAGTGGAAGGTAAGCTCATTTTATCGACCCATCTGTTAGACGGTTTCGAAAAGTATGGGGCCTCGGGTAGCTATTCAAAATATCTTTGCAATATTTAAGGATAATGTAACTGAAAGTAACCAAAGCGTAACAATTTTGAAAATTGTTGGCTTTACTAAATTATTTTCGCGACGGAAACTGGCAACACAAATTTCATTATAATAAAATGGCATCGCAGTTTGAATACAAGGCGGTTCATTTAAACTGGAAATGTATAGTGTGAGAAGGTTTTCTTTTTCCATTATAGTGAATGCAGGTGGATATGAACCATTAAGATCTTTAATCAAATCGCACAGAATATTTCAGAAAACAGTCTTAACATTTTCCACAATTTTACAGAATACTTTAATTATCTGTGACGTTTAAACTAGATTTAATAATAAGTTCTGCAGTTTGTAACTCAGCCTGAAGCTTGAGTTGATCTCTGCATAGGAAATCTGTCTGCCTTCTCGTGTATGATAAATATGATGAAACAGGTAGTGATCAATTGAAGCATAATTGATAAACCGATACTAATCTCATACCTCTTGACGGCACTCTACCAAGTGCCGTATTTATTAATGGGCATATTGAGCACTTGCTCAGGGTGTAAAATTTCAAGGGGCGCAAAAGGCGATTTTTTTGTATAATTGCGATTTATTTACCACAGAATTCTATCGAATAGCTCTCCCCGAGAAGGCGCCTTCCACCCTTTTGTACTAAATCAGAAATTCTGAAAAATTAGGTGAAACAATCCGCCCTCCAAGGGCGGATTCAAATGGGCGCGTGCGTTTCCCTGAGAATAATAAATTTACATTAAAAATAATTATTTTCAAGCAAAAAATAAAACTAAATTCGTAAGAGGAATTTTCAAGCTTTGCGCCCTCTCTGAAATTTTATTCTGCATCCGCCCTCGCTCCCTTCCCTAATATACCAAAATCTCCAAAACATTGTCGTCAAATAAACTAAATTTATAAAAATATTGTTATTTTATCTTATAAAAATATTGTTATTATATCTCAAAAATATTATTATATCTTACAATAATGCATATAAGGTAATCATAAATGTCGTCTCTTCCCTATCCTAGACGGTTTTTCGTCGTATTTGAGGGGACGGAACGATAAAAAAAAAATTCTGCTAGTACGACGAGAGGGGGGGCCATGTGCTTAACTAGCTTCGAAGTCTGTTTGAATAATTTTTCAAGGGGGCGGAGATATACCCTATACCTCAATGCTTAGAAGAAATTTTCTAGGGCGTTACCCCAGGCTCCTAGTTAAGTCAATGAAAAGGGGCGCAAAAAATTGTAACGCCCAAGGCGCCTCGTACCCTAAATCCGGCACTCACTCTACCAGTCTGTCTGGTTCACTATAGCATGGGGGTGAAGACAAATGAAAACGACGTTAACTACTCGTGAATCACTTAAAGTGATTATCTAAATGAATGCAATGTTTGTGCAGAATAAACTGTCTGATGTGATGTGTATGAACATTGGTATGTTTATCAACATTCTAGTTCATTCTAATTTTAATGAAAACCCCAACTAGCCTCATTCTGATATACCAGACCTTCGTGAAATACAATGAAATATGTCTATATCTAGATATTTTGGCCCGGTTCCGGCAGAAATAACGAATATCGAATATGTTTAACCTTGTCTATAATGATAAACCGTCTATCATAACATCTTTCTGGTCACTTGAATAACCATTATAGACAATTTTAACTGTATACAGTTTTACAAATTGCGGAAGACACGCTACTGAAAATAATTTTACGACTTTCAGGAAAACTTTTATAGTATTTATATGTATGGGCCATTTTCAAGAGTTCTGTAACTTTGCATAACGTTGATGTAAATATAACAAACAATCACTGTTTCAACGTAAGGGATAACATCGTAGAGTTCTAAGCAAAGTTTTTTCATATAATAAGATTTGATAACTTCGAAATAATTTTAGGGAAATTGTTAACACTTCGCAAAATAGATTATTATGAATTTATTCAATCTGCGTAGGTTGGAGCTATTTATGTAAACTTATCTCTCTCTCAGTCACCCTTTAATAATAATAATGATGTCTATATATCACAAGGGTTACATATTGTAAACAGTCTTGAATTTCATTTTAAGTATATTTAAGTATAACCATATTAAAATGTCGTGTTCAGATTGAGGTTGATATTGAGAAAGGGATATCTTACAAACAAAACGACGTAAAAACAGCTGATATTATGCAGAAATACTTTTTATGACGTAATGAGTAAGATGACACCTAGAATACTATATAGCTAAGATATTGACGTCATGATCGTGATGTCAGCATCATTATGCAACAAGACCGAAATTCAGTCAATACATGGTCCCAGACTTTAATGAAAAATATCCTTATTTGAGGCTTCAGTTAAGTTTACGGTGCCATCTTAAAATGAAAAATCTCAATGTAGCTAACCAAATAAACTGAAATGCCGACGAATCAACTGAAGCTTATAATTCAACATCTCAAATCGAGACGTAAAAAACACTTTTAAAAATAAACCAACAAACTATAAATAAAATCAATATTTTCTTAAAGATGAAATATCAAATTGGCATCGATGAAAAACAACTTCGTTCATTTTTAACAAGCTTTCTAATTTTTAAGAAAAGGGAAAACAAAAGCTGAATCTAACTAAACTTGTAATCAAATAGAAATAAATCTCTCTCCGTGTATGTTTGTGTACGTGTAAAAAACAGATCCAAGCGGAAAACTCTCCAACTCTGCAATCTTTTACTTGCAATGTACATATTGTATATAAAAAAAAAAAACTCTCTTAAATCCCCTGTGATTATTAAATCTCTGACATGAATATATTCTAAAAATTAACCGTAGGAAACAGGAGAATTATTTCAAAGAAATAAAATTTGATGAGATTGCCAGAAGAGTCTCCGCAAATAAAATAAAAACAGCCTAAATTAAGTAACTTAATTTCAGCAGACCATTCGAAGCATTTTTAATAAACTCCATGACAGGAAATGTAAATATTTTCTCAAATATAGCGACTTTCATTATGCAGATACCTTGATTAATTTAAGGATAAAATCTAGTTTTTCCCACTTTATCATCTTGAAAATATGCACATATATTACAAAGTATTGCCTTTGTGAAAAAATAGTACTCATGGATGTCATTTTAAACACTTTTTTAGAGATATTTATGAAAATTTTGCTAATTAATAAAATTCTGTGTAAATTAAATTTAAATTAATTTATATTGCATGAAGGCCCATGCGTGGCAATTTGTTCAAAATATCTACAGGTTTTCAAAATTAAAAACTAGCGTTTTGAAACAAAAAAGTTGTTTTTAAAACAAGCAGTATTCTATGATTATCTATAGCAATTCAATAGAGCAAGAACGTATATTTCTCACATAAAAACCGAATTCAATTATCACAAAACAATTATACTCCATGTAAGTTAAAGAAGCATCCCTGAGTTTATTATGGAAATCCACGAAATATTTAAAACATATGAACTTTTTCCTACCCTTCTATAGTGGCCACTTTTGGCTATCGAAAAAACGACCATATTATTTAATACCCGCGTAGGAGTATTTCCTACATCTATGGAAACACGCTAAGTCTGCAAATTTTACATCCAAGCGTTCTCTTAGGGGTCGTTGAAGTATTACATAAGAATCTTCGTGGAGGTGGGGGTTGAGATTTGCTTAGTTTTTCTGACAACGGGAAGCTGGGACTAAACCATGCTTATGTAAGACATAGAAAATAATAAAACCAGCAAGTAGTCATGAAATGATAACCGCTCTTACAGAACTACAATTCTGGAACGTACGACATGTAAAAGGTATATAATACAAGTAATCACAGTTAAATATTTAATTATCTAAATCAGTGGCGGGCTGTCAAACTTTTTTCATCGGGGCCACCTTCTTTATCCCCCCATTATAATGGGTGTTATTTTTAAGGAATTCATTTTATAAACTCCACTTCATATTTATCCACTATTTGCTTACAATATATGAAATATTAATATATGTAATAAAAATGTGACAAAATACTTTATAATAAAATATTATATTATTGCCCCTTATAGTTTAATGTATAGATAACATAATTTAATAATATATGCATAATATATATAATTTAGTAATATATGCAAAATATATATAATTTAATAATATATGTATAATATATAGTTTAATAATATATGTATAATATATATGGTTTAATAATATATGTATAATATATACTTTTTATAATAATAGTAACCAAAAATTTAGAGAACCAAAATCTTACGTACGCCTGAAGGGGGTTGGTCAGGCATTTGCTTATGTTTTCTTACAAGAGAGTAGGTATAAAATGGCCCAAAATGCGCTTACGTAATTCTTGAACGGCCCCCTTATTTTATTGTGGAATAATATCTTCTCACACTCAAATAGCCTCTTGTTGTTTACTTATATTTTAAGAGCGTGGCTTTTCCCGTTACGCAACGGCTGCAAATTTAATTGCTCGGCTATGTAGCACATTGTGAATAATTTAGCTGAGATCGTGAAAATTTTTCTAAAGACTTTACAAGCAACACGAGACAAAAACTAAATAAATAAATAGGAATTTACTTACCTGCTTTCACACGCACCTCTCGACTGCTTACGGCACCAACTTTATTGCTGACAACACATCTGTAGACGACGGAGTGGACGTCCCGACGATAATTTTCAGCCGAAAATGAAGGGAACGACAAATAACCGTTAGGACGGATATGCCGAAGGCCTGGAATATCCCTGATAGCCATTCCATCTCGCGTTACCCACGTTACGGACGGTGGCGGCCTTCCATCCGCGGAACACGGAACGACCGTTCCGGTAGCATTAGAGAATGTTACTTGCGTTGGAGGTTCTGCAATGAAGCTTGGTGCCACTAGATCTGCATCGTTTGCTCGCCCTGTTAGCAGAAGAAAAATAAATGTTTCAGAATTTAGTTACCCATCGAAAATGTAAGTTAAAGTTCGGTATGTTCTACATATAAAATAGTCGTTCTATAGCAAACTTTTCTGAAAACATTTTGTTGAAGTTAACTTTACAGCCAAAATTTTTGCTTAAATCCAAACTAAAAATAGCTTAACAAGGGTTTTAGTGCCAAACCGTGAGCATATGCACTAAATTAGAGAGATATGAGTAATTAACTCGAGAACATTTCTGTACCAGTCACTGCTTAGCATGTGTTAAGGCTGTTTTTGACTCGTAGGTGTTAGTAAAGAAGAAAAAATTCCTGACCTGGGTTGGCATTAGTTATTTTTTGACTCGTAATATTCGGAAAACAAGGAAAAGGTCATGATCATGGCTAGCATTAAAGCTGATTTGTTTTACTCGTAGGAGCAAGGAAGGAACAAAGAGATCCTGATCATGTCTGGCATTTAAAACTTTTTTTTTACTCGTAGGAGTCAAAAAGTAAAAAAGAAAAAGAAAGATGCATAAAGATCCTGATCATGGTTGGCATTTAAAACTTTTTTTTACTCGTAGGAGTCAAAAAGAAAGAAATATAAAGATCCTGATTATGGCTGGCATTTAATTTTTTTTTACTCGTAGAAGTCAAAAAGAAAAAAAAAAGAAAATAAAGATTCTGACCATGGCTGGCATCGAAGCAGCGACCTTCAGGTTCTCGCCCTGATCTGAATTAACTATTTTTCAAGGGTTTTTGTTTTATTTTTTTTAACTCAACTATGAATTAAGAAACATAGGAGTGGAAATTAATTTTGTTCCCAGGTTTAGTCATCGCAACTTAGCTAAACAATTGTTTAGTCATAAACTATTCCAATAATAGTTTTATTACAGCTTCCACCGTTAAATATAATTCAACTTTGTTCGTAAGAGAATACGTGAAGTCAACTTTGCTTTCATAAACGAAGTCGGTAATCTTTTTCTCAAGATCGTTAATGAAATGTAATATTTGTTCATATTTATAAATTTATCACCACACTAAGGTGTGTCCCACCGAAATAAAGCCACCGTGATTATATGCCGTAACTGGACACGAAACAAACCAATAAGAACGAAACAAATATATTAAGAAAGTCTATATACAAATACATATTTGCAAGGAGTAACTCACTCCCTGCTCCATCTGGGCGGGGGGAAAAATGAACGTGTAAAAAAGAGAGCAGAAAAAGTGTCCCGCCGAAATAAAGCCACCATCCCTATTAGTGTTTTGGGTAACTCTCAATATTCGAGCTGCTACAGGTAAACAGGTTTATGACGTCAGGAAGTTGTCAAATAACTTACCTGTTCTATCCCAGTCGAATGTTGACTTCAGAAGGTTGTATTTTCTATTTCTCCTGCAGTATTGCAATGGGAAAACGAACCCAGCTATCAGAGTTCGAGAAAGGCCAGCTAACAGCTTTTAAGGAACAAAGTCTTTCACACAGACAAATATCTAAGCAAATCAAACGATCTAAAACCGTAATAGACAATTTTGTGCATCAGGGCAATGCGTACAGGTATAAAAAAAGGAGGTGTACAGGCAGAAAAATGACTTCCAGGCAGGAAAGAGATATTGTGCATCGTCTTTCACAAGGTGGTATTTCCCTCAGACAATTGGCCAAAGAGGATAACATCCCTGTGACAAAATCAACCCTGTCACGGATTGTAAAATATACAAAAAACTTCCAATATAAAAAAAGGAAACAGCAGCCCATGTTGAAAGCTATCCACAAGCAAAGGATAGTAGATTGGGCCAAATATCATCAAACCTGGAAGGACCAGTGGCATCGTGTTATATTCTCAGATGAGAAAAAAATTAATTTGTATGGCCCAGACGGCCTTGCACTCTGTTGGCGTGACATGAGGAAAGAAGAGGAAATCTTCTCCAAAAGATAATAAGGTGGAGGCTCATTAATGGTGTGGGGAGGCTTCGGCTATGGTGGTAAACTTAACCTGGCTTTCCCCTTAGGCCGCATAAAGGCTACCGATTACCAAGAAATGCTAGAAATCCAGTTACTGCCATTTGCAGAGAGAATTGGTGGCCCAAGTTGGATTTTCCAGCAGGACAACGCCCCCATTCACGTTGCAAAACCCTCTTGTGAATGTTTTTTGCATAATGGGGTGCATGTCATGGAATGGCCTGCCCTTTCCCTTGATCTTATTTCCCAAGAAAATGTGTGGGGGTAACCTCAGTAGGGCTGTATATGCCAATGGCAGACAGTTTCAGTCTGTGGCAGAATTGAAGGCTGCCATCATTGAAGTCTGGGATAATATTGATGCCACTGTCCTCCAGGGATTGGTAAATGGTATGCCACATCGTGTTTTCCAAGTCATATATAATCATGGCGGATATATTGGCTATTAACAGTAGTGGCTTTATTTCGGCGGGACACTTTTTCCCCTCTTTTTTTACACGTTCATTTTTTTTCCTGCCCAGGTGGGGCAGGGAGTGAGTTACTCCTTGTAAATATGTATTTGTATATAGACTTTCTTAATATATTTGCTGCGTTCTTATTGGTTTGTTTCGTTGCCAGTCATGGCACACAATCACGGTGGCTTTATTTCGGTGGGACACCCCTTAGTTTATATACAGATGAAAAGTCGTCAACAAAACTCGACTTGTAGTCAATAACTCTGACGCTTAAGACACACCTGCCACAACTTATGAAAATTATGCCGCATTTCCAACAAGCCTTTACCTCAAGTAACGAACTCTTTGCAACTAAAACCTATTGTACGAATCGAATTGTATTGATGCAAAGTAAAATTCTTAGAATAAAATTCATTTTTTAAATATTAATGATTAGATTTTTCGCATGCATCATGTTTCCGCAATGCACGCGATATTCTAATCTAATCTGAATTGTATATGTTTGTTCAATTCTGGGCTCTGAACGTTTTATCAAAATAACTTACTTTCAGGCCGCTCTTCTGTTGTATAATAAACATGCCCATTGAGCGACCCGTAAATACACGCAAGCAAAGCCGCGTACACACTGCGCAAACTCAAAGCCGCGTACACATTACGGGCACTCAAAGTCGCATACACGTTACGTACACAAAAAAAAAGCAAAATGCAAAGTCGCGTAAGTAAAGAAAATGCGGATGCAAACAAAGTTCAGATTGAAAAAGACGTTATATTTTTATGGTCATGTATTTTATATTTCATACATTAACTTTATTTAAAAATAACTTTTTGCTTCCAAAAAGGGAAGTATGCAGTGGCACCGACTTCGTGGGTTTGAGACATTTTTTGAACCCTCAATAATTTTGTTATGGGTTCCTCGAACCCCTAACATTTTACTCGTGGAGGAAAATACGCGTACGAAAATATATGCACAAAGTTTTTCGTCATCGATTCTTTAAGATTTTCATTATTTCTATCCTGTTCCCTGAACCTTTCATTAAAGAAAATTCTTCATTTTGTCTGGGTTCATAGAAAATACAAAAGTTTAGTCTGTAGCTCTACACACAGAGACGAGAATCTTTAGCGGCCATAGTGATAAAGGTGAAAAACATGTTGTACACTATGTTGATCCATTCCATCTTTCAACAGCTGGGGAATCTGAACTTTTCTTTACTTTTTACTTTGTTTTGCCTCTCAAACACCCCTGGAGCACCTGGTGAATCCAGCTTTTATTTCAGTCAAATCTTTTTAAAGAGAGACGGAGGGAGTTGCTGAACACATCTGAGTATTTTGGCAGCAATCGTAAAACTATAAAGGGTGTATATGTTTAGGGGAACATTAAATAATTATCTAGAGAAAAAATATTTTTCTTTAATAACCTATAATTTGCCTCATTTTAACATTTCAGGTGTCTTATTGTACCAGATAATCTGATAATGAAATTTAAATAATTTGAAAAATGCGCCAATCAATCGATTTAAAATTTTTGGAACCCACAATAATTTCCCCAAGTCGGCGCCTATGGGAGTATGTTGTGGATAACCACAACAGAAAGACTATATATTCCCTTTGCAGGTTTCCTTGACTATTGCCACTAAGAATAGCAAGGAACGAAAATTTAATATGTACAATTTCTAAAATTGGTAATATGGCAAATTGTTTCAGCTTATATGATGTTTCCAAATATACATGTTTTCACCTTCAGTATCTGGCAACATATATTGTATAATTAAAATTTTGCTTTTAATATTTGGCAACAGTGCATATGACTGTTTTTCGAATTCTAAAATCAAATCAATCTTCCGTTTACCATCGAAGTGTGCACACGTCATTTTCGGAGGCTCCGCCAAAAAAGCGTACTAAATTCTTTAACGTTGCATTTAATTATTTATCTTCCTGGCGTCTTAATTATTCTGAACATTTAATGCATCAACAAATATTATTTTAACTGAATGAATTACTGCATCTATCCAATACTTATTTCTCTATATGTAATACTTTTATGTTTATAATAATAGTTTGCGTACAATATAAACTATTTTCTTGTATATAATATTAACTATTTTCTTGTGTACAATATGAACTATTTTCTTCAGTACAAAATCTTTAAAGTAAGTTATTGAAATAACACATTCTATCTTCGTATCATTAAGGAAACATTGAAATACATTATATGTAAACTCTTTTTTATCTAACCTGGCTCTATCCAACGGAAAAGATATACGTGTTTTTTTGGAAATATTAATTAGTAATGTTAAATATTTTGTTGACGTTTACAGCAGATTTTTTACTATATGAATGTCGAGATAAAAAAAAATCAGTTAGACATATTTGATTTTTTTAAGTAACTTTATTTCGACAGAAACATGAACATTAATTCAAGTATATATATTATACACTGATTGAGATCAGCGACTTTCAACCTTTTCCATCTCGCGACACACAAAGTTACTAAAATTCTAAAATATACGAAAAAAAAAAAGCATTTTTGGTGATCTGATAAAAAGCATAAATAGATAAATAACAGAAAGTAAAAATAAGTATAATTTTGATTAATCTACAAGCCGTAAGCTCTTGCCTGTTTTTTGCTCCAAAGTGGCTTTTAAAAATCTGATAGTATGTAGGTTTTTAAAAAGCAGACAAGAGCCAGTCTTTCGCTTTCGATAATGTTAAAAAACCTAATTATTCCGTGCAATTATGATACACTTGCAAATAATTAAAATTCTTTTATAAAAGACATTTTCAGGATTTTTCTTCCCTTCAGAGATTTTACGAAGCATTTAAAAAATAAAAGTTAAAAATTCTCTACTTTGTCTGGGACTAAAATTATTTCATTTATGATTTTGAAAAAAAAAATATAGTATAAGCGGTTTTAGAGTAAATTTTTCTTTGTATTTTAAAGATTACTTTTTTTATTTTTAAAAGGCAATTTTATATTTTTTAAATACTTTTATTAGAAACTTTTAGATTAGCATCGTCCGGGTCTTAGTAATTGCCTACTTTTTTTCCATGGTGTTTTTTAAATTGTGAAGCAATTTATTTACGACACTTTCTTGTAATTTATACACTAATTTATTGTGTTCTTTGGAATAGTTGACTATTATATGCTATGGTTGTGTTAGCTTTTGCTATTTTTTACTTAAAAATCTCAGGGGGAAACGAGATAGTGCCCGTGATTAAATAGTCAAGGTAAATAGTCAAGAATAAATAGTCAGGTATTACATGTTTCAAAAATTCTCGCGACATACACTCGTGCCCGGACACATCTTGAAAATTGCTGATTTAGATAGTCAAATAATTATACAGAGTTGGTTCATTCATGTCTGGGTAACGCAAGTAAAAACGTACCCTGGCAAATCCCGCGTCACCCATGAGACCTTATATAACTAAAGCAAATTTGGGAAATGAAACGTCTGTTTAAAAATGTATACTTAAAAATCCCGCTTAATAATTCCAAAGCAGTAACTAAACTTTCGAACGTACACAATTCTAGTAATAGTTATAATAAATAATAATAATTACAATTTGTAGTAAATAATACAGTTATAAAATTACCATTGTTTTTTCCATTACTGTAGCATATTTTTATCTAATGTAATATGAATTAATACAAAACTTAGTTAAATAATATAAAATATTTGTTTGGTGTAATAGACAAAATTATGCTCATCAAAAACTTGTATATACACATATTCTATAAAAAAATCTATTTTCAAAGGAAAATAAGAAGTAATGAAAGTCATAATTTTATAAAGTATGGATCCACATACCAAGAGAGAAAGTTACAGAAAGCGTATTAGACTAAATACATCCTCTTAAATATTGTATACACGCCAAAATACAGCTGTACATAATTTTTAATTTTTTCCCTTCATAGTTTTATGAAATAAATTTTTAATAAAAAGTGCGTAGTTTGTACTATTTTCTTTTTAAACTTATGATACTGGTAGCATAACTGATTTGGAGACTAAGACATTTGGTTCTTAAAATATTAAAACATTTGTTTGTTAATCGTGTTTTTGCTTCGGTTATAAATAATGAAAAGTAAAAATATCCCTGCCTATTTATTAAAAAATACATGTTTTTATCCCCAACTTTAGCAGTGAAAGAAGTGAGCGTATGCATTTAACTTCTCTTAGCATACATGATACATTGAATGTTATTAACTTCAGTAAAACAAACACTTTATATTATATGAAAGTTTCTTTGAATAAAATAATTTAAGCGAAACAGTTTCTTTAGTGATTAATTTTTATTTATAATATCATGAAACGGTCTGATTGAAACACTTTCCTGTTTTCTCATGAATGTATAATATTGAGAACAAAACTGTTCAGCTGAGGGTAAATAATACGTAATTAAAAAAGTAGTGCAAACATTTAGAAAAACTTTGATTCAATAGTCGATAGATGATACCGAGAATGCCAAGTAATCCTAAAGTTCTTTTCTTGAATTTCAGATGATTCTTGTTTGCCAGTCAAGTTCTGGTAACCAGTCAAGGATTTTGCATGTTCTTGGTAACCAGTCAAGAATTTTGCAGGATTTTGGTAACCAGTCAAGAATTTTGCAGGTTTTTGGTAACCAGTTAAGAATTTTGCAGGTTTTTGGTAACTAGTCAAGAATTTCTGTTTGGCCTCGTTTGCTAGCCCTCTTTGCAATTTTTCTGCTCTTTTGATATTTAGTTTATTTCCTATACGCATGGGTATCTGGTACCTTTTCCAATTTATTCATTTTTAATCTCTTCCATAATTATTGAAAGCACCTTGTCATATAATAATTTTTTTTAATTTGAGTGAACTAGATTTAATGTTCACGTTTCCTAAATAGTATGTTTTAAGAACGTGGAAGTTAAAATGAAAAAGCCGCTTATTGTCGCTCTGTTTTTATAAATTCATTTACATAGAGAAAGAAAAGAATTTCTTTTCTCATCTCTTGGACTATGTCCCTCCTCCTCCTCCTCTTGGAAACCGTTCCGCTTACTCTACCAATATTTCCAGATATTTTTTTGCATACAAAACAACGAGAATTTTTTTTTATAAAAGTACCGAACTAAGGAGATATATTACTTGCATGTTTAAAATAAATAACAATAAAATAAATGTAAGAAATAATAATAAAAATAATAATAAAATAATAATAAATTAATAAAAATTATCTTTCTCTTCCGCATCATCATCTTTCGCCTCTTCATCATCATCTTCAGTTCCTAATAAGATGTAGCGTCTTTACAAATGATCTCCCTCTTCTCGGTCTTCTGACACACTCCCTATATTTCTTCATCATCTTCGATTTCATTTCCTATACTTCTTGTATTCTTGGAAGTCCCAGCCCACGAGTTATCTACAAACGTTGCCCTACGAACGCTCTGTCTACCAACTCCGTATTACTTATATGCTAAATTTTGAAATGAAAGGGAGCCTATTCCTTGTTTCCCCATTTTTGTATGTCAAATCAAGTTCTACTTTGAGCTAGATTCGACTTACCAGAGTGAAGATGAAGAACGGGACCTTTGCACCTCGAATTAATCTCTTATATGAGCCAAGCTTTGAGATATAGAAATCAATCCTCTTAGTTTAATTAATTGGCAGTTTTTTTATCTCAAACGTCAATATTTCAATATCATATATACGAAGTTAAGATCGTTCCAATTGTGTCCTCAGTACCTCGGTTAACGAAGCACCAAAAAAACTGAATGTCAACAGGATCGGGACCACCTTGAAACAATGCTTTTTGCTTCTTTGGGACGTTTTTATGAATTTGCTTGACCTTAATATGGAAGAATTGGTGAAACGTGTGTATAATTCGTCTTTAGTGAGTATATTCCCGTTTTTAGCATATGGATATTTATTAGCGTATGTTTTGTTTTGGTTTTACAGTATGAGTTGTGGTCCTCGGTGTATGAATTGAGTTCATAGTAGCATGCTCTTTGTTACTAATAAATTGGTGCTGTAAGACTTCCATATATGGAAATCAAAGATTCTGTAAAAAAACTCCGATATATAAAAATATACTTTTTTATAATTAGGTGTTTTGGACTACATTGCATTCGGGTAAATATTTTCTAATCAATGCATTCCTTTTTTTTAAATATGTAAACATGGATCATATTTATACAAGTTGTGTTCATATTGTTACGTCCTTCGCTTGGTAAGAAAGAATTACGTACTAATTAAGCTGGTTCTCTCAGAGAAAAACGTTTTATTGACGCGTTTATCGAATTCCTTTATTGGGATGACAAGCAAAAGCCTAATTAAGAAAACACAATCGCATGGGACCAGAAACTCCTGAGTCGCTCATCGTATGGACACTGATTAAGTTTTCTTTGTGCTCCACAATAGCAAGGAAAACCTTATTACCACAAGAATTATATTTTTATAAAAAAATATCTGCGAAGGGAAAAATTTCATATGCTCCCTTAATTTGGATAAAAAAAATTCGTAGGTGATCACATTTATAAATAAGATGAGTAGCTAACAACTGTTTCCGAGGAAAACGGATCTCCGCCATTTATCAGAACAAGATGTATTTGTTCTCTGCAGTCATCAACCATTTTAACAAGTAATCACCATCACTCTGGTGACAGCAGGGGAAAATTACATTTTGTTCTGATAATGACCGAACAATTTCACCTGAGCTGCAACTACCAAGTATTTTTTAAGTTTCCATTTAAATTATCTGCACAGTGCGTTTCGCCTATGGTATTACTTGCTTGCTATTGTCACTTAAAATTTATATACTTCTGTAATTCTTCTTCTTCTTCCGCTTCGCTATTTCAAATATTATATGGGGTCAGCGTTATGGTCCTTTAATCTTCCCTTCCACAATTTTCTATCCAATGCCTCTTCTCTACTCCATCCATACTCTTCCAGATCTTCGGTCACTTTATCCTTCCATCTCAGCCGTGGTCTTCCCCTCTTCCTCTTACCCATTACCACCCGCCTATCCAATACCTTTCCCACATATTCCTCATTGCTCTGCTCCATATGCCCAAGCTTACATTTATAATAATATTGATAATTAAAAACAAAAATTGACGAGAAAAAATAGCACGCCACGAACATGCCTTAAAAAGAGCACATTTATGTAGTAATCATATGCATTTGTGAAATAAAATTTTCAATGATTTACTGCACAACAAATTTCTTTGGTGATTTATCACAAATTCATCCACATTTGTTAAGTCCGTGAAATGCATTGTCAGGGACATATTCGGAGAAATAAATGTTATGAAGATTTAGTACGTGGAACGAAAAAAAAATTTCAATTTGGCTTTAAAAAATTCCATATATGAAAATAATTTTTCTATTTTTATATAAAAACTTAGATATATGGAAATTCTCAAAGTATAGTAATTCTATGCTATGTGTTTTAATAGTAGTAGTCTCCATTTGCTAGTAAGTTGTTATTCATTAATAATAAGCTCGTTTAGGTTATATCGATACATAGTTTTCAATGTGTTGAAATATGTGCTTTCAACACCCATAATGTTGAAATCATGTACGGTGGAACCTCGATATTTTGAAATGCAAAGATAGTGTTCTATTTCGAAGTACCGGAGTTCAAAGGTCGCTTAAGAGGTATATGAGTCACTTCAACTTACCGGGAACTTCGAATTTTCATGATTCTAGTAACTAAGGTGCCACTGTACTTAAAAATTCATACAGTGTGTCCCACAATTATATGGAAACATGTAAAAACGAAATAATTTTTTAAGTATTTAAAGTTTACTGAACACATTAAAATAGTTGTGAAAACAAAAGAAATTTGCCTTTTTGGACATAGTTCAATGAACGAAAAATGCGTAATTTTTACGTTTATTAGTATTGAAAGAAAATGAGTTTAAAAAAAAAAAGTGTCCCAAAATTATGTAGAATTTGAGAAAGACTCCAGAAAAAGAAGCGCAACGATACGCAAGTTTGTCTGACGTCAGAACTTTATAAGTAAGAGGTGAAGTAACAGTCTGAAACGGTTCAAATGCGTTTTCGAAAACTCTACGTGGGAAGAAGATGTCATCCGATGAGACAATTCAAATTTGGAAGTTGCACGATGAAGGAATGGAAGTATGTGAAATGTCAATGTAGTTAAAAAATGCAAAAATCTTCTATTGATAGATCCAGAAACACATTGTTAGTAGTCGTATATATGTACGAAAATTAAGTCACTTGGAAAAAGTGAAAATATCGAAAATTAGTGTTCACAGCGTGTTGAAGAAAATACCATATGTGACAGATACAATTTTTTTAAAGAATCCGTCTTTAACTGCAAACCACAAACACGAGCGATTACAGTGAACCAAGAACAATATGCCATGGAAGAATAATGGGCTGAAAGTGTTATTTATTATTTAGTAATGAGAAAAAAAATTAACCACGAAAGAACTAGCTGGCACTAAGCATTACTGACACGATTTGAGGCACAACAAGCGACGAATAATCAGCCGACAAAATGGAGGAGGCCCAGTTATAGTATGGGCAATTTTTTGGCTTCAGTGGTCAAGGTCATATTTGGCTTTTGTCCGGACATTAAAATTCATTAACATATCAAAAAAAATAAAAAAAACCTGTTTCCTGCTTTAGAGAAAACGGGCGGTCCTGACTGGATTTTCCATCAGGATAATATATCTATTCTCACAGCAATTTTTACGGTGGCATGTTTCAGATCCAAGGATATGAAACTATTGCCATGGCCGGCTCGTAACCCGGATCTCAATCCCAT
>QLNU02003225.1:41600474-41620527 GCA_006491805.2 Dysdera silvatica | reverse complement strand
AAATACGCGGTCGTTCATTGAAAGCACAAGATTTTGAAAGGTTTCTGGTTCAAAATTAAACCACGCTTCTTCTATAGCCTTTTTAAGTTCTAAAACGGACGGATATTGCTTTCCATTGGCATACACAACATTCGTTAGTATGCCCCATACATTTTCGATGGGATTACAGTCAGGACTAAGAGCAGGCCAATCGAGAACTGTAATATTTTTAGCGCTCATCCATTCTTTTGTTGACCTGGATGTGTGGATGGACGCATTATCTTGTTGGAAAACCCAGTTTCGTCCACATAAAAGTTCGCCAAAAGGTAATAGGTGACTTTCAAGAGTTGCCTGGTATGCCTTGGAATCTTGTTTTCCATTCAAAAACGCCAAAGAAGTCTGTCCATTGAAGCTAAAGGCTCCCCAAACCATGACTGAACCTCCTCCTTGACGTCTGCTGAACCGACTTAAGGGGCGTTTTCGAAGATCGTGCCAGTAGTGCGAAAGGCCATCGGGACCATCTAAGTTCCACTTTTTTTCATCACTAAATAACACCTGCAGCCATTCGTCACTGTATGATATGTGCTGCCTTGCCCATTGTAGTCGTGCTTGTTTATGATGTAATTGCAAGCAGGGCTTGCGGCGCATTTTTGCATATCTCAAATGCCTGCATTCTACAATCCTTCTACGTATGGTTTCTCTTGACACTCGCGCAACGTGTTTGTTGCAGTTGAGCTTCATTTGGAAACCGTCGTATTTGTCTATCATCCCGAATGCTGGTCACTCGAGGCCTCCCAGATCGTGATTTTGGTTGATACTGATCACCCCGGGATAACACTCGATAAATGCCTCGCTTTGAACGGTTCAATGCAACAGAAATTTGAGTAACAGATTTACCTTTAGTTTTCAGCCTCCAAATCTTCAAAATCTCGTCATTCGTAAATTGCTTTGACTTCGGCATCGTTCTAAGCATTCTAAATTATTTCAGGCCTTATATAACAACTCTGGGAAACGCCCCTTCGATCACTTGGGAACTTCGCGCCGTTAATTTGCATAAATCTGACATATGTGCCTAAACATTTGTGGCATGCAGATTCCAATATTACGGTGTTGGGATATTTTGTTTCAGTACTTTTGGTAATCTTTTAAGTTGCACAATTTATTATTGGTTCTAGGATTATTTAGATACAATATCGGCGAAGTTCAATGCAAATTCTCGCTTTTATTTATAATTTGCCTCTGTGTCTAAACTTTTGTGCAGGCCTGTACAATTCTTCTTAAAATAAATAATGCAATTTAATCTCCGCAATTTAATTTAGCATTGTGAGATTATGAGCAACACATTTAATATTTACAAAGATTGGTGCAACATAAGCAAATTACAGATTGTCTTCATTAATACATGATTTGTGTACGGCAGAGTGCGTAGGATTTATAGTACGCCTCTGAAATAAGTGCCAGGTATTTGATTCCAGTAAAGGCCCCTAATGATTGTTCTAAACTTGTATGCACACGTTCGTTAAAATTAAATCGTTCAATCGTTCTCCTTATACAAAATAATTGCATGTATGCATATGTACGCGTGTTAGAAAAATGAAGACGAATAAAGAAGTGGACAATGAGTGATTATACAAAATTAAGGAGAGGAAGAAAAAATTAGAAGAATCTAGAAGAAAATAAAACTTCACAGAAGTAAAAACTTTTCAGAATATTAAAAACTTTAAAAGAAAAATAAACTGGCTAATTGTATAAAGGTCCAGTCGAATCTGACATGTTAACCGGTAAATATTCGCTATCACAAATGTAACGCTAAATCAATAATGATGATCTCTGATGATTACCACGTGATTCCACGTGATGATTATCATGTGTGGCAATCAATAGCGTAGTGTGACTTTAAAATTTTGCCACATCCAATTATTTACCATGCCACCCTCGAATAAAATAAAATAAATCACATTTCATAACTTCAATAATCATAAATAACAAAATCTGACTCTTATTCGTGGGTGGAGTATTGTAAAGAATTGGAGATGGGTTTACTTTCGAAGTCACTTTAGGCCACTGGTTGGAATATTAAAGCATATTTTATGAAGAAAAAATAGAAAGCAACTAACTATATGAAAATAATTTGCACATATGTACAGGCACGCTAAATTACAGAAGTAAATTGCAAAACAGCCCATGTAGCCAATAACATTCACTATTTGCTTTCCCAAATAGTACCAACATTTTGAAACCAATTTGGATACATTATTTGGAATTTGTACTCATAATTTTGAAATTTGATGCTTAAATCTTCAAAACCATTACAACTTCTGAAAAAAATGTATAATGCTTTTTATCTAAAAATATTTCTAGAATTTAATTACTTTATAAAATTTGTATAAAATTGTAATTTAAATTCTCTTTAAAGTATCTTATGAATTACACTGAAGTGCCGTACTTTAATTATATTATTAAATTTAGGAATTTTTTATAATCATCCCCACATTTGTTTATGATGTCATGATAAATTTAAAGCGATGCGGAATGATGCAAAAAGTTCAGTTAATTTCCGGAGATTGAAAACGATGTGCCCTTTAAAGTTAATCGAATTTCCTTCCAAAATTTTTATGATCAAAGTCCAATAACCTATTCGACTTCTCAAATGGGAGCATAAAACTTTATGATTTGAACCTCACAAAAATTTAACACGCACTTAATAAAAGGCTTCAACCGAAGTATAAAAAATTTTAAGCTCTCAGTTTGCAATTCCTGTTGCGATTTTTCATCAAGGGTTTTTACAATCATTTATAATTTTCAGAATCAAATATTTCTCTTAAACACATCCAAAAAATTTTATTTCCAAGCCCTTCGGTTAAAAAAATCATTAAATTCTTGCATTCGGGATTTTAAATAAAAAAGAACACTTAAAATTTTTACTGATCCAAAACAAATTAACAGATATATAATTTTCAAATCTATAAAATAGCTACTAATTTTAAGAAACCGATGAGTTTCTTTTGCCTTAAAAGCAATCGTCCTCAGGAAATTAAAGTATTTGTTTACTCGTAATGAACATTTATTGTAAACAATATTGTAAAGCTTAATGTAAACAATATTGTAAAGCTTAATGTAAACAATATTGTAAAGCTTAATGTAAACGATAATGTAAAGAGAATTTATATTGTATAAAGACTATTACAAAGATTATTTATTGTAGAGATCATTTATTGTAGAGAGTATTTACTGAAAAAGTTATTAATTGAAAATTATATTTATTGCACAAAATGTGCTTTTCTGATTAAGAAGAATAGTGATTGCAAAATTGTATTTGCGTGGGATTTTTGAGAATAAAGAATATCAAAGATATTTGTGGGATTGTAGAGAGTGTTGACAGTAAAAGGCATTGATCAGAAAGGGTATTAATTATAAAGAGCATTTGTGTAACTGTAAAAGAGATAAATAATATTAATTTATTGTACATAAATGTGATTAGTAACTAATGTTCAAATGATTAGGAACTGATGTTCAAATGATTAGGAACTGCTGTTCAAATGATTAGTAACTGATGTTCAAATGATGAGTAACTGATGTTCAAATGATGAGTAACTGATGTTCAAATGATTAATTCGCCACTTCCGAACGAAATGATCGATTCTCGTCCTTCATTCTCTGTCATTATTTGTGAACCTCGTTCTTCACCACCTGGGAAGTGCACTGATATTAATCATGGTAAATCTCCCAATTTCATCCTTAAACAAAATAAATCCATAAGCAAATTGAAATACAAGTACATAAAATATCCATTATTGCAACTGATTTTAGTGTATGTATATATATGTAGGTTCTACTTTTTCGGCTTTAATTACGACTCAATTTTTAGTCAGCACTCTTGCAGAAACTCAATAACAAGCCGCCAATCCGAAGAGAAACGGTTCTTTATTTTCTTCTATTTACACGTTCTATTCTACCATGAGAGCCAGCCGCCTTCGGCTTTTCGCTCTCCTCAACGATGAACGGAACCCTAATAACTTAAATTATACATTCTAAATAAGAAAATGGTATCCAGGTTGCAGTTGTTAAAAAGCACTCGCTCATGCGATATCACAGCAAAATGGTAACAACGGAAATAATAAGTTAACAACAATGTATGTTTTTCCCATATATATATATAGAGAGAGAGAGAGAATGAGTAGGGGGAAGAGGGGCATAGTTATTTGTATCTTATCTGCAGCTTGATATATTGAATAAATTTGTACAAACAGTATGTGATATTGTAGAATGAACCTTTATCGACACTGGAACTCAGATTTTTGAGTGAATGACAAACCATTTTTATGAAGAAACAAAAAGAAAGAAAGAAACATTGCAAAATGCCCATCTTACCCATAGTATGTGCAAGATGGGTCCACGTAGGTATAAGATGGGCATACCAGTTCATATCAGTTATAATCTTCCCATATTTGGCATACGAAATGTTTAAATCCTTTGGCTCCATCACAAGTTTTGTGGAACCATGTATTGCACTCTTGCCATAAAAACCGCTAAACAAATATTAACAATTAATTTTTCGAAGTTTTCAATATCTCAGTCGCAGATTTTTACCCCCCTCTCGTGTCCCCGCCCCCTCCTAAACATGCATCAATTTCTAACAATATAATGTTCAGTCTACACACTAAAGGTTTTTAAAATAATATGCCAACAACATATTACTTCGGGAGCCCATCTTACATACAAATTTTGTGCTCGTCTTACCCATAATATGAAATTAACAGTTATGCTATCATGCCGTAAAAGGTTCACGATACATCGCTCACTTTTTGTACCACAAATTAATTTAAACGCCAAATTAATTTCCCCCAAACATTGCATGCGCTTTTAGAATAATTATATGAAATAAAGCTTACCAAAGTAAACATACAAATTATAAAAAACATTTCCTTACATGGATTTTTAGAACAGCTGCAAAATACTTCTCTCCTGACAGTTGAAATACCTTTTCTTTCTGGATACAAACTCATGAACTGAAGTACATCACTATTATACCAACATCAGTTCTTTGCATTGCGTACATGGGAAATGACGTCACTGTGCCCATCTTCCGACCACCCACTCACCCTATATATATATATACATACACACACACACTTACTGACACGAATTAAGCCCCAGCAAATATAAATTAGATATCACCTCAGTGAAAGTAACTGTACTCTCGTAATATATATTAAAAAAAAAATGAGAAGAGATACTTTTAAACATTTAAAAGAATGTGTTGGAAAATTCCTTAGATTTGAAATTCCTTAGATCTTGAATTATTTTTAGCGAATTAAAAATACCATAAAAAATAAAATAAGTCTAAGAATTGAAAAAAATGAGAAAGTTATAATGAGTGTGATTTTTTTAAGTAGAATTAAAATAAATGTGATTCAAAATATCATAAACTTAGAAAAACGTCTGAATATTCTTTGGGTATAAAAAAGTTTCAAAGTACCAAAACTTTTAGAAATTTAAAGTCTCGGTAAAATTTCGAAAGCAAAAGAAGAAATGATTTAAAGCTGAGTCTTCTCTTTAAAGACACTAGATAAATTTTTAGTATTTTAAAAGAATGAAAAAAAAATAAATACAATTTTTAAAATGTGTGAAGATTTTGCTTTTAGGCACTGTGGCTGTTTTTTAATAATCAACGTAAAATAAATGGATTTAAATTGATTATGAGAGATAAAAATGGTATATTTGTCAAAAATGAAATAAAGTTCTCTGAAATTCATTTTATAAATTTCTTATGAATTTAAAATAAATATCAGTACTTAATAATTTCATTTCATTAACGCTTGTGGTTTTGAAGCTTATATGAATAAAATTTTAATTCATTCTATAATTTACTTGTATTCAATTTTTCGGTTTTAACAGGGGAGTTTTCACAGAGAATCATCAAGAGAGTTTTCATCAAGTGAAACTTGAATACTTTTTGCCTTGCAATTCACTTGCAAACTGAAATACTCTCAAACATACTTCAGTGGTTAGCTTCTCAGTGGCTAGCTTCTTCAGTGGCTAACAGAAACATGAAAGGCATTTGACAATACAGTTAACTTAATTATCCGATATAATAGGTAGCAGGACTGGAAAGACACGGTGATAAGCCGAAAACAGGAAAAAAATAATTAAAATACTTACTAAACATTAAAATTTCGAACGACACTTGAATAATTTCTTGAGAACAATCATCTATTTCGCAATGGTGATAATTTTTCCATGGCGTTCTCTAATATTGAATGACCTTTGGGCATTAAATGAAAACGCAGCAGCTGATTGCCTGTTAGTACGTCAAACACGATTCGCCACGCTTTTGAGTTTCACAGTTCGTTTTAAATCGAACCAGTGTAGTTTAAAATTATGACGTCATGACTTTAGATAGGGCTAGATACTCATGTACAGTATTTCTTGTATGTCAGCATCAGAACTAACCGGTACTTTCCGTGGTGTGCGATTACGCTCTTTTCAATTTTCGATTGTCTTAATTTACGCTCGTTTTCGAGCGCCGTTAACCGGTGTTGTCTGTATATTTATATTAGTGGTGAGTGAATCACTGAACGAGACCTCTCATTGGCGATTGATGGAAGAAATCATTCATTTATTCTTTCAACGAACGATTTAACACAACGGTAATTTTTATTCCAAATAAAAGAAACCTGGTGTTTTTTTATGAAATAAACTCTGAAACTGACTTCTGAGAATGAAAAGAATAATGTGTTTCCTAAAATTTTGTTAATTTCTCGTTTTCCGCAATTTTTGCTTAAGAAAGAAAGATAAATTTTTTCCACTTTCTCAAAACAAAATCTGATGTAATTCTTTTGAAAATTTCTAGAAGGGAAATTATATACATCGATGTTTCATTACATTCATATAATTTTTTTAACTTTCTTGCGAGAATCAATGTTTTATTTTTTATAATCAAATAATTTTACCACAAGATTGGTGTCATAGATAACATAATTTGTACATTTTTAAACAACAGTATAACTGAAATTAATAAAAGGCCATCATTATAAGCGTAATAAATTTACGCTATTTTTATAATGTTAACTTTTACTTATTAATTTACTCTTACGTTCAATTATCCAGCATAAAAACATACTAAATACTTATACAATATAATAAAACTATACATACAATATATTAAAAAATGAATGTAAAAATAAAAATTTAAATAAAGTTAAAAGCATAAATATAAAAAATTAAGATAAATAAATTAAAAATAAATATGAAAGTAAAATTAAAAACATGAATATAAAATAAAATTAAAAACATGAATATAAAAATAAAAATATAAAATACTTTTATACAATATACTAAAATTTATACTTTTTTTTAGTAAATGTTCCACGAATAAAACCCATTTCCAAGAAAGTATTCCCCGTTCATCAACTATATAGGGATAACTTAGTCCTCTCTAGGAAAATCAGCCCCTATCCAAATTATAAATGAATTCAAGTGAATGATGACAAAATGATTCAAACAAATGAAGACAAATTATAAATAAATACTCTGCACGCAGCATTTAGGGCGGGGCTAAGGCCCCATAAACTCAAGTTTTTCAACGCTGACAACAAGCATGTTGGTATCTAAGGGGCGAAAAGTAATGAAATAAAAATACAGGGTACCTTGTGTGAAGGAAATTACATAAAAAGGTTAAACACTGGTAAAATAGCAATGAAAAAGATCACTCAAGCTTTCGGACGCATCAGCAGCAGTCCTTCATCAGGAGTAATGTATATTGTAATAAAGTATACCGTTTATTACCATTTCTGCTTTAAATTATTTACTTAAAAGGATTTGGATTTAGCCATGAATTATCTTCTGCTTAAATAGTTATAAATAATATTCAAATATTATGTATAATAATGCACATAATATTTTGATTATATTTGTGAGTATTTATATGTATATAATCCATGTGATATGTAAATATTGAAGTTATATACTAAAGGATCTTTACATTGCCTGTAAACTGCTATTTGGATTAAATATAGAATATGCATGAAGAAATATGTGTTAGTGTTTTGTGAGAAGATTCGTTATACTTGCCCCAACACCATTTTTTGAAGAAACGAAACTAAAATTTTAGGCTGGCCACAAATAAGATCATATTCTCTACGTTTAAAAAACAAGCTTCAAAAAATGAATAATTCAGCAAAACTGTTTTGATGAAAACTTATTTCAGTTTTTCAAAACGCATCTTAAAATATAAATATTTATTTCACACTTTAAATTGCTGTCATGGGGAATCCACGAGCCCTCGTAAAATACATACGTTTTGAAAATAAATTTTACTGCAAAGCAAAAAAAAAATCCTGCGAGGATTTTATGAGTCTCGGAGCTTGTGCCCTGAGTTGTTATTAAAAAGTGAAATGGCCGAAACATTAGGCAATTGCGGCTCGGATCTTAAACTGCACAGCAATAACATAAGGCTTTCCTTGTAGCAGAGCTACAGGTACACACGTTTATAGTGGAATAATAACGTAGTATATAATATACCGTGACATTTATTTTTAGTCGTTTTAGATACCACATCAATCTTCTGACACTTAAACAAGTTTGAATATACCCTACAAAACGTCTTCCCATCGCGATAAAACTGGTTAGTATTGGCAAGGAAGTAAAATACTAAACTTATCCGAAGTTTGAGTTCTTTTTAGTGAAACTCTCGTAAAAACTTTTACTTTCATTTAAAAAATGAATACACTAGCGAGAGGAAACTATGCCGACAAAAAAAAAATAAAAAATTTATCCGTAACCCACCTTGTAAGCGAATTAGAATTCTTATTATATAACCTACCGCTATGATAAAAACCAAAAGATAGAAGAAATATACCCAAGTAAAAAATATGTATAATATAATATCTTTGGACATATCGCAACTTAACAGTTAAGCTAAAGCAACGCACGTTAAGCTAAGAGCTTAACACGAATCAGAAAAGTTCACGTTAAATTATTCTTTTAATATATCACATTATTAACTATATAATTCGATGCGATTTATTAACACTGAAAAATTTCTCTATAGCTTATTAAATGTCACTTTATTAAATTTTTCTTAAAATTCAATACAAATCTGTATGATCAATTTCGAACTAAAATATTTTTCAGCATAAAAAAATAGCATAAATAATATTGAATTACCGATAGGTAGTCACCGATTGACGGAAATAGTTTTACATTTTCAGCAAATGTGTATTTCATCAAGTTATAACAGTAACCTTTACTCCTTCCCTACGGGTACAATGGACTCTCCGCTTCCTTCCCCCCCCCCCGTAGCACAATGAAACGGTCTATAATACGCCTGTTGCGAATATGGACTCTTCAAAATACCTCACTTTCAAAAAAATAACCGTAACATTAGATGTGTTTTACATCGCTCCTGGCAAAAACATCACCATCCATTTGAAAATGTTAATGTTTTGTATTTACATGTCAAACTTTTGTGCACATAAAGTAACAACTCTATTGTCAATAATTCTTTTTTATATAGCGACTTAAAAACACATTATCAAATTCTCATTTATGTAAAATTTATGTAAGTATATTAAAAAAGTTGCTGGCATATAAATGTCGAAACTAATGATTATCTTTCTTATTTGAACTAAAAATATCTTTAGCAACGTTGCTGCACAGACCATGGCGATTTTATTAAAAATTATTAGAAATTGTGCATTTCAAGCACATTAATGACAGTGTAACGTATGATAATGCCATACTGTTTTCTCTTTTAGCATATAAACATTGGAATATACAGTGTGTCCGTGAAGTCATGGTGCACTTTTGACCGGTCACAGGAAATCAACGAAACAAGATAGAAATGTGAAATCTTCACCAAATAAAAGGAAAACTATCCAAGTTTCATACCTATTCAGTACAGTTGCCCTACACACATGTTGTCCACAGACGTGGAATGTCGCCTCATCGCTAAACACAATCTTCGTTGTACACGCGACGATATTCACGTTGCACTTTGGTCACGGATTCGAATTAACAAGCCACAGAACACACTGAATTTTCCTCTGTAACGTCCACATCTCGACTGGCGTGGGCGTGGGCTGATCCACTGCCGCGCAGTTCGTGGTGTTGCGTCATCACCTGTGTGCGCACACGCTTGCACATAATACTACGGAAACTTGGAGAGTTTGTCTGTTATTTGGTGAAGAGTTCACGTATCTATCTTGTTTCGTTGATTTCCTGTGACCGGTCAAAAGTGCACCATGACTTTACGGACACAGTGTATATTTTAGAATATGAATTTATAGAACTGATACCAAAAAAAAATATTTTTTTTTACAATTTCTACAAATTGAGCATTAATGTATGTTGTTTACATTTTTTAGGAGGAAAAACGCTGTTTTGGGATAATTGTATTTATCTCATTTTCTCTCTCTTAATGCTTTATGTTCAACCTTTTTGACAGCCAATTTTAACAGTTTACAATAAGTAGTTTTCTTAATATTTTAGTGGTTTAAACGTTTTATTTGCAGACTCCCACCTCTGGTTAAAATATGTATGAAAATAAAAGCTGTGTGTTTTTTATATAGCTTTTTACAAATATATTCCATATTATCAGCTTTAAAATTAAAATCATTCAATTTGGGTTTAAAATTATTATTCAAATTTTTACGTCGACGATTTCAAATGAGCTTAATAAAACGTTAAAGAAACTATAAATAATTTATTTTGATTCTGAGCTTGAAAATCAAAATTAATTTAACAGTACAAAATGAAGTATTGATTTCCAATAAGCATTTCATTGTTTCATGTATTTAGAAAAATTTGTTAAAATGCCTGCTGGAAAATATGTGGAACAGGATATCTGAATCAAGATATTAAGACTGAATACCTTGGGCAAAATATCTGGAACGAGACATCTAAAGGAAAATATTCCTTTGATATGGCAACCATAATGGACGTCTAGTAATGAAACACCCAAAGCGCCATGACTCGAATGATCGTTAACAATTATTGGAAGAATGTATCGTTTTGGCGACAAATCCTTGGCATTATTTCCATGATCTGAGGATAATTTAACCGTTACTTTCCAAGTCGATATGAACATAACGATTTCTATTAAATCAGATCATCTCTAGCGAATATTTTTTGTTTTCAAACTCAATACGAATCGTCCCCTGCGATTTAATACAATGAACGCCATTAATAGTTAATAAAATAGGTTAACGAGACAGATAACTAATAAAAATTTCCATTAATTATTTCGTCACTATGCGCATTTTTATTACAGACCATTAATTATTAATACCTTTAATAAAAACTTTGACTGTTATGTAATGGTTTACTTCCTAATTCATTTTACAGATTTTGAGGAAATATTTCTTTTTTGAAGACCGCTATAAAAAAATGCAAACCTTTTATTAGGTTGCGAAAACGTAATTTATTATTTTAAAATTAACGTCGTATACGCCTACACACTGAGGTGAATCCCTAAGAATCGCCGTAAAATTGTGCAACGTTTTATTACGCTATAAATAATGTTAATATTTAATATTCCGCTCAATAATAGGTATAAGAACTGTTTTACTTATATATTTTATTGTTATTAATGTTAAATCATCATTATTTTATTATTGCATATTATAAGCATTACTATTATTTCATATTATTGTCATAACTATTATTTCATATTCTTAGCATTACTATTATTATTATTGAGTAACAGTACTACATTTTGTAAGCTCGTTTTTCCAAAATGCAGAGTCTTACGTTTCTACTCTCCCCATGGTAACAGACTGGAGTAAAAGAATAAAATTTCAATATTGTTTTACTTCGATTTTATTGAGAAGTTATTAATATTTATGTATTATTTTTAGACGCAAGAACTTTTTTGATTATTTACAATAAAATTGTGAGCGTAACTGTATTGCTGAAAATTTTTTTGATATTCTCAAAGTCTGCATGGATAAATAAAATTTTGAGAACCAAAGAATAAAAGTAAGAAAAGTAAAAGAAAAGCAAGAAAATAACAAAAAAGTGCTAATGGAGAGCAAAATGCTTATGATGAATTTTTATTTTAAATAGTTAGCCTGTCATCGCAAGTTCGCAAAGGAACTAATAGTTCCGTATTTTAATTAATTCGATATGATTAATTACCGGTTAAAATAATTAATACGAGCAAAATTTTCATTAAACGGAAGCTATATCACAGGAAGTTAAATAGTAATTAATGATCCATTTTAAATTCGTTAATTAGTATATTTAATTATGTTCAAAAATAATAAATCACTCCAAATGCATTCTTTAATGAACGAAAACTACAAGTAATGTACAACTCTTAATAGGTTTTAATAATTTCGACTTTTGAATTAATATATTTTCAATATTAAACAACATGACTAAGTTATCAAATCATTTTTTTTTTCATATTAGCAAATGATGTGGCAATAATAGACGTTAAATTACTAGTAAAGAAAAAAATGGTTTTCCGGCGCCGGGTGGGACTCGAACCCACGACAATCAGGCACCTGACCGGCAATAAGGTGTAGTGGGTTCGGGATTCACTAGACGCCGGAAAATCATTCTTTTCTTTACGAGTAATTTAACATAACGAAGTTAGTTTGAAATATCAAAGAACTGATATTTATAATTTTCTGTTTATTATTTAAAAGGCATTTCTGTTAGCTAATTTGTAATTTATTAAACATTTTAATGAGTTTGATATATTTCTCCGTTTTCCTTTGAATCGTTTTCAATTTTAAATAACTATGAGCGTTTATCCCATACTAGAAAAAAAATATTTCGAATAATTCTCAGAACTGTAGAAAACTGTATATTCTTTGTAAAAGGTTGTGCATTTTACAGAAAATTATATTATGCACATGATGTATTCAAAGTGGGTCAAAAGTAGGTATATATAGTATATTTTGATGGGATTATTGTTATAAATAATATTGAATTATTAATGATTTATTATTCATAATATTTTGATAATTATAATAAACATATAATATATAAATGTATAAAATAATAATAAAATTGATTTTATGTACAATTGGTTGACGGTTCTTCTCAGATATCGATATTTTGACAGTATTTGCTTATTTAACATATAGAACGTTTAATCCCTTGATCGCTCAGAATGTCCTCCATCAATGCTGCGACATACACCCAACATATCCGAAACAGTGATAAACAGTTCGACGCAAATTGCAGTATGAATCCATAAACAGAAGAAAAAAATAATTGTTTGTATTATTGCATAACCTACTTTTGGTCCACCCTGTACATTTTTGAACATACCTTGAATTTTTAAGCATACTATAGAACAGTGGTTCTTAAGCAAGGATCCCCCCGGCTACCACCAAGGCAGAATTTCACTGTTTAATGATTGAGGCGAAAATTGCCTTCTGGAATTAGTGGACTTAGCTATAGCAATACTTTTTTTTTCCAACGTCCGCACTTACCCTTATGGCATCGCTCCGCCAAATATAAAGTGTTATTGCCAGAGATGGTGTCATTAGAGTTAATTTCAGCTCTTATGCCAGGGAGTCCAGGACATAGCCAAAGGTGATCCGAGTCCATGGAATAATTGGTGAGTCTGCCATTCCGATTCTAAAAAAGTTCAACTGGAAATAGTCATGTTCTTTTAGAAGTCTGAAATTTGATGCCGAAGTGAATCTGTGAAGGTTTCTTGATAATGTAGTTGTAAAAAGGGGAGGCCATTTTTTATAAAGAGCTTTTTCACTGTAATTAGCTGGCAGGAGTTTAGAAAGTGTTTTTTCAGTGTGAGAATAGGCTGTTAATAGTCCAATTTTGTTAATTGGGTGATTCATTTGACTTCCTGCCTTTGCCAGTATATCAGCTCTTTCATTTCCGATGATACCACAACAGCTGGGTATCCACTGAAAGACAACGGTCCAGCCGTCTTATAATTAGAGAAGAGATAGCATATCTACAGTCCACCACTATAGTTGTAAGTGGGGGTGCAGGTGACTAACATTGCTGGTAACGCAACTTTTGAGTTGCAGAAAATTGAGACTTTTCTTAGATAGTGATTCTTTAGTTTTTTGAGGATTCCATAATGGCTCCTAATTCACCGTCAAAGTTTAATGCTCTCTTACCAATCGGGATTGAACATTTGAATGGAGTACTATACACTCCAGCACCAGCGAGAAGGTAACATAACCATCTGTGTATCATCATCATATTCAACCATTATCTATCCACTGCTGGATGAAGGTCTCTCCAAATGCTTTCCACACAAGTCTATCCTGAGCAATTCGCTTCCACGTCACCCCAACCTGTTTTCTTATTTCATCCACCCATCTAGTTTGAGGACGTTTTCTAGGTCTTCGGTGGTCTCTTGGAATCCAGTTCAGAATTTCTGTTGTCCATCGTTGATCAGTTCTTCTTGCAATATGCCCAGCCCATCGCCATTTCAGCCCTTTTACTTTAACAATGATGTCCTCTACTCTAGTTTGCTCTCTCACCCAAGTGTTTCTTTTTCGATCTCTCCTAGTTATTCCAAGCATGCACCTCTCCATGCTCCTTTGCGTTGTCTGTAACTTTCGTATTGCTCCAACTGTTAGACTCCATGTCTCTGATCCATAAGAGAGGACTGGCAATACACACTGCTATATATATATAGTCGTGAATCTGAACTATAACAATACGAATACTACCAGCTAAAAAATCTTAGAATAGAAGTAGAGAATTACTTCCTAAGCATAGGCGTATGCAGAAAGTTCATAGGAGGGTTACAGGCCAGGGACGTAGCCAGGCTGTGGCCATAGGGGACTTGGCCCCCTGAAAATATAGTCACCCAACCTCTGGAAAGTATTTTTTCCACAAATATGGAAAAAAAAATATTTTTAATTTTTTGCTTTATATGAAATTGTACATGACAATGAAAATTCTTCTTTGACGTTGAAAATGTATTCAAAATAGCTTTCTACAGTAGATCTTGCGTATATAATTTTTTACAGAAGTTTGAGTCTTCATATGCTGTATAATGAGGATATGAGAAATTATAAAAATATATCAAAATTTATAAGTTTTTAATGCAAAATTTATTTTAAGAAATTTATTTATTAACGTTAAATATATCAGTCTACTTATATTTAGTATTATTAAATATATTAATAAAATACATCAAAACATTTACGAATTTTAAACCGCCCTCCCTGTAATAAACGACCAGCTACTGGCCTGCTACGGGCTCAATGGGGTTACAGAGCTACAACTTTAAATGTTTATATGTATATATTACAACTTTTCATTTTAATGGGTGGGGTTATAACCCTCTTCAACACCCCTACGTACGCCAATGATCTTCATGTATAATGAAATGGATGCATAAGCAAAAAGAGTTTAAAAGCCACAGCTATAGAAAATGGATTTAAAATTTAATATTTTGATTTCAATGCTGGATTGGAAGCGCAGAAAACTTAATTGGAAAATAAATATATTCGGATATTGGAATTCTTTTGCCAAAGAAGGGTTTGACGTCCCAGAAATGAACACCTAGCACAAAAAAATGAAAACAATCATGAATAAACTGTAATACTTAATGAACTTGACAAGGAATCTGTTTAACATTGATATTGCATTTTTAAAAATAGATGAGAGAAGAATGAAATTATGGCTTTGTGCTGTTTACAGTTCATTACAGACATACACGTATAGAGCTCAATTAAACTACATAATTGGGTGTCCAAACAGATTCCTAATATGTTTATTCTTACGAATTAATAATCCTGCCTCAAAGGCTTTTTATTGCTGGTCATTTATTTGATAATGGTGCTAATAATGGAGACATCAAGAAGGAAACGTTTGGTATCAACGAAATTTATATAGAAAAATTATGGAATACAGAGGATAATATTATAAAAAAAAAGTAAGACAAAATAGTGTCGCATTTGCTGGTAAACTAAAAAATAACATTGCCATGTGTTCACTTTCGTTCACTTTCTCAATTATTTATGAGATTTTAATTAAGGAATTATAATTAATAAAAATAAAATAGAGTAAAATTAGAATATAAATTAATAAATAATTAAAAAATGAACTTAAAATATAAATTTTTGTCATGGCTTATTTTGTCGAAATCTAATTCATAAAACTATCAATACTGCAAGGTAAGTATTATATTCAGTTCATAAAATAAATGAATAATTCATAAATCTTGATGAACAATGAAGCATGAAATTAGAATCCTGAATTTGAATTTTGGTAAATTAATATTTATTTATCTAGAGCGAAATTGAAGCAAGTTTTTAATATTTCCCCAGATAATTGCGTATCGAATGTTATATTTAACAGTACTGAATTTAATTTAACATACAAATTTAATTAATTTCCATTAATGCGAAATATTTATATCGTAAAAGAAGAAACTAACAACAACAAACAGAAATAATTACCATTTTTATTATTTTCCTGAACCAAAAATAACTTATGCTTCTTTAAAATACCATATAGTTTTTCCATTCACCTGTATTTTAAACTTTCGATAATTTTTCAAAAAAATTGTAAACTTTAACTTTTCGTGAACCAAATATTCTTCGTTTAGTTTGAAATTAGGGCATTAGAATAAAAAACAAGGTCTAATGGAATTAAGCAGAAGTTGATATTTTTGAATAGCACGACTTTAATTATTGTCATAATTAACTAATCATTTACTCATTCTTATGATAATTAAACCCTTGGACTGTATTTCCAAATAATTTTTCTAAACGGAAGTTTATAAATTTTTGAAGCTTCAAGCGTGAGTTTTTAAGGACCATATATCTTCTATTCACTTTTAAACCTCCATCCTGTTGAAGTAAATAAATTGTTTAAATATGAATGCAGTGACTTTTTTTATATTACTTATACATTTATTTGAAATAGACAGTCTGCGGCAAAAAAAAATAGCACGTCTTTGAACTTTCTTCGGACTTTAATAAATCTTCACAAGAATGATGAGAATGCAAAAAACTGGATAAATCACATCTTAGGTTGCACAGCCGCATCTGATAACGATACCTGCAGGACCTTCTTGACGTATTCGTGTGTCTCCTGGGCTCGATAATTTTTTTGGGGCTTTTTTCCCCCACAAACTTTTAAATTTCCAAATTTTTGTAATAAGAAAAACATATTTAATGTATAAACTTCGCTAATTTAAGGCCGGAAATCTAAGGCCCTGTAGGCTCACCCGTTAAAATGACATTCGGTATATGTTAACATCTGATTTTGCACAAAATTAGATAGCTATCCAATCTTGTCTTCCGAAACGTCCTTCTAAACCCTATGCGAATGTTGAGCTAGTTGGCACTGAATTCTGGGATATGTGCTCGATTGACGAAAGGTTTCTAAATCTTGCAAGTTATTGTGGGCTTTAAAACAGCCCCAGGATAATTTTAGGCGATATTTACTAGTCGTTGTTTTGCTGATGGGTGAATTCTGGCAGACTCAAGAACACAGACAACACGACAAACAGGACATGATAGACATAAACAACGAAACAGACATCAAGATGTCGTTGACATATGACTATAACACCAAGCATTACCGGAAGAAACGACAGACCATCATGGAAAAATCCTATAGTAGGCTATATATCAAATCAAAAGGGCATCAATATATAAAAAATTGGCACATCACAATATTAAATTATAATTTATTGAAAATCATTAAAGAAGAAGAAGAAAGAAGCTCAATTTAAGAAATTCCGTTCTGACAGTGATTTCAAAAACGAAATTTAATTTGAAATAACTGAAAGTGATTAATGTAACTCTATTACATAAATATAGTACGCAATGTTACATAACGGGGAAATGTGTCGTTTCCTATTAAATCACTCAATTGCAAAATATAAATTATGTTAATTCCAAATAAAATTTTTTATAATACAATGTTTTGAAATATAGATCGTCTCTTGAGCCTCTCTCTTTTTCTGGAATTTTATTCATCAGCACGCCCAGAATTTTGAATGTTTTTCTTTCAGTTTTTAAATTTTAAAAAATGCTAATTCGTTGGTTTCTGGCTTGTCAGCTCAGAATGACTGCGAAACTCCCCAGAAAACTAATTGAGTTAAGCACGCTTATTAATAGAAGACGAACCTTTTAATACAATTACAAAATTCCGTTCAATTTCAGGAAGAACTTCTTCACGTTTTGGAAAATTCTCAAAAAGAATTCGTTTGATTCGAAAGTCAATTAAAGGAAGGCTTTCACATTTTTGAGAATAAAATTGAACGTCGCAGTTTAATTTTGCCTACTCTCTCCATATATCTACTTTCTTCTGTGTGATTTTTCAAAACTTTTGAATTCCAAACTTCAAAATCAAAATGAAATATTTTATTCGCAATTGATTTAAAATGGAACCATGTTCTTATCCAATTTCATCTAAGTGCGAATCACAATGTATTTTTATCCATTGAAAAGTATCCAAAAAAACCGAAAAAATATGTAAATGAAAACATGAGAAAAAAGGGAAGATGAGTAAATCAAAAACTGATAGAAAAGGTAAATAAAAGAAAAAGTAAAGAGGTAGAGACATAAAACAAAACTATAAAATAATGGAGAATAAAGAGGTGAAAGGAAGGATTTTTCCGAACCCCTTTTAACGTTCTAAATATAGTAAGCCCCTTATAAAGCATCTCTTTTATTACATAAAATAATAGTCACCGTTAAATCATTACAGCGTACATAGCGTGGTGCTGTACATAAATAGCACCGTTATTAATTTACAGTAATTCTCCAACAGCACAATATTTTTAAACCTTTGGGGTGGAATATCTCAATATGAAATATTTTAGGAATTTTCTATAGCCTATTTACTCATTAGCCATTATGTCAAACATTGAGCAATCTTCGTATATGGACTTGCAAAGTTATATATTGTTTTACATACTTTGTTGTATATTGTTTTACATACTTTGTTGTATATTGTTTTACATACTTTGTTGTATATTGTTTTACATACTTTGTTGTATATTGTTTTGCATACTTTGTTGTATATTATGATATATACTACATTATATATATATTTTGTAATTAAATACAGGGTACCAGGGGAGTACTTTCATATTAAACATTATAAATAGCAATGAAATACCCATTAGACGCAAATGGAAGTCTTCATTAGGAGTATAATGATTACATTAATGAAACACAGCTCTGATGAAGGAATTGTTGCTGAGTCAGTATCCGGAAAGCTCAAGGATCTTTTTTATTGCTATTTTACCAGTGATTAACCTTTTATATGTACGATATATATTATTATATATACTATATATTTTAGCCTATATTATTATGTATATATATACTTTATGTTTGTTATATATTATGTTATCTATTTATATATAACGGAACGTACAGCACAATAAGTTATTTTCCGAGCTTTGAAACACATGATTTCAAAGAATGCAGTTAAACTTTTTTTTTAAGTCAATTTTAGTTTTGGCTTGATCGTTAATACTAAAAGTATATATTATCAAACTTCCTTTTTAGGAACTTTCTTGAAATGATCTCTATATTCCGAATTAAATTCCGGTCCTAACATTTACTTAACGAAATAAAAACCGCATCGTTCAAAGGAAATATTTTTTCTCCAGCCTTAAAGTCAGTAACTTCCAATCAACTTAAGTGACAAAAACAGGGTTTTAGGTTATAGCACGCTTTAAATTAAATAAATCAATAATCGAGACTATAACAAATGATGAATAACAAATACTATTGCTGTGTGATTTTCCATATCCAAGAATCTGACAAATTGTCCTGCGCCCAGGGCCGGCGTTTATAGATTTGGCGCCACCCTGAAAATTGTAAATTGGCGCCCCCCCCTGCCCCCATAAGAATTGTAAACAATAAAAATGGAGGCAAAAAATGCGCATATGAGTTGGTTCTTCAATAATAATACATCCATTGTAATTTAAAAAACAAATCTGTTACATTGGGAGAAGAACCTCCCTAACCCCGACCTAGAATTGCCACTTCTCATCCTTCTCATTTAAATTTCATTCATCTTTTAATTCAACTATTATTAAAAACATAAGGATAAGTAAAAAATACATCGTAAAGTAAGGAGGCCTTTAGTGTAAATAATA
>QLNU02003225.1:41579201-41600374 GCA_006491805.2 Dysdera silvatica | reverse complement strand
ATTGACTCTTCACATTTATGTTCTTAGATATTTTAATCTTTCTGAAATCTCAAATGCAATACACTAAAATGATTTTGAACTATAGATGATTATGAGATACGGTATATGAGACCATTTTATTACGTAAAATTATTTTATATATATTTGTAAAAGCATTTAAAATAATTGGGAAAAAATTCCTAAAATAAGTAAAAAGTAGAAGATGACAACCCTACTTTGTGGCAAGTATATTTTTTTGGCGAGTGTATTCTAAGCTGAAATTTTGGGCCCTGATATAGGATTCGAGTGAATCGGTATAATGTTGAATCACAAAAACCCTGCAAAGTCCGGAAAGCCAAAAGCAAGTATTCACCAAGTTCGTGGGGTGGATGTATGTTTGTGGCAAGAAAATAGTCTTATTGCATATGTAATCAATAAAAAAAATACGAGTCAGACGCTTAGGTATTTTTGTTGCAACGAACAAAATACAGCGAACGTGAAGCAAAAAGAAAGATCTAGTGCAATTTAGAATGTTTCAAGAGAAAGAAGTGGGTAACGTATCGTACAACAGCGCAAAAATATTTTTCAGAGTGTGGAGGGACTCCGTGCTCTATAGCTTCAGCTTGACTACGGCTCTAACGCTCATTATAATCAATTTCAATCACATTTTTATGGATTTAGGAGGGGGCATTTTTCTAATCCCGTCCCCATGAATCTACCACTAAGTACTTGTGTGAAAATTATATACATTTAAACTTAAATTGTTTTGAAAGCATTGGCTAAGTCAAGGATGGATCAGGATATTAGAGGGGGACAGTTTCAGGGGGCCCTCGCGGGAAAATTTTAGTTTTTTGGACTGTGAAATGGTTTAGGTAAATGTTATATTAGTAGCCTTCCTTTACACTCAGAAAAATGTTTAATTTACAACAATGAATCAAAGTTGGGCTCGGTACTTCGTTCGGTTTACGTATTGCTGGAGGAAGCTCAATTTAAGAAATTCCGTTCTGACAGTGATTTCAAAAACGAAATTTAATTTGAAATAACTGAAAGTGATTAATGTAACTCTATTACATAAATATAGTACGCAATGTTACATAACGGGGAAATGTGTCGTTTCCTATTAAATCACTCAATTGCAAAATATAAATTATGTTAATTCCAAATAAAATTTTTTATAATACAATGTTTTGAAATATAGATCGTCTCTTGAGCCTCTCTCTTTTTCTGGAATTTTATTCATCAGCACGCCCAGAATTTTGAATGTTTTTCTTTCAGTTTTTAAATTTTAAAAAATGCTAATTCGTTGGTTTCTGGCTTGTCAGCTCAGAATGACTGCGAAACTCCCCAGAAAACTAATTGAGTTAAGCACGCTTATTAATAGAAGACGAACCTTTTAATACAATTACAAAATTTCGTTCAATTTCAGGCAGAACTTCTTCACGTTTTGGAAAATTCTCAAAAAGAATTCGTTTGATTCGAAAGTCAATTAAAGGAAGGCTTTCACATTCTTGAGAATAAAATTGAACGTCGCAGTTTAATTTTGCCTACTCTCTCCATACATCTACTTTCTTCTGAGTGATTTTTCAAAACTTTTGAATTCCAAACTTCAAAATCAAAATGAAATATTTTATTCGCAATTGATTTAAAATGGAACCATGTTCTTATCCAATTTCATCTAAGTGCGAATCACAATGTATTTTTATCCATTGAAAAGTATCCAAAAAAACCGAAAAAATATGTAAATGAAAACATGAGAATAAAGGGAAGATGGGTAAATCAAAAACTGATAGAAAAGGTAAATAAAAGAAAAAGTAAAGAGGTAGAGACATAAAACAAAACTATAAAATAATGGAGAATAAAGAGGTGAAAGGAAGGATTTTTCCGAACCCCTTTTAACGTTCTAAATATAGTAAGCCCCTTATAAAGCATCTCTTTTATTACATAAAATAATAGTCACCGTTAAATCATTACAGCGTACATAGCGTGGTGCTGTACATAAATAGCACCGTTATTAATTTACAGTAATTCTCCAACAGCACAATATTTTTAAACCTTTGGGGTGGAATATCTCAATATGAAATATTTTAGGAATTTTCTATAGCCTATTTACTCATTAGCCATTATGTCAAACATTGAGCAATCTTCGTATATGGACTTGCAAAGTTATATATTGTTTTACATACTTTGTTGTATATTGTTTTACATACTTTGTTGTATATTGTTTTACATACTTTGTTGTATATTGTTTTACATACTTTGTTGTATATTGTTTTATATACTTTGTTGTATATTGTTTTACATACTTTGTTGTATATTGTTTTACATACTTTGTTGTATATTGTTTTACATACTTTGTTGTATATTGTTTTACATACTTTGTTGTATATTATGATATATACTACATTATATATATATTAGAAATAAAATACAGGGTACCAGGGAGGAAATTACATAAAAAGGTTAAACACTGGTAAAATAGCAATGAAAAAGATCACTCAAGCTTTCGGACGCATCAGCAGCAGTCCTTCATCAGGAGTAATGATTACATTAATGAAACGTTACTCCTGATGAAGAACTCAACTTTGGTGATCTTCATGCTATTTCAGTGATTAACCTTTTATATGTACGATATATATTATTATATATACTATATATTTTAGCCTATATTATTATGTATATATATACTTTATGTTTGTTATATATTATGTTATCTATTTATATATAACGGAACGTACAGCACAATAAGTTATTTTCCGAGCTTTGAAACACATGATTTCAAAGAATGCAGTTAAACTTTTTTTTTAAGTCAATTTTAGTTTTGGCTTGATCGTTAATACTAAAAGTATATATTATCAAACTTCCTTTTTAGGAACTTTCTTGAAATGATCTCTATATTCCGAATTAAATTCCGGTCCTAACATTTACTTAACGAAATAAAAACCGCATCGTTCAAAGGAAATATTTTTTCTCCAGCCTTAAAGTCAGTAACTTCCAATCAACTTAAGTGACAAAAACAGGGTTTTAGGTTATAGCACGCTTTAAATTAAATAAATCAATAATCGAGACTATAACAAATGATGAATAAGAAATAACAAATACTATTGCTGTGTGATTTTCCATATCCGAGAATCTGACAAATTGTCCTGGGCCCAGGGCCGGCGTTTATAGGTTTGGCGCCACCCTGCAAATTGTAAATGGCGCCCCCCCCCATAAGAATTGTAAACAATAAAATGGAGGCAAAAATGCGCATATGCGTTGGTTCCTCAATAATAATACATCCATTGTAATTTTAAAAAAAAATATCTGTTATATTGGGGGAAGAACCTCCTTGAACCCGGCCTAGATTTGTCACTTCTCATCCTTGTCATTTAAGTTTCATGTATCTTTCAACTATTATTAAAAATATAAGAGTAAGTAAAAAATACATTGTGAAGTAAGGAAATCTTTAGTGCAAATAAATAATAAAAGAGTAACTTTTTTGTATTGCCTTCATTTAGCCAAAAAATGAATGAAATAATTGACTAAAAATTATAATACATAATTGATTACACAAACTTTCTCTTGTGCGCTTTCACATTTGCGAATCTATGGATTAGCTCACTGATATTTAATTTTGAAAATACATCATTTTCGATTGCAATTATTGCTAAGTTTACAAGCCTATCTTGCGAATATAGTTAATCGTAAATAATCGTTGTTTTTGTCCTTGAAAAAGATCTTTCTCTACTTGCAATGCTCACTGGAAGGGTCAATAGAATTCTGAATGCAATACTAAGGTTTGGGAATGATAGGTTATTTGTGTGAATGAAGTACAAGGTTTCGTGAGGATTGCGAAATTGACAAAGATCAGATGCAAATAAATCTTTAAAAGCGAAAAGTTCATCGAGCAATTCAATACCACTTACATCTCTTGTCGCCGTCTGACAGGTAGATTTGCAGGTTATTGCTATTCTTTCAGAGTTTTTTTTTATTTACATCCGTGTCCATTTATATTATATAAAAATTTAAACCAGATGATATACAATTCTAGTTACTTAAATAGTTCGTTAAGTGAAAACATCATAATATCTAAAATTCTGTAAAAAAAATTCACTCGAAATTTATCTTCTAGTGATTGTAGCGGTACATATTTATGTTCATATTGGAAACGAGCAAACTTCTTTCTTTGACGCAATTGAGCCTTTGTTTTGAAATCAGGTTCTCCTTTTAAACCTTGACGAAGTTGTCTAACACATTGAAGCAGCCACTCAAAACTAGAGTTGATGCAGTACTGCAAAACAAATCATTTCAAGTGTTTTCTAGCTGTTAAAGCAACAGCAATATTCTCACCGGCATTTTGTAGAATCTTACTGATGGGATTAATATGATTCAATGAATCATGTTACCGAATAAGAGAGCATAGAAATTGAAAATCCGTTAGTTTGGTGCATAAAATTTGTGCGTCATATCGCGTTTCTTTGTCGTAATTTTCGTCACTATATATTTCGTATGAAGAGCCGTATATTTCCCCAAGTTTGATGCCTAAGCGGTTGCAAAGCATCAATGCGACTTTCCTATCCAGTTTCTGCGACAGGCTTTAATGTTAAAGAAGAAATGTGAAAAAGCATTTCTATAAGCCTTTCAATGACATCTGACCAATGTTTCTTTTCAAGTTCATATAACTTTTGATTATGTGAATCAAGCGTCATCTTATTTCCTAGACTATACTTAAAGTCGTGCCACATCTTCACGCGCTTCATATGGCGCGTGAACTGAAGACTCATTTCATGTGTATGAAGTTCTTTCGATAAACTCCTCCATTGTTTATAGAAGGGTTGATACAAAACTGCTGAGCAATTCTTTCGGGACTGTTGCTAAGAACAATTTCCAGCAGAAATAAAACACGCGATCTGTAAGGAGCATCTAGGAGTAGAGGTGTAAAAAACCCGGGAATTTTGAAATCGACCAATAGGGAGAAAGGTGCGGATAGGGCTATCTCCTTTATTCTAGCTATCTTGGTTTCTTCCCATCAAAGTTTTCAATGTGTCCAAAATTCCCGGGTTTTTTACAACTCTATCAAGGAGCAGATATTTTATGTATTTATTCTAATTTTAACCAGCAGCCTTCACTTACTTTTAGCCAAAATAATTTTACCCTACGCGACGTTTTAGCTAATTCTTTCAATCATGAACTAATTTTTTAAAATTTTATCTAATGTTGGCTTCTCCCATCACATCTGAGTTTATCATTTTGTTTCATTTGTGACATTTGATACATTGCTTTCAATACATTTTTACCATTTTAGTTTTAATTTATTCTCATTGTAAAATCGAATGTTTGGTCCAACCTTGTTTGACACAAAATGACCCTCGCTGTCCTTGCGCCATAAAACTACAACCAACCATCTAGGAGCAGAAAATATGAGCACTGCTTATTTCCACTGCCTTCCACGTTTGGGACTTGTTCTTTGTTCACTTTTATAGCGACAATGCCAATTTTGACCGCTAAGCTGGCCAGTTTGGTTAGTAGTATGCACCTACATAATTTTAACCAGTGTTCAATTTATCAAGCATTTATTAATATTTTATTTTATTTATTATTAATATTTTATTTTATTTATTATTAATATTTTATTTCATTTATTATTAATATTTGTATTTATTATTATTTTATTTCTCATTTATTATTATTTTATTTCATTTATTAATATTTTATTTTATTTATTATTAATATTTTATTTTATTTACAAAAGAAATATGAATCATTTATTTGAGAGGCGTTAAAAATATGTAAAAACACTAAAATGAACAGATTTTGTGTTTCAGAAATTCTGGATTTCAAACTTCTGACCTCCGATCTTTTTCGTTTATCAACGCAATTTTTTTTTCTTTTAATTTTTTCGAAGCTTAATTTTTTTTCTAGATTAAAAGCCTCAGGCGTGTCGTTTAGTGAGGCGCCCTTCTGCCACGCTTAACATGTTACGCCGGCTCTGCCTGTGCCATCAATAACGAAGGTAATGAGGAAAAAAATACAAGTATAGGATTAACGATTGCAATGTACAGAAAACGGATTTTTGTCGATAGCAATGTAATTCAACAAAAGCCCAATTATAACGCTGCAAACGAGTGGAAAACCTTTGGCATTCGTAATTTTAAATGTGTCGCAAAGCAAGCTTATGCGGAAAGAAAACACATAATCAATAGTTAATTCAAAAAACGTGATCTGAAAATGGAATGGATGTGATAATAAAATCTATTAATAGAATGGATGGTTTTAGCAATAATCTTGAAAACATCCAAAGATTACCCTGCAGTAGATACTAACAGGAGTTGATTGGGTCCTCTCAAAGGGTTCATACCTTGAGTTATCGGACGGCTCAAGTCCTATAGCCCATGAGGGCGCACTGGCGGCCCAGTCCACCCCTGCATACTAACAGGACAGAAAATTTTGACCGTAAAAATGGCTGACCGTAAAAGGGGAGTTTCTTGCCAATAAATTTTTATCTGGCCGTAAAGACGGAGTGATTGTTCTGAAGGTTGTACATTTAACGGTGTTTTCTGTATTGGAAAACGAAACCAGCTAAGCAAATTTACCACAAGTGGTAACGGCAGCGAAATTTTTGTCTTTTATGACGCAAGGACAAGTAGTACCATGCTGCGCTAGTCCCAACAATTTTCCGAGGAATCTGAACCCCCATGACCAAGGATTCGAACACCAGACTGCGAGTCCATCAAGAAAGGATTCGTTATTATTTAGAGTCAAAGATTTTCTGTTAACTGAAAAACGCGTTCCCCTCAAACCGCCCTAAGCCTATGAGGAACTGTTAAAATGAACTAATCAATTCAGGAAGCTGACACTTATAACATCGATGACATATCTAAAATATAAAATTTACATCTAAAGGAATGCGGGACACGAACCTTGCGAAAAAGTCTTCATATTTTATAAAACAGACATGCTTTATTTTTATCTTATGGTTGAAGAAAATGAAAACAATTCGTAAGAAATAACAAAATATTACTGCATTAAATGATGAATTACCAAAATCATGGGATAATATAACCAAGGTGAGAGAGATGGGCTCTTGTAAGGAGGGTACAAGACATTTTCTCTCAGGGGATCATACTTGTTTCCAGAAGATTTTGAAATTGACAAGAGTTTATTAAAATTGAAATTGCGTTTTCCTTGTAACATAAAATCAATAAACTAATCGACACCTGCCTGAGGATCAAATCCGTCTACTTTTATCTAATAGTTAAACTATTATTTATTGTCTAAACATTAAACCGGCCTACGTAACAAACCATAGAAATAGTTTGCATTTGCCAATCACTGAAACTTTCACTCGATTCATGCTTAATTAACTTCAATAAGCGTGTATGTAAAAATATATGCACATGTATTTATGTGCGTCGTAAACATGAATATATTTAGCCAAAATATTGATTAAAATAACCTGTCCCTGAACATAAATCTAACGAAAATAAAATGTTGTACTATTAAAAAAAATTTAACCACTTTTCATTACAAATAATATATCACTTGTCTATTGCTATTTGTTTATTGTGAATATTTTTTTCCCGTTAATATTTTAAATACTATCAATATCGATTTTTCAGCACTTCATAGTTAAATTCCAGTTAATCTTTTTGTTTCGTTTTATAAAAAATTTAATGTTTTAAAATATTTTACCACCCATTAAAATTCTTCCATGTACTTTAAGCGTTTGGGTTAAACGTATTGCCATGAGTAAAACGACGATAAATTTTCTGCATACATTTACATGAACTTAGGGAAAATTTTAAAGTGTTCTCGAATTTCACGACAAAGTAATTTGCTGAAAATGAATTTTTAATAATCGTACTTAGAGTGCTAATTTATCATAATCTAATTTCTGAACGCTAAGTGCTCTTACTTTACGGCGTTATCAACGTTTTCGATTGCCTTAAAATCATGGATTGGGTGTATGATATCGTCTACATAAGTAAAATTATGTTTTTACTATAATATACATGCATTTATTGTCATTAATTACTGCATAATTATTATATAATAAAGGTCTATTTTCGCTATTAGTTATAACGTCTAAATATTTATAACTAATATCAATATCATCAATTCTATCTAGTTTTCTATTTCATAAACGAGTAATACGCTAAATTTTTCCATTTGCCTCTTCATTTTTATGTATGTTTTGTCATGCTTTATATAAAGATCGTCTTTAATGCATTTTACCAGAACATGCTACATATATATTTTTTTATTTTGTCATAAGTTATGACAGCACTATTATTTCCTCCATATTTTTATTGCCCATGTCAGTATTTTCCTTAATCCATGGTGGAGGCGGGTTTCGGACTGTGCAACCAATGGAGTTTTATGTTTGCGCGCAGGGGAGATTGCTTAGCTGTGCGTAACTCATAGGGGTAAAGCATTTCACTGGTAATGAAAAGGTTGTGGAATCGTATCTCACCGGACACACGAAAACTCTTTTCTTTGGAGTGATTTACCCAGTGATACTGATACCATCGATTTTGCAGATTGGAATTATTGGCATTTCATATTACTTTATTCCTGATTGTTTTATATACAGGGTGCGTCAAAAGTTTGTAAAAACTTTAAAAATTCATATTTGTTTGTGGTTTTACGGCTCAAAGACTACAGTGGTCATGCTGCGCCGGGACCTACTGTTTTCCGAGGAATCCGAACCTCTTAAGGCCTAGGGAACCAAACCCCGGACTACAGTGAGCAGTGCGATCTTTATGAGATCTCTGAGTAAGCGTTCTTTTTGCACTGCTGGGAGTCGAACCCGGATTAGCGGCGCACTAGGAGAACGCGTTACAGAGGGCTAAAAACCATAAAAAAAAAAGAACAAATAACGATAAAGTGTGAGTTGCACCAAAGGATTTCCAGAAAAATCTGATTTTTTTAGTCACAAAAAATATTTAGTTTAAAAGTCACCTGCAGATGGTGCAAGGTATTCAGCAGAAGCATGCAATGCAGGCTTGCAATTAAAAGACTTGGATAAACGTGGGCTGTTCATTCGAATACAACAGCACTGCATAATTGGTTAGGATGTTATCATTGCCAGATCAAGCGTTGCTTATGAAGTTCTTCTACCTGAATGTTGAATTAGAAGCCACTGCGTTGCGAAAATTTCGTACAGTGAAACAACTGAAGACGAGAAATGGCCTCATGTCATGTGTTGTTCCCTTTAGTTCTGTTATACAAAGTTTTGGAGGTCATATTGAACAACTGTTGCAATAATAAATCGATGGAATGCACAGTTGTCCTGTCCATTGTCTTTTGGAGTTTTCAGCACCATTTGTAGGTGATTTTTTGAACTAAACATTTTTTGCTACTAAAAAAAAGTTCGATTTGCCTGAAAAAATTGCCGTGCCAACCACACTCCTTTATTATTATTTGTTCCTTTTTTTACGACTTTTTAAAGTTTTAAAGAACTTTTGGAGCACCCTGTATGCATATGGAGACCTTAAGTGGTATTCGGTAGGGAGAGAAAGCATTAGCCATGTTATGAACAGGGATATGTTTCCATTAGAACGAATAAGAGATAGTACTGTAAGTAGAAGAATTATTATTTTTCTTTCGGAAGTCGATATTTCTTTATTTTTCCCTTTGAAAAGTCTATAGTCAACTGTATAGGTCAACCTGTATAAAAATTTCAGTTGCGTATTGTGTGTCAGTGTCAGTGTACTTTCTGAAAATAGCTGGATGAGGGCTTTTCCACAAATTCCAATTTCTTATTGCTTTTTTTTTTGTTGTTGAATTTCATACATGAAAGCAATTGATTGTTTATAAATCACATGGTTTACGTAAGCGACAGGATAATAGCACTATGTCACCGGATGCACGCATTGATGTTGGTTCCAGTTCAGTCAAGTATACAGTATTGTGTAAAACCATAAAGTAATTTGCGGAAAATCCCTTATCATCCAAGTACTTTCAGAAAGCGCACTGAAACACAGTTCACGATATTGCCGATATATTTTTGAATTTTCGAAATATTCAACTGAACTTTTTATATATTGCCTTACGCTGTCGATTCTGAAAGGAAAATAATGCTATTTTTTACCCATGCGCAGTTAAAGATTTTCTGTAAATACTCATATGTCATGGAATTATTTGGCAATTGTGTTATTCCTGTGAAGGGTAATAGCATCTTACTTCCGGAGAAAGAAAGCGTTTCTCCTGTCCTCGTTCGTCTAATGGTTAAGACACTCCGGACACACCCGGAGAGACCCTGGTTCGAACCCAGGATGGAAGCGGTGTCTCTTTTTCCCTAAACAAAGACAGCTCTAGTTTGGACTTATTTATACGTAGGTGTTCGAAAATTATTGTATAATAGTTAACATATTGATTTGAAATTATAGCATAATGATTTTCTTGTAAGTTTTCAAATTTTACTTAAGTTTCGTGAAATTTGGTTGAAAACTCAGAACGCTATAAGCAAAAAACCTGCGAATGAAACAGCAAATTTTTAATGAAACGTTCTTATCTTCGTGGACATATTTTCTATTCTTACAAAACTGTGTAGAAACATTGCACATAGCAAGTGAAATCATTTTTTATAGTTCATTGATGATTTCCAGTTTTTATGATACAGGGCGATCATAAATATTTTTTCTTCAATTTTATGTCGGCCCCCTAAATGCACTCGTCAGTGAATCTTCACTGAAAAGTTTGAGTTCAAGTATGTTCATTGCTGAAGTTCAAGAACAATTTGTCTAGTATTTCTCGAGAAATTCGAAAAGAATTCTGAAATTGACTGTGTCCCGTGACTTTTGGCCATATATGTATAATACCTTAACTAATTTTCTTTTAAGTCCCTATTTCTTCAATACCTACAATGACTTTTTCTAGAGAATAACCGTTTATGATTGTCTTTTTCTAAAAATACTGTAAACGTTCTAAATGCCTCCGATAAAATAACTTAGAAATTAAGCAATAATGAATGAGCTTACAATTCTATGGTATTTTTACTGACTGCAAAATTTTAAGAAAAAACTTGAAATTAGTGAGAATAAATGCAAAAATCTGAGCAGAGAAGTAATTACAAACCTAATCAATATCCATGCTATATAGCATTTAACAAATCCTTACATTATTGACAACCGTTGTATAATGTTTTGTAGCTTGTATAATGTTTTGTAGCTTATATAATGAAATATGATTTTTTAAATATATAATAACTTATAAAACAAAAAATATCCTTATTTCATCCATTCTACTGAAATATTTGGGAATCTGATATTCAATTATAAATATCACAATTATAAAATTACACATAATGTAATTAGTTTTAATTATGATACATCTAAGCTTAATTTTAATTACATATTTGTATAATTTTGATTATAAGCATGTTATAAAGAAGCTTAAATCATAAAAATAGTTTAAATACAGATAATTTTAAATAAAATTATAATGTTAGGTATATGAAAAGCTTAAGGAACAAGAACTTTTCAGACAAATACAGAAACTATTTTTTTGCCTTTCTGTAAAAGTTTTACGTTCTAGTCTCTGAAAAAATAGCGTGATTTTAGCCAGCATTATAGTTGCAAATTGGACAAAAGAAAGAAACTTATAAGTGTGGAAGAACATCTCGCACAAGGAATGCCACCAAAGTTTTAAAACTTTTGAAGAAAGAAGAGCAGCAGCAAGAGCATTTTGATAATGGCCACCGAATTTACTTTTGTTGTACCTATTTAGTTTCATGGTCCAATTTATCGGAAACTTTACTTTCGTAAGATTGCGTGTTTGTTTACTTTAAGCCGAAGCTGTGGTGATGTTAGAAATGGAAGTGAAAATTGTACAGCGTCTGAAAATTGCGGATCTTTTTATTTTTTGGTAATTGTTTTACAGCGGTTGTGATTTTATGCAAAGACGTGAAAACTAATTCACTTTTCTCCCATGCTTTGTTTTATAACGAAATTAGTTAACTCCATCTTGGGCGTCATTTCTGAAATAAAAAAATTGAATCACTGTAATTCGTGGTAGGTTTCCTGGGCCTTAGGAAGTTCAGTTTTCTCGGGAGATAATTCGAAATTCAAATTCTTAGGCGAAATGGAAGTCCACCATCCACAGTGGCGTAATGATAACGCATTCTCTCATCATGCCATTAATCTGAGTTCGACCCCCAATGGTGTCCTGGAACACGTGCGTGTCATTATTCTGCTTTTCAGAACCAGGCTCTGTTTCATTGGCAAGAAGAGTTTGGATTTTCCGGAAAATGTTCGACTCCAGCGAAGCATAGGTTGTTAACGAAATAAAGATTAAGTGGGGGAAAAATGAAATTTGGAAAGCAAAGCTATAATAGTAGTGTCATTTAATTCATGTAATAATTATATCCCAATGATGATTAGACATAATTAACATTTTGATAAGAGTCTTCTGGTTATAACTATAGCTCCGCATTCAATATTAGATTTGATCTTATGATCAGTGTATTGACTGCGATAATATTTACAAACAGTTACTACGCGCTCCAATTTCTCTTCGTGGCATATATTTTCATTTGCAAAAAAAATAAAAATTTTTCCTATGAAAAAAAACAGTAACACATATGCATTCCAAGTATGAAACTTATGTCCACATGTTGTAAGGAAACTTGAATTTCCGATACAATCAATGATTTTTTAGCTGTTTTATAATTATTACACGATTCTGTTTTCTTTCTATGATATATTGTTTCATTTTCAGGGCAAAATTAAATTTTCAAAGAGAAAAAAAAAAAACATTCACGCCATTTCGAAACTAAACTTAGAAGCAATGAAACTGGACTTACGAAGATAATAGATTATTACAATTCTTTTCTGAGTTGTGTTGCTTCATTTGTCGAGGCAAAATTTAATTTTTCAATAAAAAAAAACATGTGCGCAATCACATAACCGGATTCAGGACCGTATATTGTAACAGTGTCCGTACCTAGTGGACTCCATATTGTCCGTGAGATAATCTTTAATTCTTCAGCTGTTTTCCACAGGGACACACCAAGCAATTTTCGTACCTGATGCAAAGATGTAATCTACAGGGACGTACCAAGCAATTTTCGTACCTGATGCAAAGATGTAATCCACAGGGACGTACCAAGCAATTTTCGTATCTGATGCAAAGATGTAATCCACATGGATGTACCAAGCAATCTTTGGACCTGATGCAAATATGTAATCCTCATGTACATACAAAGCAATTTTTGGACCTGATGCAAATACGTAATCCACAGGGACGTACCAAGCAATTTTCGCACCTGATGCAAATATGTAAAATGAAGGCGTATCTGATGCAAAGATGTAATCCACATGGATGTACCAAGCAATCTTTGGACCTGATGCAAATATGTAATCCTCATGTACATACAAAGCAATTTTTGGACCTGATGCAAATACGTAATCCACAGGGACGTACCAAGCAATTTTCGCACCTGATGCAAATATGTAAAATGAAGGCCCCATAAAGAGTTTATAACGCATTTGTGATATTTTACAAAAAAAATCATTAACTATACTTTTTTAATTCTTACATATAAACGTCCACTCTGAATTAAAATACGCCGCCATCTAGCCTTCTTCCCAGCCCCTTCAATTTTTAACTCGAGGAAATTGCCAAGAGGCGACCTTCTTGCTTCTAATTTCCATCGTCAATCTCCACCCACGCCCCCACCCTGGCTTCATATTTCCTTCAGGGCAGGAATTATGAATTTCTGAATTTTAAACACCCGTCACCGTGTTCGGCAGCACTAAGAATTTTGTTTAAAACTCATCTTCCTTGAATCGAGAGAGATTAGGATTTGGGACCTCTCTTTGTCTAAATCGAGCACTAGATGAATAATAATGCAACTGTGGAAATATACTTCATCTAGAAATACATAAATATGCATTGGAAAACACGGAAATATGCATTGAAAAATACAAAAATATTGCTGACACAAAATTAAGATTACGACAACGCTTATACTTAAATATCAACAGACCTCTCAAACCCCAAAATCACATGACCCGAGGCAACCTGACCAACACGTGGAACATCGACTAAACATATCTTTAAAAATATAGGTCAATTCTGCACTGCTGTTAGTTTCTATTCTCCATATTATTAATACGTCTACACAGTGGTGTAGCTATAAAATTTGTAGAGGGAGCCCCCACCCCATACCGGAATCCCACAATTATGCTTCTAATTTCTAATTAATCTAAGGAGCTTCGACTTCCAAAGCCCCTACAACCAAGAGCAAGGGCCCCAATGCAACTGCATTGGCATCGTTACGCCACTGCGTCTACAGCAGTAATAAAGGGAATATAGATTTAATTCTACTCATTCATATGTTAGTTTTTATTACGTACATTTAAATCTTTTACTAAACAAGTTGGAAAGATAGTGAAGCATAAGAGCGATTTTGAAAACTAATTTTTTTCACGTAATATATCTACATAACTTGGAAACAAATTTACTCTTCACACATTTAACTGCAATCTAGTTCATTCCTTTCCCAATAATTATAAATTTATACGCGCAGTGAAGCCAGCTATTCGATTAACCAGTGGAGAATAACATTACGCTAACGAACTGCAAATGAATATTTAAAGAACCTCCATGCTACGAATGAAGTTAATATGGAAAACCCATAGATGTCCGAGTAAAGGATGCTAAATATACTTAAACCAAGAATATATGGGAAAGGCTTGTATAAACGGAGAACAAAATTGAAATTGCTACGAAATAAAAATATAAAGTAATATGAAATAAAAATTTAAAATAATATGAAATAGAAATGTAAATACGAAATAAAAATATAAAATACTACAGATAAAAATATAATAATTGGAGATACGCCAAAAAAGCTCAGGTATGAGCTTTTAAAGGTGGGTGTCAAATTTATTTGTAATAAAAATCCTCACAAAGAAACTCTCAAAAACCTATCCCCGGTGGCTTTGTGTGTTGACCATTATTTGGCAAGTGTGCTATCCCTGAGAAGGGTAATAATATCTTACATCCTTATGTACGGAGAAAGAGCTTTGTTCCATGTCCTCGTTGGTCTAGAGGTTAAGGCATTCTGGGCTCAACGGAGAAACTCTAGTTCGACTTAAGGACGGAGACGATGTCTCTTTTTCTCCCATACCGAAAACAAGCTTAAGTATGAGTTTAAACGTGGGTGTCAAATTTATTAGTAATAAAAAAATCCCCCACGAAAAACTCACATAAAACTCGCCCCAGTGGTTTTATGTGTTGACCATTATTTGGCAATTTTGCTAGCCCTGAGAGAAGGATAATAATATCTTACAATATCTGTTTTAGGAAGATATTCGAACAGTTCATATATAGCTTAATTTTTGTGAAGATTTGCAAAAAGTTTACAAATCTTTACAAAAGGCTCTACGCATGTGGTTTTCCTAGTATCGTTCTGAAACAAATATTCCCTTCGATTTACAAATACCACTCCGGAGGCCTATTAATATATTAATATTAAAGTTTAGTATTTATGTTATTTAAAAAAAAGCATCAAACTTGTTACACTTACAATAAAGTAGTATGTAATTAGAACAATTATAAATCCCAGTATCAATTTCAGCAATCAGTTTCCTTGTGGTATTAATTAAATACTCCAAATGAAATAAAAAATATTTGCAATTAAATTTTTAATTGGGTCTTGATTCCCAAGCTAAAACAGGATATGAAATTAGAACCGAGACGGTGGTTTTTTCGATGGTTAGTAATGCGTATACGACTGTCTGTGCCTGTTGAGCGATGAGCCCAGATCAACGAAAGTAAAAAACATTGATTTTCTCCAACTCCACCCTCATTCTATCACTACATTACGAACAGGGTTAGATATGGTCCAGTTATTGCTAATTTCAGACAGATCACGCTCTATGTTATTAGAATTATTTGTTCTCTAATTAATTAATTAATTGTTCTCTAAAATTATTTATTCTCTATTAATAGAATGAAACATATCCTAGAGAGTATTGATTTCAAATGAAGTGTTCCATCGATAAAAAAATCGATAGAATTAAAAATTTATATTTAATCATCTGGTAAATACATATGTTCAGTTTCTTTAGCAATTTTATTTACGCTAGTATGATAGAAAAATACAAACATATTCTATTTTCAGACCAAATAAATTATATTCTATATATTATATTTATATTCTATTATATTATTATATTATATTCTATTATATATTATATTATATTCTATTATATATTATTTATATTCTATTTATATATTATATTTATATTCTATTATATATTCTATTTATATTCTATTATATTTCCTATTTATATTCATTATATATTCTATTTATTCTATCATATATTATATATTCTATTTATATTCTATTATATATTATATTATTATATTTATATTCTATTATATTACAATTATAATTCTATTAATATATTATATTTATATTCTATTAATATATTATATTTATATTATATTTATATTCTATTATATATTATATTTTATATTATATTTATATTCTCATATATAATTCGATTATATATATAATTATATATTCTATTTTCAGACCAAATAGTCATGTTGAAAATTTTTGATAAACTATTTGATCACAATATGTCAACCAAGAGAAATAATATTTTTCAAACTGCGAGTGCTATTAATTTTCTCATGATTGCGTTTTTATTTTAACTGGATAACGTAAAAATGTCTTCTGCAAAATTTAATACCGAATTTCAGTCGAAATTTTTAATTTTTAAAATTAATTTCTATCACACCCTTCGCCTCTTTTTTTAAATTTTAAATTTTAAAACTGAAAGTGAGTTGTTCGTTAATACGCCTTAGAATTGTAGCCTCAGCTTGATCTCATTAAACATCCCCCTTCAACAAACTGCGACGTAGGCAGTTAAATGTTTTCTTCGACGAAAATTAGGCTCATCTAATTCCATTGTCGTTAAGTAATTTTCTCCGTGGAAAGCATTTTTCTTCAGATTTACTGTCTCCTCATTGTATTTTTCCATTTCTTTTCGTCGTGTGTTAAAATTCATAAATATCTTGTAATATAAAGTGCGATATAATATATTCTAAATAGCTCTTTCACTGCATACGTTGATTTTCCATTGAATTCACGTTTCTGTTAATGAATGGCCTTCGTATTCATTGTTATCTTTCGTCCTCACTCGAATTTTGTTTCTCATTCTGCAGACAAGAAATCCTCACAGTGCATTCTTCTTTTTACAATTCTATGGATTCCATTTGATTATATATTTTATAATTTTATGATCTATCTAGATCAGCGGTTTTCAAAGTGTAATGAACATATCCTTTAAAGGGTAGGCGTAGACAAGCATCTCACAAGGAAAAAAACTGATAGAAGATGAACGATGGTTCTGCAAAATTTTAACTTGGGGTCGTGGGTATATTAAACTGTCATGGATACAATGATACAATACAAATGAACACCCACAAATACACCACGAGTTGTAATCTAATAATAATTTGAGAACCATTGATCGAGATATCTATTAATTATTAATTTTCTCTATTCAAAGCTTTAATTATTAATACATAGTTTGCTTACATTAATATGGCCACCAAATAATATCTAGAGAAATCGCTGTCGGGTGCAGTACGAGCAGCAACTAGACGGATTGGAAGTGATTCAATGAGGTACTATACGGTTATCATACGTAGCTGGAGCCATACTGACTGCAGTGCATCAGACAGCTGCTGGAAAGTGCCTGGTGCATGGATCAGTAGAACTTAACACGTTGATTGCCACGCGAATTTATAAGGAACTCCCCGTCAGGCCACGCGCGCTGTTTAGAAGTGCGCTAGTATTGTGGTATAGCAATGTGATTTTTTGAAAAGAAATATTTAAATACATTAATGATACAATCCTGTAATACATAAAAATTAAGTGAATGTTGAATAAATTTTAGGTAATTACTTAAAACGATGTAAATTTTTTAGTTTTATATCATATTTTACACTGTCAGTCACCGATGACTGACGTGGCACTCAACGTGTTAAACGACATTCGATTGGTTGTATATTTATGGCGCAAGGACGGCAAGGATCATTCTGCGCAAAACGACGTTTGAGTTGGTCGCGCAGATTCAGGTCCGTAGAATTAGGATGCCGGGGAAGTACTTGGAAGTCTTGTTTGTACTTTCTAAATCGTCTATCCATTGATGGAGTCCATGGGTATCAATTTAAACTTATATAATGCTAATAGTTTATATATATATGAATGAAATTTCTTGTTAATAACGACTCTATTTTAATCTGATGACGTAGCACTACGCAGAGTAAATAACAAATGGAAAAAAAACAACGTTTTTAAGCGTAGTTGCAATTTTATTAGACAAATTTTAACTCGCTCCGGACGGACTCGCTCAGGCCGTCCCTCGTCAGAAATGCACGTCCACTCCGGACGGACAAAGTCCGTCTGAAACGCGTTGAAATTTGTCTAATAAAATTTCAACTGCGTCTAAAAACGTTGTTTCTTCAATTTGTTATTTAACAGCTATATTACTAAAAAACCAATAGTTCTACTTTAATATCTTAATATTTTAAAATTAAATTCTTTTATTTACTTTTTAAGGACCTCAAGGATTTCCCTCTACCGACTTTGGAAAGTTACAATTTTTGCTTCGTATTTACCTAAAGCAACTATAAAATAGATATTTTAAATCTTAATTTCTTAATCCAGATTTCTGGTAAGACACATGATCTATTGCCAATACCCTTGCTTCTCTTTATTATCATCATTAAGAAGGAGAAAGATCCATTAAAGCACCTAAGCATGTTTGCAATCGTTTTTTATCAAAGCTCGGCCCTCGTATATTGATTGTTCTTAAACTGGTTACTACTTCAGTTTGCATAATATGTCAGGTCTTTATAGAGAGATCAAAAATGTTTAAAAACGTCAAAATTATGCAAGATCTTTTTTAAAATCATACTTGCATTGGTACTTTTAATATTTATATATTTGGTCATTGAAATTATTGATATATATCATGAAGCTACACACAATATTTAATATAAAACTGCTCAGAGAGGCGAGAAGGTATGTGGCTGAAATTTTATGAGGTGCCTTTTTCCAATTATCCCTAAAAAGTTATTAAAAAATAATCCAAAATTTTTTTATATAAACGGTGTTACTTAATTTTTATTCAGCTTTTTATCATATTTATTCGATGCTTATTCGATTTTGTTTTCAAAACTTTCATTCAAAATTTTAAATGAGCTGCTTAAATATCGCAATAAAATTAGTTAATAAATTTTAAGTAATTAATAGAGATAAATTTTAAATGTGGAAATGAGTTTACATAAAATTTATTCATGAAATGTCCTTATATATATATATATGCTTCATAAATATGGACGTTAACCCAAATACTAATATATATTATAGATTTATTATATGTATTATAAATTTTGTTCCAAATTCTATTTTTATTTTCAAAATTTACTTTAACAGTAGTTTGATATTAAACATAAATTTACTTGTTACATATAAATTTACTTATTACATATATATATATATATATATATATACTTCAGATAGTACAGGTATATGCACCAACATCAAGCCATACCGACGAAGAGGTTGAAGAATTTTATGAAGAAATCAAAGAGTTACACACCAAAGGGAAACAACATATCAAGCTCATCATGGGGGATTTCAATGCAAGAATTGGACAACAGGAACAAGGAGAGACATCGGTTGGTAAATACGGATATGGGGAAAGGAATGAACGTGGCGATCAACTCATCGAATTTGCAGAAGCTGAAAACCTTAGCATCATGAATTCATTTTTTAAGAAGAAACCGCAAAGAAAATGGACATGGAAACACCCAAATGGGGGAACTAGTGAAATTGACTATATCCTGGCAAACAAGAAATCAATTATTGAAGATTGCAGTGTACTGAACAGATTTAATACTGGAAGTGATCATCGAATGGTGAGATGTAAAGTGCACTTAAATACTAAATTAGAACGACAGAAGCTCATTAGGAAACAAGTAAGTAAGAGGGTGGATTTAAAGAAATTAAAAGAAAATACCGAGGCATTCAAGTTGGAATTAAAAAATCGCTTTTCTGCACTGGAAGGACTTATTGATGAAAGTGATATCTCAGAAGCAAATGAAAACATTGTTAAGACAATAGTTGAAACTGCTGGGGAAATTGGTGGTGTAACCTGTAAAAAGCACAATAGCAAATTATCTGAGAAGACGAAACAGCTCATGAAAAGGCGAAGAGATATGAAGGTGGACAATCGAAATACCAGTTCCAGGATTGAGTACATAGAACTTTGTAAAACTCTGCGCAAAAGCATGAAAGAAGACATAAGAAAATTCAATTGTGAGCTAGTAAGGAAGGCCATTGAAAATAACAAGAGCCTTAGGGTTGTTAAAGGAAGTTTATCTGTTGGGAAGAAACACATCATTGCATTAAAAGGAGAGGATGGCACCGTAACAAGAAATAGGGAAGAAATACTTAGAAGAGTTGAAGAATTCTACAAAAAACTATATGAAAGTAACAGTGGATTAAACGAAGACACTGAAATAGTCGAAGGAACAGCTCCTAAAATCTTAAAAGAAGAAGTTTCATTTGCAATAAAAAGTATGAAGAAAGGAAGATCCCCTGGCGATGATGGTATTACATTAGATATCCTAAAAGAAGCTGGAGAATATGTAGAAGACATACTTGCAAAATTCTTTACCAAATGTCTTAACAGCGGTAACATACCAAACCAATGGGATTCTGCAACAGTAATTCTTTTGCATAAAAAAGGTGATAAAGAGGATTTGAAAAATTACCGACCAATTAGCTTGTTACCTGCTATTTATAAAATCTTCACAAAAGTGCTAACACATCGCCTGCAGAAAAAATTAGATGCAGCTCAACCAAGAGAACAAGCTGGATTTCGAAGTGGATTCAGTACAGTGGACCATATTCAAGTATTAAGAGAATTAATTGAAAGAACACATGAATATGAACTTCCATTGTGTGTTGCATTTATTGACTATGAGAAGGCCTTTGACTCTATTAAAACATCAGCAGTCATCAACTCTTTAAGATCAACAGACATTGAGGATGTGTACATTGACATGGTGAAACGTGTGTATAAAAATGCAAGTGCAAAATTTCGGTTACATAAAGATACCAAAACTATCAAAATTGGTAAAGGTGTGAGGCAGGGAGATACCATTTCTCCAAAACATTT
>QLNU02003225.1:41563088-41576510 GCA_006491805.2 Dysdera silvatica | reverse complement strand
TACATGCTGAAGAAAGACAAGAGAAACCTACATAAAGTCTCCCACCTCATGTACGTAGATGACATCAAGCTATACGCGCCAACAATCACCCAACTCCGACAACTCATCAGTATAACAGAGACATTCTCCAAGGACATAGGAATGGAATTCGGCCTCGATAAGTGCAAAATACAGAAGAATAGCAAAGAAGATTTACCAGGCATCGAACTCGAAGACGGGAGACTACTGAAGACCTTGGACGAGGGCGAAACCTACAAATACCTAGGGATAATGCAAAAACGGCAGCAGGAGCACAAGAAAGTCAAAGTCCAGCTCACGCAAGCATTCCAAGAAAGACTTAGAAGCATTGTGAAGACGAAACTGAGCGGGAAGAACACCACGCAAGCAATTAACGCATATGCGGTACCAGTGCTCACCTACTCCTTCGGGATCATCAAATGGTCCAACACTGAACTAGAACAACTCCAGCGGAAAATGAGAACCATCCAGAGAAGAGCCGGACAACTACACCCTGCAACGGCAATTGAACGGCAAACACTACCCCGGGAAGAAGGAGGACGCGGACAAGCGGACCTCAAAGACTTACATGACAAGCAGATCCAGAGCATGAGGCAATACTTCCAGTTGAAGAGTCCCCGATCGCCACTCATCCAAGCCATAATACAAGCAGATGCAAATTACACGCCACTAAACCTGTGTAGTACCGAAGAGCGTGTCCTCGAAACAGCCAACGAACAGAAACTGAGAACTTGGGCCGGAAAACCATTACATGGCAGGCACTACAATGACCTGCAACAACCACACGTTGACAAAAAGGCATCAAATTCTTGGCTGGCCAAAGGCACTCTCCAGCCAGAGACAGAAGGATTCATGCTAGCCATCCAAGACCAAGTGATCGCAACAAGGAACAATCAGAAATTCATCCAGAGAAAAGACATAGAAAGCGACAAATGCAGACACTGTCATGCGGCATCGGAGACAATCCAACACGTGATGGCAGGATGCAAGATCCTTGCGCAGTCAGACTACAAACATAGACACGATCAAGTAGCGAAAATAGTCCACCAGAAATTGGCAGCGAATGCTGGCTTTCTGACAGAAAAATGCCCGTACTACAAATATGAGCCAGAGACCGTGCATGAGAACGAAACACACAAGCTTTACTGGGATAGAGCAATCATAACAGACAAGACAGTCCCACATAACCGTCCTGACATAACCCTCGTCGATAAATCGAATAAGACCACGTACTTAATCGACATAGCAGTACCCAACACCAATAACATACAGACAACCTACACAACGAAAATCACCAAGTACCAAGATCTCAGACATGAAGTACGAGATATATGGGGTATGGAAAAGATCCTCATCATCCCGTTAGTCATCTCAGCAACAGGGATAGTACCAAAAACGCTTGCGACGAATTTGGAGATACTCAACATTGACCCAAACACCTACATTGAAATACAAAAAGCCACAATCCTAAACACGTGTCACATTGTCAGGAAGTTTCTAGACATGGCACATTAAGAAGTGATGTAAAAAGAGGCTTGGGAACATGGCGCTCTGCCCGTCCCAAAGCCTGTTTCCGCCAAGAATGGGCGAGGAAAACCTTATATATATATATATATATATGCATTTGTTACTTTGCACTATATATATATATATAGATATATATATATTATAAACCAATAAAAGAATTTCCTGTTTATTCGCAAATCACAGTAGTAGTATAAGCTGTACTATACACACTAGCCACCATCGATTCCCTTGAAGTTTTCGCTCACAACTTGGTCATTGTGTTCTGAGCAATTTAATTTATCATCTTTAAATTTTGGTGTCAGCTTCATGCACTGCTAGTGGCAGGTTAGGTGACAACAGACTGGAAAATGCCGCCGAAAAAAATGAAATTAATGGAAGAAAAATCTATCGTCTCCGAAATTTTCGCCAAGGATAAAATAGACGCCAAAAAGTAAATTGACAACACCTTTGCAAATGAGTTTCTAAACTGCTACAAACTTCCGCCTGTAATGACGTCACTTATACTTTGGAAACACTTAATAGTTGTTTGAAAGTCCCAATTACACAGGCTTCACGTTTAAAATGGCTCAATTATTTTGCATAGATATTCCTATTCTCTGAAAAATGCACTTTCATTAAATATTTAAAAACTTTCGACGTTAATTGAAGTTTAATTTCTCTTTTAAATATCCAATATCAATTTGCATTGAAACGAGGAATGCATTTAAAAGCCACGTTGCATTCATCCTTAGGCTACGATGAATTTTTAAGCATTATTTCTTATGCTTAACGTTCGTTTTGCTTCCTTGACGAGCACTATGGAAACTAATTTTAAATAATTAAATAATCAGTTTCTATAGTGCTCATTTTTAAATGTGTCTAAAAGCTGAAATTGCAAATAAGTATTGTATCGGTTTTTTGAACAATTTCATTGGAGTTTGAATTAAAAAAAGGGTATTATTTCGCTGCATATATTTTTAGCTGCAAATTTAATAAGTTTAAAACAGTGCGTAATAATATTTTGATTATCAGTATTATCGTCAGCAATTAAATTGCATTAAGTAAAATCGCGACGTAAAAAGTTATTAAAAATAGTTTACACGTTGACAATCAGTCTCTCACCAGACGGGAACATGCATTCCCTTTTTGGTGAATATTTTTTCATTCCTTTCACTTTTTTTAATTTCTTTCATGTAATTCTCTTTCTTTTAAAAAATGTATTCCCTGGACGTATTATTATTCTTTGAGTCATTCACGGAGTAAAAGTGGGAACTATCATTCAGTATAAATAGAATTGAGATTGGTAACTCATTTACTGAAAATAATGACATTTACATGTCCTTTTAAAGATGAGCATTCTTTTTCTTTAAAATTGTTTCTTATTCAATTTTAAAGAAATGCTAATTCTTTTCTGTAAATGGGTTATTTTCAGTAAATGAGTTATTTTCTGTAAATACTTTTTTATTTTCAGTAAATGTCATCATTTTCAGTAAATGAAATCAATTTCAGTAAATGAAATCAATTTCAGTAAATGAGTCATTTTCATTGCTTTATATAATACTCATTCTTTTCTATCGGAAAATTATTCTCATTCACTTTAAAGTATGTTTACTCTTTTCAGCAAATATTATCATTTTTATTCACTTTAAGAAATGATCATTTTTATTAACTTTATAAGATTATTTTTATTCCCTTTAAAAAAATTATTTTTATTCCCTTTAAAAAATTATCGTTTTTATTCACTTTGAAAAATTGTCGTTCTTTCCAGCAAATGTGTGACAATTTTCTTTATATAGTAATCATTCTTTTAGTAAATAAGATAATTCTCACTTACCTTAAGACAGGGTTCTTCAACTTTTTCAATCCAAGAACCAATTTTGCTCATTCTTGTTGGCCCGCGAGCCGTACTACTGTACCAGCAATATTGAGACTGAATAAAGGCAAATCCAAAAAGAGCAGGAGGCGTACGCAAGGGATGTTGATGGGGATTGTAACCCATCAATTGCAATGAAAATCAATTGCATACTTAACCTAGGAATATATGAACTGTAGATCTGTAACCCCCTTTGAGCTTATAACTCACCCACCCCCTTCATGATCTTTCTGCGTACGTCAATGAGGAGGCGCCCCCTCCGCCGTCCCGGATCAGCCTTCGTTGCCGTTTTCTTTAAGCTATCTATATATATATTAGTTTTACGCGCTCACCCGAAAATATTTTCTATATCTACCTCTGCGACTGAATATATTATATCGCAATGTAAAATACGTATGGGAGAAAAAATTACTGTCAGGTATTAATATATAAAGCGAATTGCACCTTTTAATGAGATTTTGGGCAATGCTCATTTTTAATAAGCCTGTCAATATGTTTTTGATGTTACAAACGTAAAAGTGTTCTCAATGTAAACTTCAGTTATTCTGGTCATACTTTTTGATTTTATCAACTATGTTCTTAAAGAAAAGAGATGTTTGTAGACGCAATAGGGACGCAATAGACGCAGAAGGGAGTTTATTGGTGTTACAATCCCCCATTGCGATAAAATTTTGTATATATATATATATATACATTTGAATATATGTAGCTGTAGTTCTGTAAGTTACATCCATTGTAAACTTGTATAACTCCCATATGAATTTTCTGCGTACATCTCTGCGCAGACGTAAATGCTCTCGAATAGCGACATCATTTTCAAAGCATGCACTCGAATGTTTGTGAAAATGTTTTTATCGAGACATTTGGAATAGAATTCAATGACCTAAACGGAATTTCTTTAATCAGTGTTGCACTATAAATCAGTAAAACTACCCCTAATGTCCATATATTCTGGAAAATTAAAGTAAAACACGATTGAGGGAAGAACGTTTATTAGTTTAGTTCTTCAGACTTATTACGAAGTGTAAAAATGTGAACGGTATAAAATGCACAGATTTAAGACATATTTAGAAGGAGCAAGGGCAGTAATTTTTGTGGGAAGCAATTTGTAGTTTTCCCATGAGCTGGCGAGCCGCAAAAAAATGTCGGCGGGCCGCAAGTGGCCCGCGGGCAGAGGGTTAAAGACCCCTGCCTCGAGAGATGACAATTCTCATTTATTTTAAGGAGTGTTAATTCTCATTTATTTTAAGGAGTAATTCCCATTTTAAGGAATAATTCACATTTTAAAAAATAATTCTCATTTACTTTAAAGAATAATTCTCATTTCTTTAAAGAATAATTCCCATTTACTTTAAAGAATAATTCCCATTTACTTTAAAGAATAATTCCCATTTACTTCAAGGAATTAACATTTTCATTTACTGAAAGGAATTATTATTCTCATTTATTTGAAAGAATGAATCCTCAATCTTTCGTTCACCATGTACCTCTGTTCTCAGATTTTCTTTTTTCGTTTCCTTTATAAAAATCACTTAAGGCTAAAAAGAAAATTTAGGATTTCTTCAAATTTTACAGGAGAGTTAAAAACTTTTCTCTTTGCATTAATGTTTTATCTGTGAGTTAAATATTTTATGAAGGGAATTGTAATTTTAACATGTCATTTTTTGGACATGTAATTTTAACTCTCAGTTCAAACATTAATAAAAACAGGAAAGTTATTTTCTTCGCAGGTAGAATTTAAAAATAATCCCCTTCTAGTATCGAGCAACTCATATAAGCAATACTTAATGACATTTTTATTTATTAACGAGTTTCTTTCCATTCTCGCGTTTTGCACCACAGATTGCCCACACATTCGTTTATGTATCAATCAATCAATTTGGCAAAAATACATAAAAATAATACAAAATAAGCAATATCTATAAAAGCCTGGGTGACACAAGAAAAACCAAAAGTTTGACAAAGCCTGTGTCACCCATGTAAAATAACATTATAAGAGTATTTGGCTATTGATTTAGTAAAAATGTGTGGATACTGTTTCTAAACAGAGGAACAGATGTTTTTCATATCATCAGGTTAAAAAATTCCATGACTTGGGTCCTAAATCTAAGTATATTCTTGCGTCTATTCATCTGTGCGTAAGCGAGATTATTCAGCGTTTGTTGGGCGATAAAAATAAGGGCTTATGTTCGGTAATTTTGACGAACCTTTGATTTCGTACCATATAATCATATGAACGCCAGAATGCATGCTTCTAGATAGCTAGACAAGTTGGTTGGTAGGTGTGTCAAGCTATACAAAAAATATGCAATTCTACGTTAAAAGAAAAAACAGGAAACGTCAAATATATATATATATATATATATATTGCACACGGTGCGTAATATTTGTTATTTGCGGCTTTTTCATGATGGTAAATTCATGATGACGCTAAACCTACGGTTTTTCGAGGGAACTGAACCACTGGCATCAAGGGACTCAAACCCCAGTATATGGGTCAGTGGAAAACGGCGTGCATACTGTGATGTCATCTGCTGCGAACCTGGAAACCATATTACCTTCATGCTGTGATAATAATACCTGGAAACATTAAAAGGAGCTATGAAATCTAAGCACCTTAAATGCAGTGCAATGATTTTCAAAGATTGCCTCTCTCTCTCTTATTCACATAATTAAAATATTGAATTTAGGATATATGCAACCTCACTCAACATCATGTCTTTTATATCAAATAATCATTCATTTCATTTCATTTCACAGAGCAGTCTTGAAATTATTATTCAGAATGAAATCTAGGATTGGGATGGCGTCTCTTTTTCTTCTAAACAAAAAAGCTCTAGTTTGAGCTAAATTATACGTGGGTGGCAAAAATTATTGTATAATAAATTCCCCCACGAAAACTCACAAAAATCTCGCCCCGGAGGCTTTGTGTGTTGACCATTATTTGGCAATTGTGTTATCCCTGCGGAGGGTAATAATACCTTAACACCTTTACATACGGAGAAAGAGAGCGTTGTTTCCTGTCCTCATTCGTCTAGCGGTCCAAGACACTCCGGGCTAAACGGAGGGACCCTGGTTCGAATCCAGAACAAGGGCGGATTCAACAAAGGGTGGGAAGAGCGATCACCCCCCCCCCTCAGGCTTAAATAGAAAAAAATAAAGTCGATGAAGAATATTTTATGTATTGTTTGTTACGACTGTAATAAATAAAAGTCTTATACTGGTGTCCAAAGTCTCTAAGCCTTGGAGAAATGCGATCAAGACGTTTTTCCACGAATCTACAAGTTTCTCGCCCTTCAAACTACGTTTTCAGTAAGGGTTACTTCAGCATAACGTAGTTTTTTATCGTTGAAGCGCCGTCAAACTTGGCTTCGAACGCGGATGACAGAAGAGAGACTTTTAATACACATCCATAGAGACATTCATATTGATGTAAATAAAGTGATTGACAAATTTTCAAAGAAACCAAGATGGCTTGACTTTGCACTATAAGCTTAAATTTTTTTAAAAAAAAGTTGCTTATTGTATAAAAGGTAATATAAATAATTGCAAAGTAATGTAATTTTTCATTTAAACTTGTTCCATTAATTACATTGTAAATTATGATTTTGGTTATTGTATATGTCTCCTTTACTAGGTTATCTGTCTGTCATACTCGACTATAATATGCCTTAAACCATATAGTTTAATTAAAGAAAAGACCATCTTTAATTCATTATCGTAAATTAAATATTTTGGTGAGTATAAAGGAAGGCTAGTAATATAACAACATTTACCTAAACTATTTAACAGTCCGAAACTAAAAATTTTCCAGGTGGGGGCCCCCGAAACCGCCCCTCCCTTGATAACGTCGTGGATCCGACCTGGGTTCAAGATGAGGACGTCGTCTCTTTTTCTCAAAAACGATAAAAGCTCTAGTTTGAGTTTATTTATACTAGTAGTATAAATAAACTTTATTTATACTAGTAGTATAAATAAACTTTATTTATACTAGTAGTAGGTGTTGAAAATTATTGTAGAACATTAGAATGTTGTTTATTCGAAACAAAGGAGTCAGACCTAATTCAGATAATTTGGAAATCCAATTTTCAATGTAGGCGTACAAAAATTCAAAATTATTATCCAAACCATGTTTAATTTGATACCACTAAATACTATATTAATAATAAAGATGAAAAATGCCACAAATAGGCATTTACTACTTAAAATATAATATACATAATATTTAAAGTTACTTTTACTATTATGGAAATAGTTTATACCTTTCGTTTAACTTTTTCCTAAGTATTTTTTCCCCAATAGAAGCAGCAGAACGTTTCCGTTCAGTCGACATAGTGTAACCGTACAAATTCAATGTTTAAGAATACATAAGGTAAGAGTAACTCCGACGAACTTGGTAACTTTTCACGTGAAAACAATACTCCCAGCAGAGTACAGTGTCATGAGTAGATGTCGATGCAATGCTTGAGGCGTGTAAGAAACGACTATCCAATTACACAATGTAATAATTATCTAAATATTAAAAGGAGACATTCAAAAGTCATCTGGAGAACACAAGCTTTCATAACCATTGGTTTTTAGACTAGCTAATACTTCGATGAATAATTGCGATAATCCCATCTTACTTTATACCGAAGTGGTGGGGAGGATTAAGTAACGCAAACACATACGCGTAAAAAAGAAAGTTCACACACTCATGACTATATTTCATATCTTGAAATGTGGTAAAAGTTGGACATGGTCCTTAATCCTAATCTCATGAAGTTTTCAGGATCAGAGGTGACTTTAATATTCTCCCTAATATCTCTCTTTCATATGGCTAGGTCTGACAACATTTGGTGGATAACTTTTATATCACAGCTGACCCATAATTTATAAATCTTAAATGTTCAGACTTTGGTTTTCCCAACCAGTCTCTTCTTAGCTTAAAACTAACAGACTGATGTTTATATAAATAGGTAAAAATGCAATCAAATGCAATTTTAAATTACCTTTTTTTTATCTTTTACAACATTTATTGTTTTTGTTTTTAGCTATTTATGTACTTTTTGTCATGTTTCTTTTCGTGAAAACAATTTTGAAACTTAAATTTATGGGAAAGGGGGAATTCAAACTTAAGATCCAATTCAGTTTTAAGGAAAAATCATTGAACATAATAAAAACCTTTAGAAGATACAGAATGCGTTGTTGCACACCTAATTATCCTACACGAAATCTCTTTTGATAGAGTCGCCTTTCATATCAACGACCTCCAAAACAGCCTTTGTTGTCATGGTGCTTTCTGTAAGTCATTCTCCGAAGAACGCTCTTCGCACATCTGAAGTCGTTTACTTGATCGAAAAAAAGAACGAATTACCTACATGAGTGACCGTCTTGGGAGCTCTTGAGACAAGTTCCATGAATCTCAGCCTCAGCATAGGGAATCTACACTTCACCAACCAAATTTTAACAAAGGAGAACAATGGAGGTGTGCTTCTCATCAAAGGAAACATCGCGAGAAGAAAAATGGGTATAAAACCTATTGCAGTAATAAAAAGAAGTTTGCTGTTGTGGGCTCCAAACATGAAACTATTTCAACAAACGGTGCAATTAAAGACACCTGGTGAAAAGTGTTGCAATATTTTGCACATTTAATGGAACCTATGATAATTGAAATTCTACAAGAAACAAAGTAGCCAAATATCCATAGGAGGAATGAGCAAAAATGTTCTTGGTAATTAATTCCTGCATGATATTGTTTACAAAACTTGCTTAAAGCATCCTTTCCACAAAATGCTACAAGAGAAAAGTTTGTTTCCGAGAAGACGCATGTTTACTAAATTACAGGTTACCTTTGTTAATGAGGTTAGGCTGGTCGTGAAAGTATATATCTGTGCTTGTGTGTTTGTGTTGGTAATTACTTCCCGATTGAGTTTAAAAGTTCCGAGAACATATGTTGCCCCGTAAACCTTTGCCTAATTACGTTTTCATTATCGGTTTGCTTGGATTCCAAGCAGATAACTTTGAATCAATGTTAGTTACTAAGTGATGTTTGCATGGATTTGGTTTTCTAAACCATTCCTTACAAAATCGATATATGCTTATATGGATGCGGGTGTGCGAGGTATTAGAAGAAAATACAGAAAGATTTATAGTGTGGAAAATGCCGAAAAAGTTTGCTCAGCTCAAGGACACCTGTATTTATAACATCTGTATCAAGCGCTTAATATGAAAATATAATGTTTAATATATTATTACTATATACTTTGTTTCGCAGAGCAAGGCAATAATGACCACAGTAAAAAGATGATTATATACAAAATGATATCAATATTCTTGTATAAATATAGATTGTCCTGGCCTGAAAGATAACCGGATAAAAAGCCGTAAAATAAAATTTCGACTTGACCAGTTCCCGTCACTATGGTGACCAAACGGTATAGTACATAGATATTGGCTAACACAAAACGTATTTCTGAAGATACATTATTTAGGCATTAAGTGAAAATAGGTGTTGTTTAAGTCCGGATGTGAAAGTATATTCACACTGTAAATTAGTCAAAGTGTTAGGCAACAAATTCCAAAATCCTTGAAGCCCTAGCGTCAATATGGCCAAAAACGCTGAAAACTATATCGAAGATTTGTTATTTTAACATTTAAATTTCACAACATTAATGCTTCTTTAATTCTTCATTAATTCTTCTTTTTGTAAACGTGTTAGAAGCATTGAATGGCAAACATAGTGTTGAATAAGCAAAAACCGCGAGAGACTTCAGAATGAAGCATAATATTGCACATTTCCTGTTACTTATCATTAATGCCCGGATTATATGCAATTGCATATTTAAGCCCTTTTTAGCGTTTGTGCATATAAATGTATCAAAATGATGAATTTCCAGAATAAATGCATATTTTAAGGGTTTTAGTAATTTTAAGAATTTTATTATTCCCTCATCCGAAAAATTGAATCGATCATTTTGAAAAGGGGTAAACTCCATATGAAAACAATGAAATATAACCCCTTTTCAAAATGACTGATTGAATTTCACCACAACGTAAATGTTAAACTTTCCTCTTACTTCTTATCTGAGCGGAAAGGCAATGGAATTTGTAAATGTACACGTTTAATTATGTCCTAGGACGCCAAAATGTTGTCGTAGCTGAATTATAGCCACCATCCATGTTAGGAAAACTAAAGATTTTTATTGTGCTAAGATGAATTGTTTGAATGAGCTGAAGCACTAAGGCAATTTATTGAAGGTCAGATTAAAACAAATAGCCTAAAATTCCAGGTCACTTTCTCTCAGCGATAGATATGGGTCTATCATCGATAAATAATCATGAAAAACAACTGGCAAAAATTTTATAAGTGATATCCAATATATTTTGAAAGCTCTGGAAAGGGCCCTTTTGGCCATAAAAATGCTATTACATGATAGAAGATAAAGCTTAACTGTTTAGAACAACGAGAGACATATTGTGATATAGAGTATATGATTTAATTTATATCGAATTTTTCTACTCTGAAGTTGGCAACAAATCTGTTTTCAAGTGCAGAATATAAGATTTTCAAGCGTTAAAAAATAGATATATGAATATCTTGAGGTACTTTAGGGCACATTTTGGGATTTTTACTGCATACTTTTCTGTTTTTAATGCATATTATCCAGGCTTTACTTATCTAAACAACAACTAAATCCATCCAATGTTCATTAGTTAGCATAATATATCTTCATTGTATCTGCATTACATCTGGAGTGGTTAACGTCCTATTGCATCTGGAGTAATTGACGTCCTATTGCGTCTAGAGTAATTGACGTCCTATTACATCTGAGGTAATTGACGTCCTATTACATCTGGAGAATCACTCTCAGGGCACAAAAGGCAAAGACAGTACGAACGAAATGATTTCTCCAAATTTTGAATCGCTGAAGAAACAAGAACGTCTGCAATAGATCCATGCAGTAGATGTAGCCAGATTTTTTGGCCAAATTAACTATTAAATTATTCCGTTTCAGTCCAATTCTCTTTATGTTTGTCTTCTAATGGAATGTCCTTAATCTCACATAAATTATTTAGTGTCTACCTCATTTGTGCGTGACTTGGCTCTCCATGTCGTGAATCCTCCACAGTCGTCAGTTTAGGGACTTCGTATACCGTTCCTGCAGTTTCCTATTCCTCGAATTGTAATTTCCAAATGAGAATTTATGGTTCTAGTCCAAATATAAATTTACTGAGAGCTCATTGGTATCCTTTATGCTAATAAAAGTAATGGATTATGAATATGCTACCTTATTTTAAAAATAAGTGGGAATATAGGAATTTCTAATTTTATTTTGCATTTTGCCTTTTAAATGACAATTTGAAGTAATATTTATATATTTTTATTATTAGAAACAGTAATTTGTAAATTTAAATAATTATATCAATGATATTTTTGAACAATTGACATTTTCTAAAGTGATCTAACACGCGTTTTTTCCATAACACGGAAATTGCGATAATTATTTCTTAATTGTTAATAATGCTATTTTATATATTTTACTAATATTTCCAAATCAGACTACATTTGATTTTACGAAACCAAAAGACATCTTTTATGAAATAAAAAAATTGCATTAGACCAATTAAAGTGGAAGTGAAATTAAAATTCGTAATCACAGGAACGTTAATGACATCTTGGAAATTGCAGCACTTCTCTTCATAGCTAGTATGAGCACCACCTTATTTCAGCAGGATAACACTCGTTCAATAAATAAACATTCTATGGATAATACGTCTACGAGATGACATGCTATAGTTTGCCAAATCTACAGATTTATCCTCATCAGAAAAGGTATGGAGCATGATGGAACACCCATACACAATAAAGATGAGTTCGAACTCATATTTCGAGGTTCGAGTCAGAAAATTTTCCATTTGAGCCCACCCGTGCTCAAAACACTTTATGGATCTTTGATCCCGAGTGTTAAAATATAACTTTAACCTCTTAACATACGATTTTAAATTTTAAAAAAATTGCTATAATGCAATCTTTAATTCCCTTTGAATTTCCATATACACGTATTTCTACAATACTCAAAAACGAACCACATATTGTATTCTTTGGAAAATTTCGATGGAAAAAAGTCAGTTTTCGGCTTCAGTTCCATCCGTCTGATGAGCCCGGACCTGCCCGAAAACAACGTGAAATATAGAGCCTGGGGGCGTTTCGGGCCCCGGGCCTGAGGCTCGGGCTGTGTCCGCCTCATCTGTAATACACTTCATCTACAAGCTCAACCACAGTCACCGCAGACGATAGCGACTCTTCTCCAACAAGTTGAGCAAGAATTACGAACAATATCAGAAGATTGTAGAATTCACCACCGTTAGGGGGAGCAAAATGCATTTTCACCAATGGGTAATCATTTTGTACAAGTATGGCCATTTAAGCAATATTTGATGTACACAAAATGTAATCTTTTGCTGTAGGAATATTATCATGCCTTATTGCTACTGAACCAGTCTTGTACATGAATTTTAAGCGAATCGCAAATCTACTTCATGATGTTGGAATTTCAATTTTATTTAGTGTATTTTTATACGATAGCTATCTAAATATATCACAGTTCTTACTTTTGCATACGATGCTTAGTATAGACTGCATTTGTAAATAATACTATTCCAAGCATTCAGGCACACACACACTTTCATTAGTAGAATTGGAATGCTCTTTTGATATCAAGACAAACGTATTTATGGACAGTATAGTATGTTTCCTTAATTCTTCTTGTCTATATTCCTCTAAGGTTTTAATAGCATTTCATTATACTTTCAATTTTTCTATATTTTCCTTTACCTTCTTTTATGTTCTTTATTTTTCATAAAAAGGATAAATTACCCAAAAAATTTGCAAAAATATAAAAGTTTCATAAATTGCAGATGTTATGAAAATTCTTGATTTAATTTTGAACGAATTTTTACTCTAAATATTTACGTAATAAAATAGCTAAAACAAAATTTAGGAAAATATGAAAGAAAACTAATACAGAAAAGAATGAATATTG
>QLNU02003225.1:41551947-41562988 GCA_006491805.2 Dysdera silvatica | reverse complement strand
GGATTAGGTTGGTGACGTGAAAACGTACGTCGATTAATGTATTTAAAATTTTCCCCTAAGCCTAAAACGTTGTTCTTAAATTCATCAACGTAGAGTCCTCAACGGGGGGGCCAAACACATTTTATGTACGCTTATATGTTACGTTATATGTAAAATCATAATTTATTTTAGATTATTGACGGGCTTGGGCCCCACGGACCGATATAACTCTACGTATATGCCCCTATCTGTGATGCAGGACGTACACCGTCTGTTCATGCTCAATTGCGAGCATGAATATCCAAGGTCTTATCACAAATTTTATATTATTGTAAGTTATTACCAGAGAGAACAGGTAACGTATGCACAACAATTCGTCACAATTAAAAACAGTAGATATATGTTTATTCCAGAAAGTGTGAAAATATAAGATGGGGAAATGAGTAAAAAGAAAATCACACTTGTTGGCTACATTGAAAATGATGTCAAATAAAGCAGATTCCATGCAATCTAAAGAAAGATTCTGTCGAAAAAAGTGAGCGGCAAAAGTTAGTGAAAACAAGCAACATTTATACCAAAAAAAAATGCCACATTACGCCTCTCTCTTCAATAAACTTTTAATCAACTCAGTGAATTTTGTGTTTCATCACAGATGTACCTTTGTGGAATGGATCAGGTTATGAATTGCTGCAAACTTTAAGAATGATGTACTAATTGGAAGAAATGTGCACGTAGAGATCATTTAAGCCATTCTGTAGATTCCAGTCGCCTTTCAATGATCATGTATCTTTTCTGTAATCACGATAATACACAGAAAAGGATTATCAACAATTTCTCTGAAAGACCATCAGTAGGAGAAGGTGGTAATATGGACCATGTAAGTATCATGGATCCCCTCTATTCCTCGGCCGGAACAAGGAACACTAGTGATGGGAGGTAAATCAGCTCTAATGACTCTGCTTAGATAAGTGATTGGCATTGCAGTTTCACCCTATTCGCGAACGTTTAGCAAGGTAAGAGACATACAAGTTTTATGGGTACTTATGTTGCACAATGCGTAGATTTCGATGTTATACCTGGAACTACACTAGTTAGACGATAATGTGTCGAAATCAGACTTCAAGTTTTTGGTTAGGTTTGTGAGTAGTGATGTGATAATAATTTCAACATGGTGTTGCTGGTCATATGGATCCCCAAAATACGCGCAATATGGACCCCCTGCAACTGTCGTATTTATTCCGGACTCAGACTACATTGCAACACGCGATGACGAAAATCAAGCTGAAAATGAACAGTCCCCCTCCACTTCACTCCAACCGACTCTTCTGCAAGAGGACCAACCTGGTTTGCGAAACGCCAACTATCCCTTCAGTGACTTAGTTGTTACCGATGACTGCCATGGAGAACTATATGTCATGTATATGTTTCAATTATGGGCACACGGCGAATGTGCTAGAGCCGAGAAAGAAATTTATATTTGAGATTTGTTAATAATTTATATTTTTTTAACAATAAAGTTAATTTTCGACAAGCTGTCACTATTTCATCAGGGTCCATAATACCCGTACTAAAAAAAACAGTCGGTTTCTCTTTTTTTTGGTAGTCGCATCATGGAGGTTACTGTATATATTCTAAACATTACTACTCCTATTTTTGCCGTAGCTGACTAGCATATGCGACTAACTATTCCCAAATCTAGTGAAATTAGCTTATAATGTAGGCGCAGTTTACAAAAAACAAAGTGGAGGTCCATATTACCCCCTTCTCCTCTAGTGAAAGGCCTGAAGGACATAACGTAGAATTCAATAGAGTATTCTTGGTATATGTAAGTACCATTTATCAGTTTGCATGAAGTTCATAAAAAACATCGGAGAGGACATGCTTTTAATGAAGTTCATGCTCTTGATCACCACTCCTTCAAAGACATAATCTTCTTATGCTGAACTAAGGCAAAGTCTTAGCATAATTGCTTGTTGATCATAATCCTATATACATTCTAACACCAGGTACAGCTTCCAAAAGATTCCTTGTGTGTGTGTCTGGCCATATATCCTCCATCACTAATATTTTGACACAAGCAACCCTCCCGTATGTCCGTCGGTTCTCTTCTACGATCGAGTGGGATAAAACTTGAAATGCTACCGCTTAAATATCTAACAGTATCTTGTAACTGTACAAATACTAGCGTATGAGCTTACCATTCCTCCTGAGGATATCTAGTGCAATATCCCATAAACAGGACACCACATATTATTACACATAAGTTATTTAATATGGGAGTACCTTCAGACAAAGTATTCGTTTCACTAACTCCAATTCTGATACAATCATCATTTGAACGCATCTGACAGATTATAAAAGCAAGGTTATTCACATGGAGGGGATATTGGAGTTGGACCCTCACTTATTTGGACAGTATTATTACAAATTCCTTATGAAAAAATAAATTATCAACATTCCACCCCCATTTTTATCATTAGAACCCCCTTCCCCTTTTTCTTTAAAATACTATGCAGGTCTCCTCATGGAATGCTATGAAATGGGACTGATTGGAACGCGTATCGCGTTTGTTCTTCTAATAAAAGCACCGGCAAATCCAAGAAAACATTGAGGTTTCATATTCTCAACCAACATATATAGTTTTATTGGATAAAATGGTGTTCTGTTGGAGTGACTACCAGAGCACCATTAGAGTGCTAGAATGTCGACACTTTTTCAACGTTCTAACGCGGCTAACGATTTACTGCTCTCCTTAAAAATATCCTGAATCTACCACCAAGTACAATAAATCAGGAAACGGTTTACCAAGGTAATGTAAGAACTTCTTTGAATCGGTTCCTTTCCGTTTAAGTCCTTGTATAATCATAGTAAAAATAATCCCGGCAGAGAATGTACATTTAATCACAGATTACGTCCACACTCACCACTGACAAAGAAACCCACCCTCCTAGAGCTCACGCGCCAAATTTAATTCAGCTTAATGTACCCACCATAAAAACCTTATGTGTGAAAATTAGCAGCTATCTCCCCCTAGAAATCGAGAAATTAAATATTAAAAAGTAGTTAAAATAGCGCCAATTGCAACCCTTTTGGCAATACTTCGCGAGATATCTAGTTGATCAGAAAGGGTTTAAAAAAGCGAGAGCGAGGACTATTCTAAAGGGTCGGAATACGCCCACTGATAGTCCCGTGATTGCGTTATTTTTGTTAAATTTAAACATATTTGATTTTGAAGTAGCTGTAAAGTTATTTTTTTCTCTATTTGTTAAATTGAAGTTCTATATTCTTTTTATTTTATTTCTGAAAGTCATAGCAGAAAACAAATTACTTTAATTTTTATGATCATTTTGTTAGTTGCATTTCAGTTTGTGCATAAGAATAGCATTTATTTTTATTTTAAAAATTCTGTAACGAAGTATCGCTTGTATTCTATTTATCCGTATGAGGATAACATGGAACAGACTATAAATATATTTAATGTGGTTTAGATACTTTTTGAGGAATTTATGGAAGAAATTAAAAGGCGCCAAATGGAGATAAAGTCTCTCTTCTGTCAAACCAAAATCATTTTTTATTAATTATTTTTTAATCTGAGGAGAGAACCGCTGATTTTCACGTATTAGGTTTCTTATGGTGTTTACTTACGACTGAATTAAATTCGTCAGATTCGGCATGTGAGCTTCGAGATGGTTTCCGTGTAATATTATTTTCGTACATCTGCCTAAATGACTTTTTGATGTGATGTTTCATTCGTAATGATACGACATTTGGCATGTTACTTTGATCTCAACTTACTAGCATCGGTTTCAGGGAACTGTCGCCCGTAAATGCAAATTGTATTTCCACCTCCGGTCCTCCCTTACAAAGCAGGGGATACTTTTGAAAAATAACTAGGAGGATGCTGTACTCGAGTTTTTACATGTGAATATGATTTTTACGTAACTATCAAAACTAATATTTTAATGATATTAAATATTAGCTAATAACTTTTGGGTTCCCAAGTGCCGCCCTCAGGCCCACGGCGAATCCAGAAGTGTTTCAAGAGGGTAGGGGGGCGATTTGTTTCCAATTCGTATTTTTAACCAAGTGTCCGATAATTTTCATTTCATTTTTTATGATGCAATTCCAGCTTAAGGGGGGAAGGGCGACGACCCCATCGCGCCTTTGGATCTACCAATGCCTCAGGCATGTATCTTGACTGCCTGCCGTCCGTCCCTGGAACTTACAATAAATCTTCTGCATTAGACCATATTCTTAATGAGATATAAGTAGCTATTAAATATACCACGTGTTTTCGGATGTCCATAAATTATTTCCATATATCAGAAAATTTACTATTACTGAGAAGAAAAAATCGAATACAGCAGAAATTTAATATTTACACATAAAAATGCGTTATACATTCATGGCTTTTGTATTATCGGAATAAAATCGCTTGTTATGAAAAGGTATTTCTATTAGAAATGTGCGAAATCTGTGAGTAAATGAACTAGTGTGACGATTTTTTCCTGTCTCTTAGAGATGGGTGGAATCGATCATTCATTCGGTTAATGAACAGTTTTGCCCGTCTCTAATTTCTATGATAGGAGGTAAATCCTCCCAGTGGCGACTTTGAAGGGACTGAGAAAACAGCGCTGAACAGAAAAAGACGTTATTCAGAATATGTACGTTCACGAAGTATTTGAAAAACCACAAAATAACTCGGTAAACAGAAATAGTAGTTAATTAGAAAGATATTACTGAGAAAGCTTACTCTTTATAGAATTGTTTTATAAATATATTGCATTACCTTTTTATTCGGTTAAATCAATTATTGTTTAAGATTTTTTTGTCAGATACTCCTGAATTTTTTTTTCTTTTTTAGTCTTTTTTTTTATAATTTCTGAATAAAATGTTGCTGGAGGGCCTTTAGACCACAAAAGTTCAACTTTTAATTTCATGCAATTCACAGGAGTCTCAGAAATCAAGTAGTAGCGTCATAAGCTTGCTATAACTCGAGTAGTTTACTTCTTTCTAAAAAGTGTTCTCCGTCCTTCCTGAAGGACGTCAGAAGTATCTGTGTTAAATATTTTTATGAGATTTATTTGTTGGGGCAATGTAATATGTAATATTACATTGCCTTCATTATTTAATATACTGCAAATGATTTTATCACGAAACAATTTCTATTTTTTATATTTACTTTATTTTAATTATTCTTACTGCGTGTATTTTATGAATAATCTTGCTATGTCCTTTTATCCACCAAATGTCCAAAACGATTCAAATTAATACTTCTGATCACCTCGGAAAACAAAATAAATGCCAGAAAATGAGTTCCATGTCAAAGAAAAGAGACGAGTGGTGGACTTTTCGGTCTGTCTTGTCATTCGTTTTATTAGCTAAACGACAGGTCTTGCTTTAGTGTCGTGATGTATACCCAGATCAGAAGGCGACCTCCTTTATATTTATTAACTGCCCATTGTATATGTCCCAGATTAAAGTGTTTCCTGTATTTTCCCAAACACATTTTCGTCCCTGGGATTCAATGTGATTTATTTTGTTTTATCTGATCAAATTATTTTTGGTCAGAAAGCCGAGATTCGATGGCAAAAAGCAGTCATTGCTAAATGGGCCCCATTGTAAGTGGGTTTCTTTAGCCGTGTCCCACTTTTATTCCACTTGCCTCGGGTGCACATGGACACATCGTTACCACATTTAATGTCCAATTTTTTTGAAGCTTTGCTTTTCCTTAAACCAATTTCTCTCCTTTACCCTTTGTCCTAAAGATTTCATAATGTCACGCTATGGATTGAACGCTGAAGGAATTCTGTTTTTCATATTTTTGCAGTTTACCTTTAAAAATTCAAATCAACTTTCATCCCATTAAAAAGTAATCAACGACTGCATTAGACTTACAACTGAAGTTTTACATTCTACAGTTTTAAGGAGATAAGTTTTAGTAACTAAGAAATTATTAAAAAATGTAAGATCATTTCCTTCAAAGATTTGTGAAATATTTTTTTTTAATTAAAACTTAAGTCTATTTTTTTTTTAAGAATTAGTAATAAAATTTATGTTTTGACTTTTCTTAAAATTGACGAACACGTACTCTTCGTTCACGAAAAGAAATCCGACGAAACAGTTAGAAATAACGGGAGGTGACGTTACAAACGGCCTATCCCATTACAGCAGAGGAGGAGGACTCCAATTTCAGAACTTGATTTTGGCGCCGACAAACGTTCACCAAAAACAAGTTCTGAAATTGTAGTCCTCCTCTGCTGTAATCGGCTAGGCCGTTTGTGACGTCACCTACCGTTATTTCTAGCTGTTTCATCGGACTTCTTTTCGTGAACGAACAGTAAATGGTACGTCTATGCGATTACCAATATGATAAACACTTTATATCAACAGAAAGTAATCATAAGGAATGGCAAAAGTGCAGTCAAATAGGTGCACCCTGTCAAAATGGTTAGTTGGTTGGTGGTACAGTTATGACGCAGTTTCTGTCAAAAGCTCTAATCGTTATTCAAATGCTTCCTGTATCTTTAAGTTAGTTCAGAATTATTTAAAAAATTGATAACAAGGATCATAGTATTATAACAATACGGTCAACATTTATTTTTGGATCATCCTGAACATTTACAAATTTTCTGAAGTCAGTTCAAACTAACAATATATTCCTTTAATTGACTTTATAAATGGCATTTGTATTTCAAAAACATCATAGGATATCGGAACGAAGCTGATTTATTGACAATACACCACACTAATCTAATAAAAATAAGTTACAACATATTTGGTGAATTTATATTATCGTTTCAATAGCTGTATGCCGTTTTCATCAGAATGTGACGACTTCTGGTTTTGTCTGTAATATTGATGGGCATTGCCATAGCGCCAGTTAACGGAACACGTTTAGGTTACCAGAGGCGGACTGGGTCTTCTCAAAAGGCGCATACCTTGGATATTCACATGGGCGCAAGGGTTTTCCCATTCGGTGGTGGGAAAGTCCTACCGCCCATGAGGGTGCAGCGGCCCGGTCCACCCCTGTAAGTTACACGTTTCTACCCAGTACAATGGTAACCCCGATCGATATTACTGACAAAAATATAAGTCGTTACGTTCTGATGAAGGTGGTGTATAACTATTGAAACGGGTGTAAACATACCCTCAATATAAATGTACCGAATATTTAGTGAATTATTTTTATAATATGTAATAATGTCCTTTTTCTCAAACTTATATATAATATTGAGTGGTACATAAAATGGCAGGTCCACAGAAAATTCCTTACATGGGCATCATCATCATCATCCGTAGAACTGTAAATTAATCGAATTAACCGTGTCATACGTTCACGGTACTGTCCCAGACCACTTCCTGGTGGGCAAGGGTTGATACAGGAAAGGGGCAAAGACGACATCCCCCCTCCTCTACGAATAATAAATTTACCCTTATTATTTCTCAACACAAAATTAAAATACAACAAATTTCGCAGAATGGGTTTAAATTTTTTTTTAAGCTTTACAAAAGGATTTTTTCTTGATAGAAAATCACTATGCTCGCGATATCATGATTGCCACCTGAAGGTGTTCAGAAGGGTTCAGATCCGGACTCTGCATACTGATACAACCATTTCAGCCTCATTTTCAACAAATCACTCCTCCATAACGTGCTATGTGGCTGAGAGAAAAGCACAGCACGGTATATGGAGGAGTGGTTTGTTGAAAATGAGGCTTAAATGTACTGTGTTGTGTGGCCGAGAGCTTGGTCTTAAAGAAATTGGCCACGGTCAGTTTCCTAATAAGGTTATAACGTAAGACAGGAAGAATCAGCCAGAATAGTTACAATCTGTTCTGAAAATATCCCAACACCGCTCGTTGTTCACACACCTGTAGCCGAATTGTTAAACTAAAAGTACCACTGGATTCAGAATTGTGTTTACTATAAATTAGTATGGATCTCAGTTACATGGGGGGTGGTTTTAATAACAAAAATTACACCAACGTAACTTTTTCGAAGAGTAATACTTATTTTTGGTTACAGATTCCGATTCTGCGGATGAAATTAACGGATATCCATATAATATTTGTTTACTGTACTTAAACCCTTAATAAGTTCCTAATGTTAGGTAAGTGTTCTGAACATTTTCTTGCATCTTCCAAAAATAATGAGCCAGTCAAAGTAATTCTTACATTAAATTAAACTAGTAAATAACCCAAATGCAATTCTTTCCATTTGCTTATATCGCAGAAAAATTTTGTAATAACTATATTTATTTTTAAAAACATTAATGTAAGTGGTATACAGCATATGCCCAAAATTATCCGAAGCTTAGGAATTTTTAATGCTTCAAATTTCTAAACACTTACGGCTATTTATTCTGTAACTTTGAAGATAACTCCGAAATCGAATTTTTGAACCTTTAAGGGTGGTGAGACCTCTTAATAAATATTAAAAGGAACGGACTATAATCTTGCATACCTATGTTCGACGCATTGCCGAATCGATCGCAGTCGGATTATCCACTATATGCCCAAAAGTATCCGGACACTTTGGATTTTTTGTTTTTTTTTTCGAATTTCTAAAAAACCACTCGGCCAATTGTTCTCTAACTTTGGAGGTATATATAAACACTTTACAATAAAGTTTCGGACTTGTGCATTTAGGGGACCACCCACATATTGGCAACGTGAAAAAATATATTTGATCACCCTGTATCATAAAAAGCTGGAAATTATTTGTAACTTTCAGAAAATATTTAACCAGCTATGCTTAATGCCTGTGTGCATTTTCGTAAACCAAACATGTATATTCATGAAGATAGAAACGTTTCTTTAAGAAAACCCAAATTTTGTCACATGTTTTTTGCATATAATATCCACAATTTTCAGTCAAATTTCACGAAACTTATAAAACATTTGTCAAAGTACAAGAAAAATATTATACTTAAATTAGAAATTAATATATTGAATACACGATGAGATATGAGTATTTGAAGAAAATATTTTTTTACTGTGCATGCGCGGAGGTATGACTTTTTTTTTTTTTCGTGATTTTGTAGTCAATAGTATAGAGCAACTTCAAAAAAATACCAGTGGGATATCTTGAAAATTCAGAAAGTTATCGATGATATAGTGAGCCGTATTTCTCTAATTCTCTGAAAGTAGCTAGATGATAAGGGTTTTTTCCACAAATTGTCATATTCCAAATTACCAAACACCCCTGTTCTGAAAATGAAATATTCCAGATTTATGCAAATAAGGATCAAAAGTATCCGGACATCTCTCTACGTGGTGGATTCTCTTAATGGCATCAAATTTCTAGCTCTCAGATAAGTATAAAGAAGTCTGACGAGTCAGCAATTATAATTTCAAAGCCAGAAAGGTAAAATGGAAGGAAAGGGGCGAGCTAAATGATTTCGAACATGGTGAAGTCATTAGTTGTCACCGCCGTGGAAAATCTGTTCGTGAGATTTCTGTGATGTCACGAGTGCCCTGTTCCACCGTAAATAATGTTATCGTAAAGTGTAAACGTAAGGGGGCTATAACGGTGTATCCACGACCTGTTCGACCAGTCCGTCTAGTAGACAGTGACCGCAGAGTGCTGAAGAGAGTTGTGAAAGCGAACCGCATGAAATCGACGGAAAATCCGATTGTGCGGATTTTCAAAAAGCCTCTGGATGCAACGTCAGCACAAAAACAGTTCGTCAGGAACTGCAAAGTCTTGGTTTTCATGGCCGAGCAGCTGCGTATAAACCAAGCATTACTGCAACTAATGTCAAGCGTCGCTTACAGTTCCAATGTAGTAGTATATAAAATAGTTCGGATCTTTAAGGTACAGGTCATGGTGTGGCATTAGCTTAGCTGCCTTCGTGTCATAATACAGACATTAGTAGAGCCCGGATTATAGGCACGAACAAATCAATAAAACACCCCCACAAGTTTTGTACTAAAACACTTGAAAGGTTCATCTCTATGCACTTAAAATGAAAAACTATACACTTAAAACGCTAAACTATGCACTTAAAATTTTTACCTAGGAAACAAATTTTCTGCTTTTTAAAACAAACTGATCTGTTATCATTATTAACTACCTGAATACAAGTATTTGTTATCCACAAACTATACGTTTCATACAGCCTAATTTTTATTACAACATATAGTTATGTGTCTTTCAAAATTTCTGATATTTAAGCTTTATCTCTCGTCATTTAGTCGCCCTTTTATGACCGAATTAGGAGTTTATAGAGAAAGAGCGGGCTAAATATAGGTACACATTCATTTTTTTTTAAATATCCCCCCTCAAACTAAAATATTCACACAAGTACAGGCCTGGTATTTGAAATTTTTGCTTTTAAAGTGGCACTACGATGGTGCAAAAGCAACGCCTTTGCCGTTGCACATGAATAGGGTTTGATTCCCAACGATACAATAAAAAGACCAAAAGTGGGTTACCAACTAATTGTTCGCTAAAATACGAGGGTTGATTCCCTTGACTTTACGAGGTCTGCAAGACCTTACTTGCGTCGTTAGCGGCGTTGAGGCGGAACAGATTTTAGCCGCCCTCAAAAATGTTTTAACGTAACGATAAGAAGACTAAGCAGGGTTAGGCATTTTAATTTAAAGTTCAACCAAACGCGAAAGCTAAAGAGAAGACAATAAAGTTAAATTAAAAATGGTCATTTCATAACGAAGTTAGCTAGGGATATATCACTTGGCTCTTCTTTCTTCACTTCGATGTTGTTGATAAATGAAAGGGTTAAATTTAGGTTTTTTGCCGCATTATAAACACAAAGAAATACCAGTACAACGTAATTATAAATTTCTGCTTCTGAGAACGTCACGATATGTTTTTTCCTGTTGGAAACCGGAAGTCCCTGCAGTGGGTATATGGATACCGCAATAAACCTGATAACGTTCATTGTCTACTGATGCTAACCCATTTGTCTAATGAAACGTGTACAGGAGTTTACCCAGGATTCATAAACTGGGGGGGGGGTCTAGATTTCATTAATTTATTTTCATTAAACACATTGTGTGTTCAAGAATTTTAGGGGGTGTATCAAAAAATCTGGAGG
>QLNU02003225.1:41510785-41544784 GCA_006491805.2 Dysdera silvatica | reverse complement strand
ATATATATATATGTATATATATATATATACGTTTGTATTTTATTATTTTATTCAACCCAACTGAAGCATACTTTTTACATCGTTTCGTTGATAGAGTGGCAAAAATTGCGAAAGCTGTATAGCTTTTATATTCACAAAAACATTCTGTTTATATGAGGGATATTTTTGTTTCGAAATGACATTTTAGCTGACGCTGCATGTCGGAAATTGCATGAACATTTATGAAAAAGTCACTATTCGCATAAGCACATCATTCTGAAAGAATATTTTATTGCTGTTAAAATTTTGTTTTTCGCTAAAAACTTTGTTTTTGTTTCAACGTTCTATGCTCAAAATCATCTAGTTTAAAACAAAGAGGAGTCGCATTATATTTGTGTAAACAACCTCTTTTTGAAGCTTAAAACGGGTGCCGGATTATGGAAAGAAAATAAAACAAATTACTTTTCCATTTCTTATTTGTAGCCCGTGTCTCAAAAAAATTGTTTATACATATATTATTCGAAATTTTATTCTTATCTGTATATCATTCAAATACAGTAATATATTATTTTTCACAAATACGGCCGCAATTACAGTCGGCTCGAATGACTGTTTTGCATGCTGTTCATATTTCAGTTCGTGCCAAGGCACGAAGTATAAAAATGTATTGGGGGGTCCCTGAATGCAAGAACACGCATGCGCAGTCGAGCAAGTCGATTGGCATCAGAAAAACTTTAAATAATGACAATTAAGGTAAGTATTGTATATGTAATATATTTCAACTTAAACTAAGTTCTGCATTACTTTATTTACTGACCATAAATTTTGGGAGGGTTTGGGCACCTAATATTTTGGGGGCTCAAAATTACTACGGGTCCGGTGAAGTTGGTGCCCGTCTTGCTTACCATCATCGTATTAATGTTTTCGCCGTAGAATAATATTTGGGATATGGATATTAAATTAAAGTTTAAATTAAAGTTTACTTAAATTTACTTAAAGTTACTTAAATTGAAGTTTTGCTGCTCATAAAATGAGGGCTATTTTCTTTTGAAAAACCTAGATCAAGAAAAATAAACAAAAGGTATCCCAAGTTTTATGCAGTACGCGGTTTTTATTACTTTATGATAGGAAATTTTATATACTATGTGTTTCCTATTCGGTATGTAATATACAATTGTACTTAAAAAATCAAAGGTTTAATTAAATTAAATATAAATTGACGTTGAAAATCTTATTTGAAAATTGTCAAAACTGGCAAGAAACTGGTGAGGTTTAGCAAGAAAATTTTCATAACAGGTATTTGAAAGAAAATCGCCTAAGTTTGATATTTAAATATAACGTGTTTTAAATAACATTAATTGGCAACTCGTTAGTTTGCAACTCGCTAATCCACTACTATCTGATTCGCCACTTTCTAATTCGCCACTCTCTAATTCTCAAGTAACTCGGTAGGTTTTCTACGTTAACAATAGCCATCATTATCGCATTTACGGAAGACCTTTACCTTACCCTTTTTATTGCGGACGGACGAACAGACAGACAGAAAATCTAAAGTAATAGCGGGTTCAATATCTATTGAAACCCGCTAAATACTAACCGAAATATGTTACAAAGGAAGTGATGATCATTATAGTTTTAAGCTCTGTAAAAACGTTTCCAGTGCCTATATTCTACACCATGTGCGAATAAGACATAAGCGCATATAAATTTATATAGATAATATAGAGCATATAAATATATTGAAATAAATTTACTAATTAGTTATGTTGGTTTGAGAAGAAAAATACATAACAATTCGGTTAGAAAATAGAAAAAGAAAGCCACATGCTTAGATACATCTGTATACAAGCGAACATAATTGCATACTGTTTTTAATAGTTTCATTATTTCACATGTGTTATTATTAGTGTTTGCACATTTCTAAATCACGAATATTTCTTCATTGTAATAAAATTCAAACTTTCTCCATGTTCCAAGCAGCAATGGAAACTGACCTTTTCCAATGAACTTTCTGAATCTCGCATTCACTCATATTTTTAATCCCAAGTGTAGCGCATTTAATCAGAACTATTAAATGTAGAAACGCCAGCTTAGCTTGACGCAAGTAGTTGGACGGGAAATATATTTACGCTTGAAAATTTTTCTGAGGGGAGACACTGATCAAACTGAAAGCGCAATTTCAAATTCTTGTGTTCCTCCGAAAATTCATCTGTCAGATGCAAACGGTCCCTTTCTGACATTTGCGTTATACAAATTAAGCTTCCGAACTCGGCGTAGCAAATCGAGTTTCCTAAAAGATATATTTGCTAGTTTCTATGCTTTGCGAAACGTCTACGATCGCAGAGAAAAATATAATTTAATATCCGAAACTAAACGTTAATTAAATGTAGACAAAATTTCATGTCAAAGCAACGTAGTTATTAAATGTGTTAGAAAAAAGTTAAAACCAAGTTTTAATTTCATTAAATTTCAAGATTTTATTGAAACAATGACAACTACCAGTCCTTTCCTTGTTTTTTATTCAATTGTGAGCAAACTTCCTGAAAAAATTTAACTTGCAGGGTTGAGAAACGTACGTAACTGTTGTACTTCGTTCCAGTTACGTATTGCTATGGAATTTTTTGTTGCTGAGTAAAAGCAATTTCGGCAGATTTCTAACACCAAAATTTCCCAAAACTGTTATTTTTCAATTTTGAAAGTGAGTGCTGGAAAAATCTTTTCTTTTATATTGAATTATATTAAAAAGGCCAAATCCGTTCCGGTACAATAAAATGGCAACTTACTATATATATAAATTGCAGAAAAAAGAAATTTTCAATCTTCTTTCTTCTAAAAAAAACATTTTACCTTCTTTAGCTTTAATGAACTACTTAAAAAAGCAATTAAAAATAATTGTGATAATGGGGCACATAGCCTTAAATTTTTGGTAGCATTTAATCTTTTACAAAATACCTATTTTTTGCTAAATTTTTAATGTCACTATAATTTAAAAGGCTAAAAAATCTTAACAGGAACAAATTAGTAATTTCAAATAATTCTTTGTCTACATCACTTTAAAGTACTAAAACTTCAGGCGAACTAAAAACAAAATCAGTATGTATTTTGAAATAATTTTACCATATAATTAATATGGACAAATACCAAATAATATGAACAAATACCAAATAATCTTCTTTCCATTTCTTCTACGTGTTCAAAACGCTATTTGCATGAAAAATAATGTACAATTTATATTCACGAATACTTTAGTGTTTTACATGTATATATATATATAAAAGTTTTCCTCGCCCATTCTTGGCGGTAACAGGCTTTGGGACGGGCAGAGCGCCATGTTCCCAAGCCTCTTTTTACATCACTTCTTAATGTGCCATGTCTAGAAACTTCCTGACAATGTGACACGTGTTTAGGATTGTGGCTTTTTGTATTTCAATGTAGGTGTTTGGGTCAATGTTGAGTATCTCCAAATTCGTCGCAAGCGTTTTTGGTACTATCCCTGTTGCTGAGATGACTAACGGGATGATGAAGATCTTTTCCATACCCCATATATCTCGTACTTCATGTCTGAGATCTTGGTACTTGGTGATTTTCGTTGTGTAGGTTGTCTGTATGTTATTGGTGTTGGGTACTGCTATGTCGATTAGGTACGTGGTCTTACTCGATTTATCGACGAGGGTTATGTCAGGACGGTTATGTGGGACTGTCTTGTCTGTTATGATTGCTCTATCCCAGTAAAGCTTGTGTGTTTCGTTCTCATGCACGGTCTCTGGCTCCTATTTGTAGTACGGACATTTATATATATATATATATATATATATATATATATATATATATATATATACGTATGTGTTTGTAGAAATACAATGCAAAATTTGTAGATTAATAGCAAGTTCAAAGAATACATACCTATTTTAACTAAATCTCACAAGTTTAACTAAACCATACTAAGTTTTAATAAACCTGCAAATTTTACTAAACTACGCAAAATTTTACTAAACCTTACAAATTTCTATTAACCCGCGATGTTTTTCTAGACTCCCAAAACCTACTAAACATACGCTTTTCTAAATGACAAAAACACTAAACCGAAATTTTTCTGAAAATATATAAATTACTAGGTATTATCGATTATTACACGCTTCGTTAGCAATTATTAGCAGTTATAATAAATAACCAATTAAATTATGATTTGTTTTTGATTATGTTTGATACAATTTTTGAGAGAGTCAAGTTTTCGGAAAAAAAATGATTTCGTGAAATTTCTAGATTTTTATTTCCAAATCATATCGTCCTTAAAACGTTAAAAGTAAATCTGAACTCCAGATCTTTACATGAGATTTCACTTTAAATTTACTTACTCTTAATAGTATTATATATTTTGCTATTTTATTTTTCTTAATTTTTTATATAATTTTACGATCCTTCAGACACTATAGTTTCAATTCTACCCTTTGCATTTTACTTAAAAAATCTTCGGTTTTCTTCAAAATATTAAAACCTTTTTCTACAATGTTGAGTAGGTACCACCGCTTGACATAAATATAATAAAAGCAATCAGACAGCTTTGAGCGGTTTGTTGATACATGAGTTTTCGCTGTACCAGATGAGAGTGGAGCGACGAACATGCAGCAGATAATAGAATCAAGCGTGAAAATATTTTTCCCCATTTGTATTCCTTAATTATATTATCTGCTGTATGTTCGATTCGCTCCATATACATCTGATGAAGGCTGCCCTTTAGCGCAGCCGAAAGCCGGCTCATGTACCAATAATCTAACAAACCGCTCAAAGTTGTCTGATTGCTTTTATTATACCTTTTTCTACATTGGTACAATTAGTTTTTATCGTCTTTTCAATTTTGGTTTCTTTTCGGAACATCAATCGTGATATTTTAATTTAAAATTCTTCTGAAGTGCAGGCTAACCTTTTACTAATTACTGTGTTTCATTTCTGTAAACGTATTGTAAAAATGAATTATTATAAAGTTAACCTAATCGTAGAACGTAAAGAAATTTGTTTACTAACTATTAATCCTGTTTTAGTTAGAACATGTAAAGCTTTAAATCTATATGTGGGTAATTTAGTGCGTTACGCAACAAGCTCAAGAATCTCAGAACTAATTAAAGATATATATTAAAGGATTTAAAATTAATATTTTAATCGCATATGGGACATTTTTATTGCAAATCAATTATGCATAATGGCCATTGATTTATTAATTATTATAGCAAATACATACGTTTTCATGCCCCTAAACCTGTTAAACATTTTTTTTTATCTAATCAGATATAACTTTTACAAAGATTTATTTTTATATTCTCGGAATCTAAAACTGGAAAAACGTATTTAAATTGTGGATTTTCTTCAATACTCATAATAATATTCAAATTTCAAATATGTAAACTTAAGTGGCTACAAATATTTGACAGATAAAAGTTATATACGTAACCAAAATCAAAACCAAAAACAAAAAAGTAATTTTTCTTATGTGTAAAATAGTTTACAATTAGTATACATAAATTAAATTCAATGTATATTATTATACACAATATATACAAAACAAATATCTTTATACTTAACCTACAATACGATGTCAATACATACAACCAATGACAAAATAGAACAAAAATCCCCATAACGAATCCTTGGTAAAAACCAAACTTCGTTAAACCCACCAAGGATGGTACTTAATCTGCCAGTGCACCAACTCCCCTCAAATAAATAGTTTTTTAACTTATTAATATTATTTATATTTTTAATATCGTCAAGCAGATCATTCAATAATTTTATTCCTGTATATTCAATACCTCTTTTGAATAATTCTGTCCTAATCTTAGGTACATATACTTGATCGTTTCTTAAATTTTTAATATTTATATTGTTTTGAATATTTTCCAAGTATTTCTGTCCTTTTATTCTTTCAAACGTGAATTTTAAGTACAGAATTCATTTATTTTATTATAGTGGAAAAAATATTATATTTAAAAAGTATTTCCTTCTAAGTTTTTTTTTTCAATTATTTTTAAAAATTTTATCTGCGATGATCCCTTTTTTATTATTTTTATTCAGTTACCCCATGTGCTTTTGCAGTTGTTTAAATGACTATAGATAAATGGATAATTTACGGACTTAGTAAAATATTCCTATGAATATCACGCGATAATCTCCTTATGAATCATATTCCTAAATTAATTTTCTCGCTTACCTTATTCCCACGTTTGTTCCAGTTTAATCTATTCGTTATTATTTATTACATTATTATACAATGAAAATTAATAATTAATTTAAATTATTAAAGCAAATTAAAAACACACACTCTTATAAGCTAAACAATCAATTGATGCTACTAGTAACGCTTTTCGATGCATTCAACAAATTCCCCTTCAAACGCTAAGACATGTGTCACTGTTCCAGAGATTTCGAAATGAATTTCATCTGCTCTTGAAATTGATGTAATGGTTTCCAAACTACTACGAGAAGCTGAATTCGATTAAGTTGACGTCTCGTTACTAAATTATTGACATTCAGGAATTGACGTTGGCACACAGCAAACAAAATCGAGAAAAATATCGACACCCTACTTGCGAAATTGGATTCAGTGAGGGGTTTACGAAGTAAAAGAAGACAATATTTCATGACGCGTTTCCATTACCATTTCCTGAGACAATCCATGCAATAATCTTATGACTATTTCCAATATCCGATCACATAATCGTGCTCTGGCGATGGATATCGATGATGGTATGTTATCTGTAGAAAAGCACTCGCTGTTAATCACACTTAAACTGTTTCCGTTAAACCATCTCACTTCGACAGTTGCCATCGCCCATTGTATAAATCCAATATTGAAATATGTGTGTGCTTAGAGCGAAGAATACGTACTACGTCCGAGTGAGAGAACTCAAATTAGAGATAGCCTTTCCAAGTTGATCATTTGTCTTATTAGTGTCCTTATTTTTCTTTATATTTTGCTTCATTTCTGTGAAAACCTTCTGAAGATTGCCCAGAGGGAGAGAAAATTTCAAGAACAGCCTAAAGCAACTGGAAAGCAAATGCACATTTGCTCCAAAATTAAAATTTCGATAATTGTGGAATAGAAGCCCCTTTTCCAGTGTAGCAATAATGAAAATACTTGATAACCACAAAGCAAAAATTAGCATCCACGATTAAATTTAAGAATAGCCTTTCATTGTTTAAGAGTAACTGTTCACTGAAATGTCTTTTGATTTCTTTTATTCAGATTGTCCTTAATTTGATGGATTGTTGTGAGTCAGGTGGGCGAGTCTGTCCACCTGCCGGTCCTCACGAGTATCCAGTCGTTTACGACAACAGGCCTTGCATTTAAACCCATTCTTTCTGGTTGGTTGTATTTTTGTGGCACAGGGACAGAAAAGGTCATTCAACTCCAACCCATTCTTTTTCTACAGGTTTACTCTGCACACAAGTTGAAAACTACCGTCTTCAATCAATTCAATCATTTTATTAATGATTACATCACTTCTGACAGCGCCCACAAACAATTCACTTTAAAAGTCCTTCAAATCACTACGGTTGCGCATTATTTCTTATGCAATACACTTCATTAATCTCTGCATACGTTTATTTTTCCGTTCTTGCACAGACACCTGATATTCACATTGTATGAATATCTGAGGAATAACTGCTTTTCATAAAATCACCTTGTATTTGTATTCGTTTTTGGGAACTTTAAAAAACAGCGTAATGAGAACACGAATCCTGCTACGACGGAGCGTACAGTTTTCCGAGGAAACACTTAAGGGGCCTAGGAAACCAACTCCTAAACTATGGCGAGCATTTAGTTGCTAAGCATTTTCTTTTAGGCACAATTGGGAGTCGAATCCAAGCTAAGTGCGCACTAAGCGAATGCTTTACTACTGAACCAACGCAAAGCCCCGTGTAGTTGTAATTTATTCACTCAGTGTTGTTGTTCTTCAATTGTGCAAAGGTGATTGGAAAATTTAGCTACCACTGTAGCCTGTATTTCCAGAAAAGGTCTGGTAAAACCACAATGGTGAGGTTATAGTTCTGCCCCACGAGGAATGATGTATGGAGAGACGTTTGAATCATGGTGGATGTTCCATGATTCAGAGAAGTCGGACAGAGTCTAGATGAAATTTGAAGTAGGGAAGGAGCATTCACTCTGCGTATTTGCGCATGTTTCTCTTTATTACCTTTATGATTGGCTGTCCTAAAGCTTCGCAATTTTGTTGTGGGTGGTCTCTGTAAAAACGAGACAAAAATATATAATACATAGCTCGGAGTTATGCTCTGTGCTAGGATTGTCTAACCTTTTTGAGCAGCGGGCTACTTAATAAAATTTTACAGATCTTGCGGGCCGGCGTAAAAAAAAAGCACTGCTTTCAAAGTTTTTTTCCGGTTATTGTTTGTTTGTTCACTTGGGTTATGGAAAGAATACACCCATGCTCTCCCCGCGGTTTTTCTTCATTTCTGAAAAAAAATCAAATTTTTGTTTTGGATTTTTTTTTATCTCAAACAAACATCTGTCGGCGGACCAGATATTGGAAAACCCTGCTCTATACCTTATTTACGACTCCTACGAAACAATAAAAAAAAGGTCATGGTGCGCCTGGACCTAATTTTCCAAAAAATGCGAACCTCTTAAAGTCTAGGGTGCCCACACCCCTGGAAGACAGTGAGCACTTCATATGTAAGCTTTTCCTTCCTTCCTTCCTTCCTTCCTTCCTTCCTTCCACTATTGAGTGTCGAACACAGGGATAACAGCCCACTAGATAAACGCGTTACCATTACACTAGGGTTTTAGTAGAAAAATGTGTTTTAGCCAAAGCCAACAACAATACACAAAAACAAGGGTTGAACAGAACAAACAAATGAAAGAAAATCACCCAAGGTCGATATTTAAATTTAGCGGGTTTCAATTAACATTAATCCGCAACTCTCTAATTCTCAAGTAACTCGGTAGGTTTTCAATGAATCCCATCCCAATGAAGCCCCAAATCCCAATCCCAAAAAAATCCCAATCCCAAATCCCAATGAAGCCATCATTATTGCATTTACGGAAGACCTTTACCTTACCCTTTTTATTGCGTACAGACAGAAAAACCAAAAGCAATAGCGGGTTCAATATCTATTGAAACCCGCTAATGACGAGTACTCCTTTAATTAAGAATCGATTAGGGCTTGAGGGGGGAACGGGAAGAATATCTTTAAGCGTATGCTGAATATTATTATTTATATACTGTTAACAAATAATAATAGTATATATAATATATTACTATTATTGTATACTATTGTTTTGGAAGCTCGTGAATATAAAATAAATAGCTTAACCACTATCTTTGTACCCCATCGTAAAAAAAAAAAGAACATAAATATAGCTCTGATGAAAGTAAAGTCTGTGTCTTCTGAATTCATTAAGATTGTTATTAATTAAGCTTTAAACGTCAAATTATCAAAGCAAATTGAGAGCTAAAAGTCGTAAGTGTGAACCCAGCATCCATATATTACCGCCGTAAGCAAGGCCGGCAAAAGCAACATTATAGCCGTAGGTGAATGATATATGCTTAATTTGACGTCCAACTTTCGGCATTTTATAAAATGCGTATGTATTCTATGCAATGCATGGGGAAAATATTAAAATAGATATTTCATACTTTACCTAAAAACTTCTAGGCGTTGTGCAAACTGTCTAGACATTCCATACAATGCCTGCCTTTCACACTTTTCTGGTATCATATATACTTGTATTATTTATATGCATTTATATGATACAAAAACTGTTATAGAGTGAATGGTACGAGTACTTCTTTCTAGCCTTCCACTTTTTTCTCTTTAAGGCCAAAACCTTATTTTTTTAAAATGTAATTGAGCAAAACCCCACCATTTTCAAATTGCTACATCCCTGAGAATCTAAGGCTCTCCTGCCTAATTCGGGACGCATGCACATTTTGCACTGTACTCAAGTATGGAAATAATATTCTATGTGTATATGCTACCTTTCTCTTAGCGGTCAAAATAAAACTGATGCGCCGTCTGCACTGTAAAAAAAAATACGTTAGATGATAAACTGTTCGCAAAGACAAGAACGATTTCACGGTGCCCGGTGGGAACCGAACCCACGACTTCTTGGCATCCGGGTATGTGTTCGCTTCCCACCAGATACCGTGAAATCTTTTTTTTTTTCTTTGCGAGCAATTTATCATCTAATGTTATCACATCATCAGCAATGGTGAGAAAAAAATTCCCGACTTTAAAAATATTCTAGTTGACAAAAAAAATCGCTCATGAGTAAATAAGTGGAACTGATTACATGTCTCTAAATATCTCCCTATTTAATTAAAGGAATCCTAGATAGTTATTTGTAGACCGTATCAGTCTGAATCGCAAAACATCAATCCTTCTTCCTTACCCGATTATTAAAGAAGGAGGAGGATGAGAAAAAGGAGGAGGAGAAAGAATTAAGAAGAGATAAGACAGGTATAGTTATTTGCCAAATATCTATTTTTCAATGCAAAAGAAAACGTTGAGAATGTTTATGACAATAGCTTCAATTCGTACTTCGCAGTAAATGCAACATGTATGTCTAAAATTAAAAATATTCAATTAGAAATTATTATACTCTTTGAAGGTATTTTATTATGATTTCATGAAAAGTTTCGTTCTATAGCATGTTCCTTAAACTTAAAGAAAATTTAAAACTATCTAAACAAGATATATTCCCAATATAATATTGTTATTAAAAATTAGTAAAATTATTCGGTCAGTTTTTTTATTATTATTATTAATATTATTATGCAATTGTCGCAGATAAATGCATTTAAGGACGCGTTTTCCCTCAGCACACTTTTTGCTCATTAAATTTTGTACATTACTAATTATGTCATGGCGTATTGTGCAGGAATAAACTGTAATTAGCACTCAAAGAATGTACCTCCACTGGTTGTCTATTACTTGTCGCAATATACAGGGTGGACATGAGTTAACGTAGGTGTATAGAGCCAGATAGCGAAAAATCCATTGGACCAAACTGAACTAAATTTGTTGTACCTATGCCTTTAAATGAAAATCTCATGGTCACGAAGGAAAAAACTTCAGAAAATTTCCGAAGTGTATGGAATTAGTGTTGCCACTTTTTTGATAACAGAATTTAGCCAGAAAAGCAGGATCGTGTTGAGCCAACATGGCGTATCAATTTTATCAAACGAACGCGAAGCATATTTTCAGCATTTCTTGTGTTCACTAAATATATAGCTGTTTTTGAGTGAAAATAAGGCCAATTCTGCTAATTTCCCTCGTGATGGCAATTTTCCGAACTGTTTATTATTTTCATTATTAGGAAACACAATCCCATGGTCCCAAGAGTATGTACACTAAATTGGATTCAATTTGGCGCAATAGATTTTCGCTGTCATGATCTAAACACCTCACGTTAAATTTTGAGCACCCTACGCTGAAACGTTTCAACATTATCGCGGCGCAAAATGGGCGTAGCTAGGAAAACACACCTTTAAATGAATCGGTCATTTAAAAAGGAGTTATTTTACATTGTTTTCGCATGGGGTTGACCCCTTTTCGAAATGACTGATTCAAATATAAATGCACATATTAACATTTTCGACCGTTTTGATAAAATACCTGCCTAAAAATAAACTTAACAGTAAAAGAAAAAACAAACGAAGATACTGGTATTTTTTGAATTTGGAGAAAATTACGAACAACAATGCAAGTTGCCTGATTTGTGTTGTGAAACAATACAGATCTACAAAATTTTAACTTTTCGTCATAATTCACCTGACAATCAACCTAAAAGCTAAACCATTTTTCGCGACGTCAGTTTCAGAATTGAAGAAAAGGTGGCTTGCCTTGCCAAAGACCCGGGAGCAACAAATAGAAAAATTTATAATAAGAAACAACGTTGCAATCGTAGATAAAGTTTAATTTACGCTTGTACCGTTGTTTCTTAATATAAAACTAATCTACGTAGTGCTACATCAAGTTATTTTGCAAATAGAAGAACCTTTAAAATACATGCAATATTTTCACAATTTCCATCTTAATAGCAATATGAGAAGCTGTACATACGATGATGTTGTCAGAGTATGCAAACCGATGAGGAGAGGGACGAAAGCCAAAAAAATATTAACGTTTGAGAACTTATGTTCAATTAAAATTGAGCTGTGGCTAAATCTCAAGCAGTGAAACATTGTACAAGTAGAAAAAACAATATCTATGGTGAATAACACAAAAATTATGTTGATGCCTCTGTATTTCAACTCATCGCCCAGTTGTTTGGAAAGCAGCTTGTCTCTCGCGCATCCAGTGGCCATCTCTCGCACATCTAGTGGCCATCTCTTGCACCAAGAGATGGATCTTGGATCTTCTGGCAGCATTAGACTACCTGCATTCAAATTTATTTTACCACTTGGATTTAAAACTAGACAACGTTTTCATCGAATTCGATGGATCGACTTCACTTCCTTCAACAGTGCTTCGTCAGGTATCAAATTTGACGAGCAGCATCACCGCCCATCTTACGTCCCAGAAGTATTTTACAAGGAGAATCTCAATGGGGCCGACATTCGATTTTTAGGTATGTCATATGCTAATTGGAGAAGCATTTACTGGATTTGCACTCAGAGCCGGCATTAGCATTTGGCGGTCCCAGGTGAAAATTGCAACTCTATTCTTATGTGAAGACATACATCATAGGCGAAATTTGGGGGGGAATAGGCGTGGTTAGTGAGGGGTTTAGGGGTTCAAACCCCAGAAATGGAAAATTCGGCACTGAAAGTTACATGGGCAAAGGTCCAACGAAGTAGCAAAGCAATTGCTCAGCCACCTCCCCACACTGAAATTAAATCTTGGCTACACTAATGGAAGAGAGGGGAAACAAATTCCCTAATTTTGAAGATTAGTAGGAAAACTATTTTATTGTCCCCCAGTTTTGGGGTTATAATGGGGGAACTAAAAGACATCCCCCGTCTGAAATCCCAAGTTACACTTATGGCGCAGACACAGTCATAACAGCCTTTCCCATCAGTGGCAAAATTATATTAATTCTTCATAACTTTCATATTAAAAGCGACATTTTGCACTGTAAACCCTGCATTTGGTCGTTGCGTAGTCACCCTCAGCTTGATTTTACGAGTGAAGTAAGCTCTTAAGTTACCAGATAAAATACCTACTTTATTGACAAAACGTTTCTTTGGTGGACGCATTCTGCATAGTGGAACCTCGATTATCCGTCTCCCGATTTACCGTCTTTCTCGCCTAACCATCGGCGTCAAATTCAAGTTAGGGCCACTCCGTTAACATCGACAATGAGACAATTTTACACACTTGTGAGGCTCTACCCGCAGGAGAAAACATTGAAATTAATGACGTTGGTGAAGGGATGGACATTGATAAACTTGAAGCAGGTTTCGAGTTCCTAAGTGACGACGAACTCCTTCATCTAATGTTGAACTCGAATGATCCCAAAGAAAATGATGAAAGTACACAGGAGGCTGGAGAACCCGAAACAACCGTCACCCATGCTGAAGCAGAATGTATGCTTTCTAAGTGCATTTTACCTGGTTTGAACAGCAGACTGAAGCAAATGCTATTTAGCTATTACTGCTTTGAAGAGTACAGGACATGGCAGCCAAAAAAGCACGCAGTGTGCTTAAATAAAATAAATGCTTTTTTCAACCAATAACAATAATTTTACATACATGTATTTAATGTTTTATATTCGTGTTTCATTAAATGCAAGTTCTCTTGATCCAAATAAGCTTGGTTTGTGCCTTCAGCAAATTTCACAACGTATTTTTTTTTAATTGTATAATTTTAATAAAAATGTACTATATTGTACTGTAAATTTTCCACTTCCTCACTTAACCGTCTTTTCCGTCTTAATACGTCAAGGCTCTGATCCCCTTGTTTGACGGACAATCGAGGTTTTACTATACTAACATTTATAAAACTTTGAAAATACGTAGATGATAAACTTCTCACAAAGAAAATAATGATTTCATGGTGCCTGGCGGGAACCGAACCCACGATCTGTTGGTATCCGGACAAGTGCTCTTCCAACTGAGCTACAGGCGACCGATCATCCTCCCCTCTACAAGCGCATATAAAGTAAGTAAGTAATACTTTATTCCTTATTATTATGTACATCAGGAGACCATACAAACGATTTGCTTGGGAAATGGAAAGAGAGCAGTAGCGATGCTAGTAACGGGGCTCTCTTTCCGGTAGAAAAAACAAGGGATTTCTCGTATTCAACAAGAAACAACAAAGATATTGATTCGCGCGTACAAATCCGCATTGTTATTAAGAGATTTACATTCGCAGGTGTATCACATTTACAGAGTTTATGAGCAGAGTCTTGACTCGAAGACGTTACAAGTGAAGGTTGAAGTCCAAAGGTGGAATCTTTGTGGGCTGCAGAGTAAGAATGTTTTTCCTTGTAGCCTGTACCGAGAGAAGAAGTAGGAGAAACAAAAATAGTAGAAAAATGTAAATGAATTTTGAGTTGACCGTTGCGGGTGCAGTTTTAAAGGACATTTATAAGGAAAGGCAGACAAAAGAAAAATGGATAAGGAAGAGCAGGGAGATCAGGGGAAGCTTCACTATAGACGAATATTGAAATGGGAAGTTGTCTGGGCTGCTTTTTAATATCCAAATGAACGTCAAAAAAGCAAACGTCTTAAAAGGGAGACTGGCGTGATATCGAAGTCGAAAATTTTTTGTCATTATAGTCGATGGCGAATTAAGTCAACAGAGGATTTATTATTAAAAATAGTCAACAACATACAACAAAAAGTTGAAGATAAGGAAATAATATTTGGCTTTTTTCTAGACCTCAGTAAAGCTTTTGACTTAATAAACAGAGATATTCCAAAAGATAAACTACTTAATTTAGGAATAAGAGGTAAAATGTTTAAACTTATAGAAAATTATTTTAAAGGTCGATACCAAATTGTTAAAATCGATAATAAATCATCAGACAAAATTATTCATTTAAGAGATGTTCCACAAGGAATTATATTAGGACCATTATTGTTTTTATTAACAATAAACGATTTGATGTACTTAGAGGATAATTTACTATTATTCGCTGATATAAATTGGTCCATAAGTGGAACAAATACTAAATTACTGGCAAACATAATAAAAGTTAAATTTGATTCAATAATGGTTCTATGATAACGATCTGATACTAAATGCTGAAAAAAAATGATTATATAATATTCCATGCTAATAAAAAAACATATAAAATTTAATGGAAAAACACTAGAAAGAATTAAGTCAATGAAATTTCTATGTATTAAATTACACGAAAAACTTTTATGGAATGAACAAATAGATGATATAAATAAAAAAAAATAAGAAGAATAAATGAACTATTAGCCAGATTAAATAATAAACTAACTTTAAATGCAAAAATTGATATTTATTATTCAATAATTTACAGTATACTACTGTACTGAAAACCAACATGGGGTGGACTAAACAAGAAAAACTTAATAAAAATAATTAATATATTAAATGACAAAATACATTAAATGAAACCACCATGTCAATCAATATAATCAATTTGGACAAGAACATCATCTATTAGGCATAGGAAATATACACAAATTAAAAATATATCAATATATATATAGGAAAGAATAAATGAAGGAAAACACATAGACATAATAGAAATAATAAAAGAAGACCACAAATATAATACTTGTCATAAAAAAGAAATTAAAACAAAATATATTCGAACTAATTATGGAAAAGATAATATAAATTATTACGGATTAAATATTTGGAACAACATACTAGACGAAATAAAAATGTTATACCAATAAAACAATTTAAAAATACACTCAAAAATATTTCTTATTTAACGAAACATAAATGGCTAAAGTTTTTAGGTTGCATGTATATTAACCTATAGTTTTAGCATGTAATCCATCATGCATGTATGTATATGTAATCTATACACATATGTATGAAAATAAAATTCATTTGTATTTGGTAATATTATATGACAAATTGGTAGGAAGAAAAGGATTTCACGGTGCCTGGTGTGAACCGAACCCACGACCTGCAGTTTGGCGTAGCCGGGTACTCGAGGGCCTAACCACCAGCGACATCAGGGACCAACAAAGCTAAAAAACAGGCCGATAGTAAATAAAAATCTAAACACGGTCTTCTTTGATCCGCGGCCCCCTCTTTAATCGGCGGTTCTAGGCGGCAGCTTAGATCGCCTATAGCAAAGGCCGGCCCTGTTCGCACTGTCTGGAAATTTTGAGCGAGAGGACTTCAAAGAATACGTATTTCCGGTTCTTATATCAACCTCTTCTTACCAAACCTACTTTATAGACCTGTGTTGCTTACACATCCACCTTTTTCAGTGGATGAGGAATGATTAGATGAAGCAACGAAGTTCATCTTGAGGTTCATATATTCTGAGCCACTGATGTCTGTGGTACCATTAGAAGCCACACATTATCCGTTCCTTAAAGATGCTGGAAGCTTCGTGCCTGTTCTCCGTGGTAACTTTCGAAATGTGACAGACAGAGGATGTAACTTTCGAAATGTGACAGACAGAGGATGTAACTTTCCGCTGGAACCAAAAATCAAGAGTAGGCAACTGAATGTTCATAAAACATCCACAAGTTCAGTGGATACTCCCGGATATTATTGTTTCGGGAAGAATAAAACGGGCATTAGTGAGGCGTATTCACTTTCTCCAGATAAGAGTTTTATCGAACTTTCTAATGACAACGAGCCTAAAAATGGTCAAATAGAGGGGAAAAAAGACATCCGTTTGTCATTGGCTTCAGAAGAAATAGAGAAAACCCATTATTTGTCAAGTTGAGTGGTCCAAAAGCAACGAAACCTACAGTGAGAATAATCAAATTAAATTTCCAGGATCCATCTCCAGGTGGAAATCATTTGGAAATCTTGGCAGAAGGCGACCTCCATGACATGCGCAAAAAGGGAAGAAAAGAAACCTGTACGCCACTGGTTTCAGAAAAAGGAACCCGTACGCCACTGGTTTCAAAAAAAACGGGAAAGTGTAATTAACTTCTGTCATCTATGAAGAGACAGCGAACCTCACTAAGAAGTGGGCAGGCTCAACCAAGTTGCATGGTAAATAGAATCCTATAGAATAATATCATGAAGAAAATTCAGCAAAATTTTTACAATAAATAAAGATCAAAATTTCTAAATTCTCTTTTTCCTTCTTCTAATCAACTCCTGGCATATCAATGATTGCTTTTCTTCGATGATTTTGTAATAATTCTTGTTTTATCCTTTTTACACACCTATTTATCACCTTCCCTTATTAGTCATTTCCATGAAAACTTACCGTAATAGTAATTACTGTAAGGACAGGACAAAATAACTAAAGAAAATTTAAATAATAAGCAAGAACAGCTGTGCTTAGCTGTAAGTGCGATGTTGAGTAATCTTGAGGACATGAAATGTGACGGATATTAATGGATCGTCTTTATTTTACGAGAAAGATGAAGCAAAAATGAAGTTTATTGTGAATATTTTCATGCTGTTGTTTTCGTGAAAAAATTGTATGGAGGAATGATTTGTCTACATCATAAACACTATTACACCCGAGAACTTAAACGAAAATTCTACTTTAATTAAGGGCGAAAAAAAGATAACGAATTAGAAAAGACGACTATCAAGATCCAAAGCCTGTTAAAATTGAAAAATCACAGATGAAATTTCTTTTGTTTTGCTTATGTGATTGTTACCGTAATCACAAAAACGAAGATTTCAATCCTCGTCTCCTATCATCATGTTAATGTTACAGAATGTTACTGAATGCGTGTGTATTATATGCTTCTAATGACAGCTGCGGTGGCTGTAAGATATTGAAAATCATGTGAGGTTACGTGAGATAAAACTGAAAAACTAGGAGCAGAAAAAAGGTGAAACTGAAGTCCTGAGAGAACAAGCAGAAATCAAAAAGGTTGTATACAAATGAAGATAAAGTCTAGATTAATACTTTTCAACCGTTATGAGACCGGGGCTCAGATGGATTATATTTTTGTAAGACGAGGGCCCGATTACTTCTCTATTTAAAAGACGTGAGCCTGGTCACTACAAATTTGCTAGTAAATATTCATTTTTTTAAAAAAATTAATACTTTAAACTATCATATAATCATGAATAATTAATTGTGGCATAATCATAAAGACTATCAGTACACTCTTTCAATTAATGCACATTTTTTAGTTCACTTCTTTGCTCACTGGTATTTGCAACGTAGATATTATTTCGTTCAGATTTAAGAAAAGAGGATGTACCGCACATTATTGAAATCGGCTTGAAGGCACTTTTTACGACAGGTCATAACGATCGGCATGTCCTTTCTAGAATGCTAAAAATTTCGATGCCCGAAAATTCTTAATAATTCACGAATACTCACATATTTAAAGTGCACAGCTGTGTCATTAGCAGTTGCTGCGCGGTTGTTACTTTGGTGTTCTGGATTTGAGCTCTTCAACGCATTCGGAACTATTATTCTTCTCGGAATATTTCCACGATAAAATATTTCGTCGCAAAAGATGCTCAGAAAACTAAAATGAAAAATTCCAAGAGAATCTCTCACGACTCGGCAGTTCAGATACACCAGTCTAGACTAATGGACTAACAATAAAAAAAAGAAAGCTAAAATGGAAATAGCAAAGGTCGATTTTGAATTCGACCACAAAACGAACTCAGTCTATTCAACTTTATTTTTTTAAAACTGAAAAGAAAATATTGAATAAAATTCGAAATAAAAAATGAATTTATTACTGTGAAAAGGGTCTTCTGTAAAAGTAAAGACTATTCTGTGAAAAGGACATTATTTAATAATAATAATACTTTATTTATTCTTCTTGGAACAGTCGTTGTGACAATACATGACCACACAAAGAAAGGTCCTAAGTAAATATCTATTATGAATATAACAGGCTTGAGGACCTCAGACTGATTCAATATAACAATTCACCCAAACAATAAATTCGGCCATCAGGCTATTTCCACATATTTCAACACCCCTCACTCTTTACTAAAGATCACGCATATGTAATGCACTTCTTATGTGAATTGTTTTTATAATTTGTATTTAATTGATTGGTTTTTTTAATTATCGATAAATTGTTAGACATTACTGACTATCCAGTATCTTTTAAGCTTTTTTTTTAAATTTTACTATATTATTTAACCGCTTTAGTTTATCTGGTATTCCATTCTAATATTTAGGTCCTATGTAATTTATGTTGCATCTTCCCAATTCTGTTCTTATTTTGGGTAATATTAATTCGTTATAGTTTCGATATCTACTTCTTTTTCGTTTAATTGAATTTTTATAAGATCTGTATGTTTATTTTTTCTTATTCTTTTAAACATTTTAATTAGTACTTATGAATCTATTCAATTTGCAATATATTAGAATTTATTAAAAAATTCTTTAAGTCTATTCTATTGTCTCTATTAATATGTCTGAGTGCTTTATTTTTTTATATCATTGTTAACAATACCCGAATTACCCCGAACGCAGTTACAATGTACTAGATGACAATTAATTAGAATTATAGAGCTCATTATTTATTTTTGGGAATAGATTTTTACTTATCCGTCTTAGAATTCCTATACCTTTACATATCTTTTTTGTTATTTTGTTTATATGACCATTCCAATTTAATTTATTTGTAAGTTGAACTTCTAAGAAATAAATTTTATCCACTATTTCTATTTTCTTATTATTAACTGTTATAGATTTATTAATCATATCGTCATCTATTTTTTTATTTTTACCTGAAAAATTATTAATTTTGATTTGTCTACATTTAACTTCAGTTGATTAATAGCAAACCATTTTTCATATTTTTTTATTTCATTAATACCTGTTTCCATTACCTTATTTAAATCCTTATCAGTAATAACGACACTTGTATCATCAGCAAATAATGTGATGTTTCCTACATCAGACACGTTGAATATATCGTTAACATATAAGGAATACAATAATGGCCCCAAATTGGAGCCCTGAGGTACTCCGTGATTATTAACCAATAACTTAAATTTCGTTCCCTTCACATATACAACTTGTTTTCCAGCCTTTAAATAACTGCTCAATAAATTTTTGATCTTCCCCCTTAATCCGCAAGTTTTAATTTTTTAATTAATATTTCTCTATTTATTACATCAAATGCTTTATTCAGATAAAAAAATGCCAATACCCTGTTCCTTGTTTTCTATTGCCTCCTATATTCTTTTTATTGTTCTCAATAGCGCCCCTTCAGTTGATTTGCCCTGTCTAAACACAAATTAGAAATTATCCATTATATCATTATTGTCTATAAAATCAATTATTCTTTAGTAAAGTAATTTTTCAAATACTTTCACGAAGACAGGTTATTTCTATTTGTCTATAGTTTTCTTCGTTACCTTTCTTACATATATAGGAACTATCTTAGCTGTTTTCATTTCTTCAGGAATTACTTCTGTATCAATTATTTCATTAAATATCACCAACAGTGGTTTAACCAATACATTAGCACATTCCTTGATTATCCTAGGGTGTATGTCATCATATCCTGCACTTTTTTTATTATTAATCTTGCTTAATTCATTTAGCAACTGAGTGATTTATTTGACTGTCTTACAGTGATTTAATAATATTATATTCATTAAAATCATTCATTATATTCATTAAAATCATTCATTGTATTCATTAAAATCATTCATTGTATTCATTAAAATCATTCATTATATTCATTAAAATCATTCATTATATTCATTAAAATCATTCATTATATTCATTAAAATCATTCATTATATTCATTAAAATCATTCATTATATTCATTAAAATCATTCATTATACTCATTAAAATCATTCATTATACTCATTAAAATCATTCATTATACTCATTAAAATCATTCATTATATTCATTAAAATCATTCATTATATTCATTATACTCATTGTTCATATTGACCTTTCTATCTACTGTATTCTCTTCAATTTCCACAAAAAATTGTTAAAACAATTTGCAATTTCATTATTGGAAGTTACTTTCATGTTATTGTCGATTATCAACTTATCATTTGTTTTAATTACCCTTCCCAGCAATTTATTAATAAAATTTCATTTGTTTTTATTGTCAGTTGACAATTTTTTTCCATAAATCTTTTTTTTATGGAGATCAATTTTCCTCACTATATCATTCCTTAGTTTTTAAATTTATTCAAGTAAATTAACCTTTTAGTTCTTATAAATCTATTAAATACGATTCCTTTATGCTATTTTTTATTTTATTATTTATCTAACCTTTTTTTGTTTATTCTGTCCTTTATGAGTTTCCATTTAAAATTCCTATCATATATTTCCTTGATTTTATTTATAAATACGTCATATTTATTAAAATAGCTAAATTCTACATTCCAGTATATAGCACTCAATTTCTCTATAAAACTTTCAAGATGTTTTGAACTGAAATCTCTGACTTTAATTTGAAAGGAATATTCCATGCAAACTTTTATCTTAGGAAGCTATTCTATAAAAACTCTTTTCTATGAAACGACTATTTTATGAAAATCTATCCTACTGTAGCAAAATACTGTCCTTTGAAGAACGTGTTTTATGTATAAGCTATTCTATATAAAAAGTTCAATAAAAAAGCTTTTCTATGAATTAGATATTCCCTAAAATAAATTCCATGGAGAATCTTTTCTATGAATAAACTGTACCGTAAAATATCAATGTTTCTGCTAAAAAGAAAACGTGCAAAACGAAGTGCATTTGCTATGGAACAAATATCACGAGATCCAACTGGTAAAAAAACGTTATAAATTGAAGTAGTGAAAAAATTTTAATGATAAGCAGTAAGTTTCTCAAATTTTGAAAATACTTCGTAAATCTTTTTAAAAAAATTATTATTATAAGTGAATTTTCCTTCACCGCAGAGAGATTTTCGAAAAAAAATTTTTTTTTAAAATATCGCTCCCAGTCGTTAATTAAATTTTAATAAAATATTACAACAGCTTCATTTGTGTTTTATTGCATTAATTGTAATGAGTATACATTAATAAAATGCACTTAAATATTTACAAATGTTTTCATCTAAAATATTTACATTAAAAAATTTACTTTTGAAACAAGCCCGTACAAAATCTTCAAAAGGGGGTGTTTAAAAACCAAATTTTTCCTCATAATGCAATTTATCTTGCAACTAATAATATTTTTCAAATAAAAGATTTCAAATGGAGAAGGTCCCCAAACCCTCTTTGTCTTCAGTCTTTTTCTGAAGTACATTTAAGCAATGAAATTCACAAAATAAAAGGTTCTTGTATTTATTTTGGAAAAATTGAACGTTTACTAATTTTAGCAAGTAACTTGTAGTGAAATTCAGTTTGAACTAAAAAAGATCTCTGGATAATACAGAAGCAAGTTATGAGGGTTTGTGTTTAATCTGTTTGTGTAATAATCATTAATTTTTTTATCAAGGTAAATTAATAATGTTATTTATGGCGTATGACAAGAACTTTATTTTAAATTTTGTCACTTCTTTCGTAGCAATAATTTCATTTGAGAATATATCATGTTGATTGAAATTTATCAAATTATTTACAGTTTATACTACATTAATGGCGATTTACCAAACAAATTGAAGCTTTGATAGCTTTAATTGTAATTTATTAAATTAATTACAAATGGCTTACTATTTAGTTACATTAATAAATGTTCTTGCTTACTATTTAGTTATATTAATAACTGTTGTTTTTTTGTTTTTTTTCATTTAAAACACTTTTTCTGAAAAGCAAAACAAATATGTCAGAGGCTCTTATAATATTGAAGTTTATCGTGGTGTCGCCCCAAAAATACTGTCACCCTAGGCGTCTGCCTAGTTCGCCTTATAATCACGCCGGTCTTAAGTGTAAATCAATCATCCATCCCTTTCTTTTTCTACCTATGTCAAGTTGCACAATGTTTCCATCCGGTAATAATTTGGATGTTTTATATTTTTCTTATCTCATTGTATGTCCACAATATGCCCACTTTCTTCTAATTATTATATATTCCTGCCCCAGGCCTAAGTAGAGGGTGTTAATGAGGTTTTAACCCCCCCTCCCCCCCTATTACGATGAATTTCTTTTGTACACATATGAATATATGCAATTATGGCTCTGTAAGTCACACCCTTTATGAAACCTATAACTTATTAACCCCTGCAGCAGCCCTATTCTATTCCCTTCTAACCAGGGGCGGATTGAGCCCTTCGGCCAGTTGGCCCTCGGGCCGGTGCGCCCTCCTGAACGATAGGACTGGCGCCTCTGAAAAGGAAAGGATTCGCGCCCTTCGATAAATCCAAGGTATGCGCCCTTTGAGAGGACCCAGTCCACCCCTGCCCGTAATCCCTTTATCAACTTTATCAAAATCCCTTTAAAAATCACTTTATCAAAATCCTTTATCAACCTGCCCCTTTAAAATCGAATATTTTATTTACACAACTGCGAACGATTGTCCCGCAGTATTTTACCATTGAGAAGCTGAAAAAAACTCATTATATTTTTGCAAAATTACGTCATTCATGTGTCCGTGATGTCAATGAATGTGAAGTACAGATCATGAAATAATGTAAGATATTATTGAAGATTGTTTTTTCCATTTCATAAATTTGGATGTTTCAAATATCATTTGGGCAGTCATTTTTTTCGCGGAAAAAATGCAAATTCGCGGGACGGTCAAGGGAAACCTCCAATTTCGCGGAATTTAAAAAATCACGGAAGAAGTGTAAGACTTGAATATTGCAATTGAATATTGACAGCAACTAATTTCGTAATCTGTCAGCCACTTGCAATTTTCTAATGAAGGTCCTATTAAATTTGTGTTCATAATTCCGTCCCTATTCCAATACGTATCTTGCTTGATATCCTAATTAAATTGGTCCACTTCCTTATCGACAGAAATCTGCAAATCAATATTTAATTAATAATAATTAAACGACCGCTGCTATGGATAAAAATGTCATCGCGAAATTAAATTGATTCCTCGATCTATTCCTATCTTCAATCCATAGAGATTCAGTTTCCGATTACTGTAATGTTATCTCTATGGATCCCAACTTTATTACAGAAAATTGGGCTACAAGAACATATACAGGGTGTTACTGAATTAATGCTTAGAACTTCAAGGGGTGATAATACCCATCGAGATGAGCAGTATTAGGTATGCAACCTAGGGGTCGCAAACCACTTACAGCACCAGTTTGGAAACAGTTCAGTATGCACAAATATTTGCAACCAGTACCTGAGAGGCACAAGATGCGATGCCTCAATCATCTATGCACTGGATCAACTAGCTCGAGTTGCATTGTGTGCCTCTCATGCACTGGTTATTAATATTTGTGCATGCTGGATGGTTTTTGAACTAGCATTTTAAGTGGTTTGCGATTCTAGGTCCCATGTGTAATATTGTCTTGAGGTGTACTATCGCCCCTTAAAGTTCTGACTATTAATTCAGTTACACCACATATAGGTGTATACAGGATGTCTCAGCACCAGGGTTACAAACTTCAAGGGGTCATAGTACTCATCAAGGTGAACGATAATATGTCATAGAATCTAAAGTCGCAAACCACCCACAGCGCCAGTTCTAAAACCGTCCAGCATGCACAAATATTTACAACCAGTGAATGAGAAGCGCGACATATGTTGTCCTAATCAGCTATGCACTTGATCAGATGACCTGAGTAGTATCTGGCGCTCTTCACGCACTATTTGTAAATATTTGTGCATGCTGGACGGTTTTAGAACTGGTGCTGTGGGTGGTTTGCGACCTTAGGTTCTATGACAAATATCGTTCACCTTGATGTGTACTGTAACCCCTTGAAGTCTGTAACCCTGTGCTGAGACACCCTGTATATACACACACACACAGTGTGGTCCTAAACTCTACCGACAAAATAAGAGCAATTATAATACATATCAAGACGAACATTATTTGTAATGGAACCTAGGGCTGCATCGCAGTCATTATGCCAGAAAAGGGATAAATTCAAAAAACATCCAGCATGTTAAAGTATCTACAACTGGTGCATGAAAAGAGCAGGATGCAAATCAGATATGCTGATCAAATGCGTAGACGATTAGAACATCGCATCTTGTACTTCTCATGCACTAGTGGGTACTTTTGTATGCTGAACGTTTGACGAACGAACTCTTTTATGGCATTATGACTGCGATGCAGTCCAAGTTAAATTGCAAATATTGTTTTCCTTGATATGTATTATCATCCCTTTTATTTTGTCGATAGAATTTAGGAACACCCTGTGTATGTATTTTATTTATTTATAAATTGTATAAAATGAACTTCCGCTACTTGCGAAGCTCCGGTCGATCGCAATTTTTTAAAACAGAAATATGAAATTCGAGATTTTAGTTTTAAAAATACGGGTTTCGTGTGTATATAAGTAAAAAGTACTTGTGCTTTTACGAGTCTAACCGTTAGAACACACGAATTTAGGAATTTCCAGCAGCAACGCTACTTTCTTTTCTCTCGTTTTGAATATCCTATGTAGTAACCATATAAGCAATTGAGCTATATTTTTAAGCTAAAAACGACTGAGAAATAACACTGCCAGACTTAATTAAAATTTGCAGGAAAAAACGAAAAACTATAAATTAATCTTTAGCCCCAAAATACTGAATATGTTAGCATCATCGTTGATATTATGAAAATATGTAGCGTATTACATGAAAAAAAAATTTCTTCCCGCCATATGCATCTTTCATCGAACATGTTCTTCAATACAGGCAAACGTCCAAAGAGGCCGCTGGATCTATCTGTTTGCCACAAAGCATTGAAAAATCAGTGACCAAATGATGCAATGCAAATCAATATACCAAATAAATGAAGATATGCCATGGAGTACGAGGTATGCAGATGACATCCTTTTGGGCACAAATCAAGGAATGGAATAGAGGTAACGCTGTAGAGTTTTATGAAAGCCCTCAAAAATGACAGGACAGAGAGCGAACAGAAGTAAAACAGAATACATGTTGCGTAACGAAGCAGACGGCGAGAGCATTATTATAGATGACAACAAAAACAAGAGAGTTAACTAATATTAATACCTTGGATCGGTAGCGAACGAAAATGGAGACAGGAGAAATCAACTGTCAATTTCAGAAAGGTTGGAAGAATTGGAATAAAATGTCCGATGTTACTGTAACAAAAATTTCAGTTAGATTAAAAGGGAAAATACGTAATAAGAATGATCAGACTGGTATTAATGTGTATGGATTTGTGACACGAACATTCAAGAGAATCCAATGCTAATAGGATGCGAGTAACAGAGATAGGAATTCTAAAGTAGACTTGTCGAGTAATATGGTGACCGAATCAGAAATGAATAAAGAGTTCAGCAAATATAGCCGATGTATCGGGAGAAATACAAAAGTAAAAAATATGATAATACGTACATATGTGGTGAGAATTTTGAAGGATGGCTAACTATGAATATGAATACTGATGGCAAGCGTCAAAAATGGAGACCAAATGAAAGGTAAAAATAACTTAATAAGATATAAGAAAAAGAAGACAAAAAGAAGAAAGGCGAAGACCTGATTAGAAGCCTTGAAATCTGGAGAAAGCTCATTAAAAAGCAACTCCCATGCGAAATCGGATGCGCTGAAGATAAAAATTTACAGTAAGCTTAATTAAAGTAAAATATTTCATGAAAAAATACATTAAAAATTGTGATACTTAAAATATTACAAAAAATATCATTAAAATCTTTTCTGTGAAAACGTACATAGAACAGCAGGAATTTGTGTAATAAAATATTTATGTATAAAAAAATAATAGAGTGTCAATACAATCGAGCTTTGTTATAGCGTCATGCAAGGGACTACCGAAATTCTATAACTAAGCGATGTTATAACCGATGGATGGTTTTAGAATGTTGCTGCACATAGTATTAAATTATATTTATATATAACGTATCTACATACATACATCTATGTTTTGATGAAAAATGCAAATACAGGAAATAAAAAAAAAATCAGGTATTGCCGATTTGTTGCCACCCAAGTGCGAAAAACGTATGGCCGTCCTTATTAATTTAATATGAGTTAAAAGTTCATGCGCAATGTATACTTTTATATCAGTATACAATGTACGTCGTTTTAAACAATTACCATAAAGAAAAAACGTTTTTGATTTTGATTTTCCCAAAATGAAGCAAAAATCCATAACAAAAATCCCTTTTCTTTGATTCAAAGATATACTGCGTGTTCAATTGTGACACCCTGTATATTCTCTTGATAGGAGTTTTGTAGAAATTATTATTTATTATTATTATTAGAATTATTTCCAAGAGGAAGTTCAAAATATCAAAGAATATTTTTGTTCAACCCCCTGGACCCCCAAATACCCTGTATCTTGTGACGTCATTTGAAACAGGGTGAAAAGTAAAATATTTCTATGGAAAAAAATTAAATTGTTTCATGCATTCGGGAGAAACAGCTAAGAAGTAGTATTGTTCTTTTACGTTATTCGCGCTGATATCCCAATAGAAACAACGAACACTTCCGTATCTGTGGCTGTCTCCCACTAGTATCACTGCGCATGTCCAACATGCAAAAGAAATCTAGTTTTCTGCGTAGACGACTTAAAAATTCATACACTCATCAATTCATTCAATCTCATTCATATGTTTTCTATCTTTACTATTGTTTAAAAGGGTCAAAATGACGATATTGTTTTTAGTTCTTTCTCCTGAATGCATAAACCAATTTTTTTTTTCTGCGGAAGTACTTTATTTTTTAAGCTGTGTAAAATGATATATCACAAGATAGTGGTGTCATTTGAAAATTCAAAGTTAGGGTGCCCGGAAGTCGGTAGTTGAACAAAAAAAAATCCATTGATATTAATTTTGAATTTCTCCCTGGAAATAAAAATTAACTTTTTTTTTTCAAATTTTTACTCAATATCTATCAAGAGATATATAGGGTGTTACCTTTTCAACTGAACACACGGTATAATAAACGATTTGCGGTCGCTGCTAGGTTTAGCCACCCAGGTGGCAGAGCACCTTTTGCGCCCCTGCCAAGAAGGGCCCTAATTATAATTTATAATGTTCATAAGAGGGCTTTAGAATTTTGCCGTCATAATCGAATTGCTGGTACTATTGAACTTAACTTCACATCAATAAAAATGCTAACACGTTAAAGAAAATTAAATAAAAATCTATTATCTTATAACGTAGCAAATGTCCACCACGATTGTATAATAAGGTTAACTAAAAAGATGTTGATATACGAAATAAACACCTGTTGAAATGTATATTGAAAATATTAACGATGTTGAAATATCTGTTGAAAAATTTACATACCAGCCTGTGAAAATACGCATTCGCGGTACAAGGTTGTCCAACCTTCTTTGACCAGCGGGCCACTTAAATTTTCACAGATGTCTTGCGGGCCAGCAGTTTCGTAAAAAAAGAAGAAAGAAAGAAGCAAGCAACAAGCAGAAAATTCACTAAAAGCCTCCCTTGATAGTTCTGTTGTTTTGGATGTTTTTTGTTTTGTTTTTTGTTGTTTTTTCACTTGCAATATGTAAGTGGATCACTCAGGCTGTCCCCACTGATTTCCCTTATTTCTAAAAAAAATGCAAAATTTTTGTTTTGAGATTTTTTTTTTTATTCCAAACAGTTGTTGGCGGACCGGATTGTATCCCGCGACCCATATGTTGCACAACCCTGCTCTAATAGCTAATATAAATAATTTAAGTGCCTTCTCTTTTTTTTTCAGAAGTAAACATATATTACAAGGAAAAATGCGCTCAAATTAACAGTTTTCTCCCTTTCTAATTAGCGGGAAAATCTTAATAATTTAATCACATTTTTAATGCAATCACAGCAATTTACATAGCTTATCCATTTGTATTTTAAATCCTTCGAATATTCATTAAAAATTTTCTCCTATCGGTTTCGCAACCTTTGATTTAAATTTTTATTCAGCCTTCCAAACTAATTACCACCTTCGCACATCAACACATCGCATTAGCATAATGGAAAATTAAACTCATTAATTTTGAACATATACTCATTATCGTTAAAAATGAATAATTTCTTGATATTCGTGTACGTTGGTTTTTTATTTTATGCACTTTACCTGATACCTAAGCTAGAAAATTTCGAATGCCCCCTCTCTCGCATAAATCAAATTAAGTTTCCCCTTCAAAGTAAACAAAAATGTTATCGAATTCAGGAAGATATTTCTTCCATTTTCGGAGAAGAAATTTTGATAGAAAAAGATACTTTCTGTTGAATTTAAGCTGAACGCGTATGGGGAAAAACAATACCAAGTGCTCGCAAGTAGGGGTTAAAGCCAGGTTTTTCTTTTTATTTCTTCTTCTTTCGTTATCCGTCGATATATACATTTTTTAGCAACTGCATCACTCAGAATTTCAGAAAGAATCGTTGTAAAAATTCACTGAAAGTACCAGTCTTCAAGAATGATTTCTTTCTCGTTCTAGGCATGCATGCTCGTAAATCCATATCCGTTGATGTACATCACATATCTTCCAAATATTCGTGAAACATTTTATTCTTCGTATGTTTCTTCAATAAATGTGCGAGTAGTTTTATACACACACACACTGTACGGCCGGCTCCAAGAAGGGGGCAAGCCGGGCATTCACTATGAGCAGCAGATTAAGAGAAACAAAATGAGATTATAATACAAAATTAAATTTTTTTATAGGGTGGCATAACACTTAGCAGCGTCCCTTACACACAGATGCATACTTTGAAAAAAAAATAACGAAAAAGCATCATCCAAGTATAAAATTCAATATATTTATTGCACATATACAGTAAAGGTATGATTACAATTTCAGAAGAAATTGATTATTTATACAAGAGTGGGAGTTATATGATGTTTGAAAGTCAATATGTAGTTGGTCCATCTCCGGCCGTTTACCATCTGTACTTTGATACAACGTTAATACACGAAGTTGACGGATGGTGTCTTGAAGGATTGCTTGCCAAATGGTATCCAAATGGCGAATTATTTCGTTCATATTCTGGGATGGACGGGCGCAACGTGCGATGCCCCATCAGGGGCCCAAATGTGCTCAATAGGAGGGATTTAGGAATCTGGCTTGCCAAGGAAGTGTGTCATAATCACGAAGGCATTCACCAGTGAGAGGGGTACCATCTATGACCAGCCATTATCTTGCTAGAAAAATAAACTCTTATGCTGCGAAAGGAACGGCAACGCAACAAGTCGTATACTTTCGTTGGCATGCCGCTGTGCGTTAATGGTAGTATGGAGGACTATCAAAGAGACCAACTATCAAACGAAATGGCAACACGGACCATAACTCTGTTGTGCCGTGTGTCGTTCGACATTACAAGAGAAATGCGTAAAAATAAGACCATCTTCAGACCAGGCGCAGTACAGCCCAGGTGCTCTTTCGCCATAAAAATCCAAGCCAACAAATAGTCTCTAGACCCCTCTCTGACAGTCGTTGGAGCTCAGTAGTAAGAAGGACTTATCTCTGATGACAATTCGATCCCACATGACAATTCCACGTTGTTCAAACCTGGTAGAAATGCAATTTCTTTGACAATTGGCGCGATCAGTGAGGGCCCGCATAATGGGCACCGTGGGTGTAGTCCCTGTTTCTGTAGTCGCCAGGCAATGATACGGGTAGTCACTTCAATACCGGCTACTCTATAGGTGGTTGGAATTCCCACTCCCTACTGAAAGGGCTCACGAGAGTCGCGATCCCTTTGTATATTTCCAACAAATTCGCGACCTACATCTCTTATGTTTCTACTCCACCACTCACGTGACTGTTGCTATGCAAGAGATGATTCTCAACTACCGTCAAATGTGTAATTAGCCCTTCAATTTGTAATTCGAGATATATATATAGGTTTAGGAAGAAAATTTTTCGCTGGCAATATGGCGGAAAAACTAGAATTTGTGCTGAAACTGCGGAAAAATACATAATTTCTGATATATGGATGTTTTTGAGAGATCTATTCATATACAGTAGTAGATCAGTTCCACAGTGTATGAGTGGAAATGAACAAATTTTTGAGCAGCTAAACAATATTACAGTGTATATTTATATGAGCACAAACTCAAAAAATAAATATGAACTCATTATCTAAAAAGACGGAAATAATTTATGTTCTAAACGTGTACTGAAGTAAAAAAAAATTCCTTTAAAAATAATTGTGATAGTTTTTTAAACTTCAAAATCATTATGTTATATTATATACCTCATATATATATATATGAATGATATACACATATTCATATGAATATATATATGCACGCATCATATTATATATTATGTATAATCATATATATATATATGTTATCATTATATTGTATATAATACAGAAGAGCATTTTTTATTACACATTTTAATGAAATTAACTTTTTTAATGCAGCGAAGTTTCAAGTAAAACTTTAAAAACGAATAAATAGAGGAACGGGTGAAACTTGGAGAAATTTCTTTCCTTTTAAGAAAAGATTTTTGGTAGCCCTTAAAAAATGTTTTGAAAGAGAAAAATTATGTGTAATTATTTAAAATTACGTGCATACATAAACACGCATATTCTCGTTCTATCTAGAGAATTAAAATCTATTTTTCTGCATGAGTAATCCAATTATTTCACCAATTGCATCACCTCTTTAACGCTTACGAATCAGTTTCCGGAAGACACCCAATGTTATAAATTACAGGCGTTCCAGTTTATTCACTTAACAATGAATGGTTTTTAACATCTAAACTCCTATTTGTAAAAATTGCAACACCATGAAGGAATCATGTGATTGAGCTGAAACTTTCAGGAAATGCAAATTAGGGTATGCTATTCAAATGATTAGAATTTCAGAGTCATCGCGCATGCGTGGGCTGAGCAGCGCCCTCTGAACTGCTGATGGATCCGTATAAATAGAGGGCTGTAGCGGGGCGTGTATGGCTATCTGCTAGTGGTAAACGTTACATGAGACGTCACTATGCCTCTACGACGAAAGAGGGCGACATTTCAGCAAGTTACGGAGTTTGAACGGGGACGAATGATCGGCCTTCGTGAAGGAGGGTTTTCTTATCGTGCAATAGCAGCTCGTATGGGGCGTAACAGCAGCACAGTGATGCGAGTGTGGAAGCAGTGGGTTCAAGAGAACCAGACAACTCGGAAATCCGGGAGTGGACGCCGAAAGGTGACGTCAGCACGGGATGATAGACACCTGGTCCGCATGGCGGTGACGGACCGTTTTGCTTCATCTGGACAGTTGGCAGAACGTTGGTGCACTGCTACAGGTGTATCATTGTGTGCTTCATCAATTCGTCGGCGTCTACTGCACCGTGGACTGCGTGCAAGAGTTCCTTTATACAGGATCCTCCTGACGCAAAACCATCGGCGCCTGCGGCTACAATGGGCTCATGGACATAGAGACTGGCGTGCTGATTGGCAACAAGTGGTGTTTTCTGATGAATCCCGCTTTAATTTGGGGTACAGTGATGGCCGCATCCGTGTTAGACGCTATACCGGTGAACGCCACCTTCCGGAGTGCGTTATCCAACGTCATAGTGGACGAACCCCAGCGTTATGGTCTGGGGTGCGATTGCGTATCATGGACGATCTCAGCTGCTACGAATTGTGGGTAATCTTAACAGCAACCGGTACATCAATGAAGTTCTGGAGCCCGAAGTTGTTCCCTTCCTTCAAGGCATTCCCGGAGCTGTATTTCAACAGGACAATGCCCGCCCACATATTGCCAGGAATGTTCAAGACTTCTTTTCATCACAACAGATACAGCTTCTTCCTTGGCCTGCCTATTCGCCGGATATGTCGCCGATTGAACATGTGTGGGATTTCGTTGGTCGGCGTCTCGCTCGTGATCCTCGTCCCATAGCTACTACAGATGAACTTTGGGGTTGCATACAAGCAATCTGGAATGCTCTTCCTCAGGCACACATTCAACATCTGTTTGATTCCATGCCACGTCGTATAGCATCACTTATTGCAGCGCGTGGTGGCTTCACCAAATACTGATTTTCGACATGTAATATTGGTTTTTTTTTTTGCTTTGTATTTGTAATCGTTTATTTGTATCAACACAGGTCGTTTGTGCATTAAATTTCATTCAATTCGGACGAGTCCTTCATGGTGTTGCAATTTTTACAAACGTGAGTATATTATAAACGAGCAAACTAGTTAAGTGAGTCAGTCATTCAATGAGTTGACACAACACTATTGTGGACTACGTGATGGGTTAAGGCCATTGATTATTATCAATTTTCTTGCAGCCTTTTCCTATCAGCTTCCTTTTCTAGCAGCTATCCTTTTCTAGCAGCTTTTTCCTATCTTAATGCCAACCATTACAATTGCCAAGAAGTCGGTGTGATTGAAATCGACAGCGATCTATGTATGGCACTTACATGGCTCATTAAGGCATTCAATTGCGTCAGCGGCTGTGTGTCAGGTCATTTACTTCGTCATTCAAAGCCTCTTCAAGCACCATACATTGAATATTTTGTCTTCAATTGCCCCACATGTATGTTACACAAGGTATTAACGTTCTGCAACCTATTAAGGAAGCTGCAGTTCGGTTAATGGTGCTACATTTAATGTCAGGATCTGTCGTCCGCTGTAACAAACCGAATAAACCTTAAACTACATGCTATCAATCGAATTGTGTAATTAAAAGTGTCTCCTTAATTTCGGGAATATTTCGGGTGGTGAACAACGAGAACAAAGCCGCAAATACGAAAACCCTTTCTACAATTCATTAAAATAGTTCTTATTAATATTCTTCAAATATCTTCTGAGATTTGAAGTTTGGGGGGCATCATAAATTACAGTCCCCTAACCTCTTTCCGTATGTCTGATTCTTCTTATGCTTAGTCCACTCTACAACTTTAGATCATCCAACCATCCTCTTCTCTTTTTTTTTTCTACCTTATCTCCCTACTATATATTTTCTTTCCAGTCC